>CM064529.1:29773602-30161102 GCA_032716605.1 Paralithodes platypus | reverse complement strand
ATTCCATTATTATTCTTTGTTACAAGTGTCTTTTAACTTCACATTATGTTGTTTTCCTAAACAATATTAAAATATTTACCCCGATAGGTGGGGAGGGCATGAAATATATCAGGGAAAGAGAGGGGTTGAAAAACTTTATGGATAGAAAAACCCGTGGTGGTTGTTGTTGTTGTTGTTGTTCCCTAAGCTGCCTGGCCAAACAGCCCCGAGTCCTTAACGAATGCCATGGCCACGGTTGGGCTCTCCCACAGAGCTCTCAAATAGTGTAAATTGTGTTGTTGGCGTAAGTAGTTGTGTGAAATGCAGTCTTCTATGATGTGTTTTATGGTATGGGGTGCTGTGTTACAACCCGGGCAGGTGTCGACGACAGAGTCATCCAGTCTCTTCTGATAGCTCAAAAGAGCTGGATGGTGTCCGCATCTCAGCATGGCCAGGTGGACTCTGTCCTCGCGAGGAAGGGAGGATTCAGAACGATGGATTTCGGGAGGTCGTGCTTGCAGCTGCGTGTTGTCTATGAGTGAGTGGATGGAACGGCGAGTGATATGAGTATGGATGTGCTTCCGGAAGTTGGTTTGGGGTGGGCAGGGAGGGAGAGAAGACAGTATTTGTGTGTGATAGCTTGTGCTTGGTGTTGTTTTGATGTTTCTTGGTGTCTGTGGGTGTGTTGCCATGTAGTGTAGTGGGTGGTGTTGATTCGTGGAGGCTGCTGCCAGGAATTGAGTGCCTCTCATGTCTAGATGATCTTTGACTTTTAGGACTTTGGTTTCTTGATGTAGGTGATCTGTGGGTGAAGTAGCTGTGCATCCTGTGATGATTTTAAGGGCTTTATTTTGAATAGTCTGTAAGGTCTTATGATGTGTTTCAGCTAGGTTAGAAGCCCAGGCCGGGCTTGCGTATTCCATAACTGATCTTATGTATTATTTGTAGACTGTGGTGGTGGTTTCTTTGTTGTGTCCAAATTTTGTGTGGGCAAGTGATCTGAGGGCGTTAAGTCTGGGTGTCAGTTTCTTTTTCGTGTTTGTGGTGTGCTGTTTGAATGTCATTTGGGTGTCGTATGTTACTCCTAGGATTTTTGGTGTGTGTGTTGTGTGTTAGGGGTGTGTTGTTTATGTTGGAGTCCTGGAGTGGCGGCGTCTACGCCGTGGGACCACCTCCCGGAACTGCCAACCATGGATGGCGGCCGACCCTCCCGTCCAGGGACAAGATCACCGACAGTGGATGACAGCAGGCTGCCGACCGTGGGGAGCAGCTTCCGGGAGCCAAACCGCCACAACTATCCCCTGCCCCCTCCCTGGGGGCACGCATCCTTGGAGCGGCTGCGGTCGCGCCGGGCAATTCTCCTTCAAGACCCGTGGTGGTCAAGGGTGGTGGTCGTGTGTATCCGAACACATTCACAGTCGAGAAAGCGTCTGTGTTTGGCTGGAAGGAATGACTATCGTGACATCACGCCCACTATGAGTGGCAGGCGTATTTAAATAACCCTGATCACTTACCGAGTTTGATATTGTTGAGGCAAACAATAATGTGAAGGCAAAACCCACTTGTAACAAAGAAAATTAATGGGAAATGCTAGTGAAAACTAAAAATAGTGCATCCATTACTATATGTGTGCTGTCAATAGTGGTGCGACCGCTAGCCTATTTGAACTTTACTACCGCTACTATGATTGTTGTTTCTGAGACCTAGTATATTATCCTAACCAAACAACCCAACCTAACCTAATCTAGACCTAGTACGTGGGATATAAAACTAGCCCTTGCATGCCAGCTACTGCGAGTTGCTAGTACATAGGTACGTGGGATATAAAACTAGCCCTTGCATGCCAGCTACTGCAAGTTGCTAGTACCTAGGTACGTTGGATATAAAACTAGCCCTTGCATGCCAGCTACGGGATGGAGTGGGTAGGGCTACTAAACCTATGTTATACAAATAGTCAACTTTGAGGAGACACTAGCCTAACCTAGCAACTTTACCTAACCTATCCTATCCTAGTATTATAGGTGGGGGCTGCCGCCTATATCTAACGACTACTAACCTTTACCAAATGTTGTGATGAGTTGATGTCCTCAGAAAATACAATAACTTCGCGAATCATAAGACAATAACCTAAACACACCCATTCCACACTCGTTCAAGATGGCAACCAACTTGAACTGACCAAAAAATAATAAAGGACTGTATGCTATGATGAGCAGGATTGGCAAACAAAAGAACATCAATAATAATCACTCAAATGCACAAACCGTGACTATAGATATTATTCGCATACTAGCACTTATATTCTAGACGACGTCACGATAAACCCTGTGTTCGGATGTCTCCACAGCGACTTGAAGCGTATAACGACTCTGGGTTTGTTTACATGTTGGTGAAGAGAAGAGTGGTAGAGGAGGACTGTATTTACAGGTATATGTACACTTATACATATTCTGCCACATACTTAATTGTATATCAAGGTGTAGATGATCTTTCAAACTACAAGATAGTGGGGTTAAATATTGATACAATACACATAATGGAAATAATGTGTACGCCCACTACTCCTAATCATACCTAGAGTTTTAGCTGGTGAGCGTCAAGTGCTGTTAAGGTAATTATTATCACATTTATAATATCCTTGACGTTCAACATGGAGGGGCGAATGTTGTTTACGTACTTAGTGTGTATGTAATTTAAAGTAGATGTAATGTTTATACAATATATATGTATTCCCCCAAGGGGGTAAGGGGGACCCCGTATAGTGGGGGGATACAAATTAATCTTCCCCACGCATCCTATGTCGTACAAGGCGACTAATAGAGGGGATGACGGTAGACTTTTGGGCCAATAGCCATTACTATGAAATCAAGCCATGCTATTGGCACTGTTTTGTTATGGCACTGTCGAGACCGGTGGGGCACGGATAGGTGCTACAAGGGAGTCTACTAGTCTTGCCGGGGCGCTGTTTGGCACCACGACAGAGTTGGCCACTGTGTTTACATGGTGGGACAGTGTCGTGGCAGGATTTCGTTGTTCTAAAGTCTAAGTTGCCTAATGTACAGTAAGGCCTTGGAATGGTACTGCCTTGTTGTAGCACTGTTGAGAATGGTGTGCTTTGCAGATAATGCAGGTGCAGTTGCTACAGTTGGACTTAATCGAGTCTTACTGCGGAACGGTTAGCACTATGCCAACATCAGTCAAAGTGATGACATGATGGGGTGGTGTTATGATGGGACTTAATTGTATTATATTACAACTGTGGAAAGGCAATCACGTCTCAGCCGTTACAATTGTATGAGCCACATACAAGATTTTGTAAAAATTGGAATGGAAACTTTTATTCCTCATCAAAAGTACAGTAAAAGATCTAATTCACCTAAATGGTTTGACCATAATTGTGCTAGAGTAACTGAACAAAAAGCAATAGCCTACAATGCATACACAAGATCAAAAACACA
Organism: Paralithodes platypus; assembly: GCA_032716605.1. Classification (NCBI taxonomy): domain Eukaryota; kingdom Metazoa; phylum Arthropoda; class Malacostraca; order Decapoda; family Lithodidae; genus Paralithodes; species Paralithodes platypus. The sequence goes on along the minus strand of CM064529.1, from coordinate 30,157,665 downwards.
TGAAGCCTTTAATTACTTTAGAAACATCAGAAATCATGCCAAAACTGTATTAAACCTAACTAAATCAAACTTTCTCCATAAGCAGGCAAATAAACTTCTAAATAATCCAAATGATAACAAAATATTTTGGTCTACTCTTAACTCATTCAAATCCAACTTCACTACTGCTTCATCCATTCCACCATTAAAATCTCCGACTGGCAATCTTGTAAGTGACCCACGAGGTAAAGCTAACCTTCTTGCAGATATTTTCTCCACCAACTCAACCTTAGATGACATAAATCAAGATGTCCCTGTACTTAATTTTAATTCACCTGAAATTCCCTCACTTAAGATCCACACCAGACATGTCAAAACTATTTTGCAGAATCTCTCAGTAGATAAGGCTCCTGGTCCAGATGAAATTCCTCCAATAGTACTTAAGAATTGCTCCTTGGTGCTCGCTCCTGTATTGGCAAAATTTTTCCGTCTGTGTACTCATACCTCATGCTTCCCAGTACCCTGGAAAGAAGCAAACATCCATCCAGTTCCTAAAAAAGGTGCCTCTTCAGATCCATCAAACTACAGACCAATAGCTATAACTTCCACTCTTGGCAAAGTTTTTGAAATTATATTAAATAATCACATAATTAAGCATCTGGAGAATAATAAATTAATCAGTGATAGGCAATATGGTTTTAGACGATGTCGATCAACTGCAGACATTCTTTGCCTTCTTACGCATCAAATCAACCAAGCTACAGACCAACATGGTGAAACACATACAATAGCACTGGATATATCAAAGGCATTTGATAGAGTCTGGCATCAATCCTTATTGTCGAAGATGTCACACTACGGCCTTGCATCATTAGTTCCACTAATTTCTTCTTATCTTCATAACAGAAAATACGTGTAATGGTAGATGGCCTTTATTCTCAATTTCACTCAATAAATGCTGGTGTTCCCCAGGGATCAGTTTTGGCCCCAACTCTGTTCCTCATTCATATCAATGATCTCATATCTACCACTCATAATCCAATACATTCCTACGCAGATGACTCAACACTCCACAGTTCCTTCACATTTACCAATTCTTTCACCCAACCCGATCTTATAAATTCAAAAATAAACACTGCAATTTCTCTGATTTAATGCACAGAAAACCAAGTACATTCTTTCTAACCGACAGAAGTGGTTGCATTGAGGCAGTCTCCACATCTTTCCCCGTAGAACTAGGGCAGCTGAGAGCGCCCATGAATTTACACTATTTTATGAATGGAGGATGCCTACATGGACCTTTGTTTTATCTGTGTTTTTCCTTCCTCCATTCATTGTCTCTTAAAAAAAAAAAAAAAAAAATGTTATGGAACATATGTTGAACCATTGTATGTATGTATATTGTGTATGTAATGTTTTTATTAATATGTTTTCCTTATATAACATTATTTTACTTCTACCCCTAGCAATGACTTCTTTTGCTATTACCTTTAAAGCAAAAAGGCCATCCACCAATCAGCGCGCCCCCGTTTACCTTCTCTCTTCATCAGCTGAGTTTGACACTTTTGGCTCACGTCATAAACATGCCACGCCTTCCCGGCCGACCAATCAGAAGCCTCCATTTTCGGAGTGCCCGGCTACATGTATCGTCACACCTTTAAACTCGCTCTCGCTCTCTTCACCGGCCGTTTCCCCTGGTTGCAATGGGTCTAATTTATCAGTGCCAGCCCTATACTCCCGTAAGCCACTAAAAGACGTTTGCAACCAGCTTCCAGGAACATATTATGAAGAGAAAAGAGTGGAGGTGAAGTGACAAAGGATTCAAGACGCGCGGGGGGCAAGGCGGCTGGCTCAGCCAATCACTGCGCCGGAGAGCGGGAGGCGTGACTATATTAAGAAGGTGGGTGAGGCAGCAGCGGTCATTCATCTCTCGGAACCCACTGGTTTTGCATCTTGCAACTTGCTTCCTCTTCCTCACTTGGGTACCAAAGGGAACTCGGAACTACTAATTCCAGCCACCCAGCCCTCATAAAATGTTCCAGTAAAACCACCTTAGGCCTAGCATCGCTCTCACCTACTAGGCGGATACACCTTCAGTATCCGGTCGCCTGTCGTCACATCGCTGGTTTGCATACTTGCAGCCAAGCGATTCAAGAGGGACGGCAGATAGTAGATGGGAGCGAGAATTTCCAGAAGAGCTATTGGCCTGCTCTTAGGTGGTGAAATTGTTTCCGTACACACCTAGCTGTATACCATAAATATATATTTTTAACCCTCCAGACCCGGTTGGGCTCTGAGGCATCCATAACAAACGCGGCCCGCGCAACCCGGGCGGGCTCTGAGGCTCCGAGTGCTTGCGTACGTGCTTTCGAATGGCGCGCGTACATTTTTGCTGTCGTTGGTGGTAGATGGTGCCACCAGACGTGAACTACGCCACGACAACAGTCTCTACCCCGACGCCACCATGGATAGTACGCCAAAAAGTTATTCCGCTGTGTCAGATACCGTGCTCCCTACGACGCCCGCCCAAGCTCGTCGCGTCTTACGCAGACGCCACCGCCTAAATGTGTTATCTCCCGGAGGTATTGAGGAGACATTGAGAATCTATGAGCGTGCTGATGCACAGTATAATGTTGAAGATGAAGGCAGTGATAAAACGGCTAATTATCAGTCGAGTGATTATGGCGATGACAGTGACAATGGTACGCAATTTAGGGGATTTGCGAGTGAACATGAGAGTGATGAAGGTGATGTAGCAGCTTTCGCAGAAGCTGTTTTAGCTGAAGAGAGTGAAGTGGAGCAAGTGAGTGAGTGGGAGAGTTCAAGGTCACTCTCCAAGTTTCAGTTGAGTGACACGACTCCAAACCCTTCGCCAGCTAAATCGCGTTTCAAGCTACGCTTCTATAAGAAGCAGGTAATTGAAAAGGTGGCTGCGGCAGCCAGGGAAGAAGCCAAAAGACTTGGTGAGGATGAGGCTGTGAGTGAGGGTGAGCGTGGCGACTCATCTCGCCCGCCATTGTCTCCCTTATCTCCCCGAGCCACCCAAGATGACCCGGGCACCCCACATTCTTCCCCACCACCCCCACCACTGCCAAGGGTTGAGGACCCCCCACTTTCGTCCTATTTGCTTCCTAGGTCCCCCTACAGGAGACATACTGCTGCCAAAAAGGGGAAAGCCAGGAAATATGTGAAAATGGGACAGAAATCTAGGAGGGCTTTGTTCGAGGCTCCCGCGGCGTACACCCCTGCTGGCCCCAGCCATACGCCCCCGCAACTTTCCCCACAGTCCTCCCCACCTCTCCAGCCGTCAACATATGTTCCTGACGAAGTCTTTGAGCTCGCATCACCAATACCTGGGCCTAGTGACAGTGAAACATTGCTTTCTGCCACTCGTCGCAGACCAAGGAGCCCAGGACCTCGGGGGGACATAGCCTCACCTGCCACTCCTTCCGCACCTCGCCCCCCCACACGCCGCCCACGCATCACTCGTTCCCCGCCAGATTATGTGGGGGACACTGACGATGAAGGGCACCTCACATATGACTCTGGCCATGACTATATAGGTCTACCGTCAGGGCAACATGACCACTCTGACGACGACGAATATATGGACATGGACGACCCTCAACCCATTCGCTCCGCCCGGGGGCGTCGTGCTGTGGCCCGCCCTGGCCGCCGCCCAGGTGGCTGCCCTGGCCACCCTAGGGCACGCGCCTCCCGAGTTGGCCGTGGGCGTGCTTGGCCACCAGCTGGAGCTCCTCGTCAGCGTCACCAAGACCCATTCTACGTTTTTCAGTGGCAAGACGTGGCTGACGGGGAAGATTACAACCCTGATGTACCAGCTTTTGATGAGGTACAGGAGGGTTCAGGAATTACCCCCAATTTTCCCGCAGGCCCCAATGCTCCACCACATGAGCTTTTTGAGGCCTTTTTTGATGAGGAGGTTACCGGATTTGTCATCAAGGAGACAAACAAGCAGCACCAATTCCAGGTCCCCTTTTTTGACAAGGTGACCAAGGGCCACATGAGGCAGTGGACCGACGTGACTCATCACGAGTTCATGGTGTTCCTGGCACTCACCATGCTAATGCCTCATGTCAAGAAGCATAGGTTGCCTGACTATTGGATCACCAATTATCTCATATCCACCCCTGCCTTCGGGAAATATATGTCTCGCGATCGGTACCTTGACATCCTCGCAGCGCTCCATCTTGTCACCAACACCGACGTCCACAAGCCAGACAAGCTGTGGAAGATTAGGACGTTGTACGAGATGATGCGACACCGTTTCTCCTCCTACTTCAAGCCCTTCTGCAAGGTCGTCATTGACGAGTCTCTTGTGCTGTTCCGGGGAAAGCTCAGCTTCCGGCAGTACATCCCCTCAAAGAGACATCGCTTTGGCATCAAATTCTTTGTGCTGTGTGACTGCTGAACTGGCTATGTCCTGGACTTCCTGGTCTACAGCGGGAAGGAAGGGGACATGCTTGTGGACCCCCTCATTGGCTTTGGCGGAGCAGTGGTGCAAGCCATGATGGACCACTATTTCCACTAGAATCACATCTTCTTCACGGACAATTACAACACGTCCCCCACTCTCTCAAAGTACCTCCATGAGCGCAAGACGGGGACTGTAGGCACAGTACGAGGGAGAAGGAAGGGCATGCCACCTTTCCCTCCAAAGACCAAAAAAGGCGATGTGTTCAGGAAGAAGTCGGGGCCCATTCTGGCTATCCACTGGCACGACCAGCGGAAGGTCAACCTCCTGACCACCGTCCACAAGGGGGAAATGGTGGAGACTGGCAAGGTGGATCGCCGCACCCAGGTCAGGGTGACCAAGCCCGATGCTGTCATGGACTACATCAACATCAGGCTGGTGGACAAGTCCGACATGCAGATAGGCTTCATTGACTGTCTGCGTACCTCGTGCAGATGGTACAAAAAGTTCTTTCTGCACATGGTGGACATGTCCATTCTGAACGCTTACAACATCTACAAGCTTCGGACTGAGAACACACCCAGGAAGTTCAATAGCCTGTGGAGGTTCCAAAAGCAGGTGTTGAAGGAGCTCCTGGAGAAGTATGCTACGCCACAGAGGGCAGTGGCACATGCTGGGCCCACCGCTACAGACCGCGTGCACTGTGCGTATTACATAAATATGCACAGGCTCGTTTCCCTGCCTCAGACAGCAGCAGGAAGAAAGCAGCAGAAGCGGTGCCATGTCTGCTGCAACACCAGGCTGAGGGCGAGGTCAGACAAAAAGTCCACCCTGGAGTGTGTGGAGTGCAAGGTGGCACTCTGTGCTGAAGGGTGCTTCTTTGATTACCACTCCAAGCAGGAGTTCTAATAATCATAGTGGAAGTGCCAAAGACAGTGACAATATGTACAATATATATATAGGCAAAAAGTGGAAGTAAAACAATTTATTGTAATATAAAAGTCATGTATTATGAGAAAATTGATACAAATACAATTACACCATAAAAATATGTGAAAGTGACACATGTATATAATAAGTGACATTCATATGATTAGAACCTATAGAAATATATAAATCAGTGAAAAAAGACAATAAATTGTATATAAAACGTTTACAAAGCATATAACTTAGTGAAAGTGACAGAAGCCCTAATATTTGATGGCCAAAGTATAATAAACACCTGTGATAACGAATAATCAGTGCCTAATATAACAATAACCTACCTCAATTACTAATAAAACGTACGGTATCGAGTGAAAATGAACATTATCAGTGACAGTGACACTCTCTAAAGCATATTTACCAAAGTGAAAGTGACACAAGACCTAATATTTGATGGCCAAAGTATAATAAACACCTGTGATAATGAATAATCAGTGCCAAATATAACAATAACCTACCTCAATTACTAATAAAGCGTACGGTATCGAGTGAAAATGAGCATTATCATTGACAGTGACACTCTAAACCATATTTACCAAAGTGAAAGTGACACAAGACCTAATATTTGATGGCCAAAGTATAATAAACACCTGTGATAACGAATAATCAGTGCCTAATATAACAATAACCTACCTCAATTACTAACAAAGCGTACGATATCGAGTGAAAAAGAGCAATATTGGTGACAGTGATACCCTAATACAGATACTTTATATAATTGGCCTCAAAATAACTATAAAAATATCAAATAAACATCAAATTCTCAATATCAAACACTAAAATCGTCTAAGGGAGGTAAACACTCTGGAGCGACGAGTGGCTTGGTGCGTGGTAGCCGTGGCCGGGGCGACGCATCCGAACGCGGGAAGATTTTCCGCCGAAAATCACTCTAATTCCCGCGCTCGCCATTATGCAGCCACTGGGGCTAGAGACCTCTACTCAAGGGCATTCTACAGAAGAAGGTTTGTGCAACATTTTAGTTTTTTTTTATTCATAACATTACATGCCCTATTCATTGAGCTACAGGTGAGTTAACATTGCCCAATAATCGTCAAAACACCCGGTACCACAGTACAGTCGCGAGCTAGAGGCCCCGGGTCTGGAGGGTTAAAGGACCCAAATTGGGCCCGAACCAGACTTAAAGAAAGAGAGAAAATGCTTGACTAACCCATTGGTTCCATAATAATTGATGTGTTCTTATAGGACAGACTAAAGAGAAAAGATACTAGACTTTTGTTGATAAATAAAAGGATGATGTGTTAAGAGGGAAATAGTTATTCTTGTTAGAGAAGGTTCCATGCCGATTAGTTATAGCTAGTATAGGATCTGCTAGGACAGCACATAGATATTAATAGTAAAGTAAAAGGGAATAATTCTTGAAGATAGACACACAACTATAAGGCTCAGGGGAACAAATAATAGTTGCCATTAGACCAGCTTTAGTTTGAGAAATAGGTAGGAAGGACACTAGTCCGTATGATCAACGAAATCTTTGGTTATAAAGGAAACATTATCTGTTATCGTAGTTAAAGGAATATTCGATCTGTGTTAAGCGTTACGGGTGTTAAGTCCAGGATAATATTGTAATCATTAGAATCTATGTAAAGGGATAAAAGCAGAGAACCTTGGCCGTGTAGAGTTATTGAGGTGCCACTTACATTTGGTTAAGAATTATTATTGACCAGGTGATCGATGTCAAGATAAATTGTTTTGTAATAGGATTACGTGTATATATATATAATTCAAGCGTATTTAGAGGTAACTTGTAACAACGCCCTGGTCATTTAGAAGACATGTAATGTATGAAGTAACAAGGACAATATAATAATCAAAGAATATTCAGAAGGGCAATTGAGGTAAAATTGTAAATACGCCCTGGTCATATGAGTAAATGTATTGTATATGGTTAAGAGGATATATTAATTGAAAGGTCATATGTAGTAACGCCTTGGTCTCTGGAGTAGACATATTAGGCCCGGTAAAAGAATATCATTTCGAAGTTTAGTTTAGAGATATAACCCTTGTTTAGATAAGTGAGTAAAGGTATGATGCATTAATGCCCTGGTCTCTAGAGTAGACACAGCAGGGCTGAGTAAAAACCTTATTATTGTAGAAACTAATAACGTGCCTTTGGATCGAAGCCGACTTAAGTCAATACCTGAATATCGGGAATCCAAATAGGGAGTAACGGGAGTTCTCGGATTCCAAAGTACAACCTATGTTGGGTCGACGTAATATTCAATCCGTGTCTTGAACTCATCTCGGCCCGAACAGAGAAACCGTTATTAGTGTAGTAGCAAGTTTGTTAAATAAAGTATACAAACTTCTTAATGACTGTCGATTTATCCCCCACTCTAGTAGTATTTTCGAGATAAGAAAATACATACTACATTTTGGTGGCAAGCGGTGGGATTCGACAAATAATTTAGATTAAAGTATAATTATCTAACAGATAAAGCGAAGCATGGACGTTGGTTGAGAGACTCAGACCAAGAGTGAGACCAGTGGAAATGAATTACTTAAGGAGTGCGTGCGGAGTTACATGGAGGGATAGACAGACTAATGAGGAAGTAAGAAGGAGGTGTGGTGTGGAGGTAGATGTGCTGGAAAGTGTGAAAAGGAACAACTTGAGATGGTTCGGCCATATTGAACGTATGGAAAGCGAGAGAATAACTAAGAGGGTGTACGAGAGCGAGGTGGAGGGACAGAGAGGGAGAGGTAGACCGAATGAGAGGTGGAAGGATGGAGTGAGGAAGTACATGAACGAAGGCGGTGCTGGTTGGGGGGAGGGGCGTCGACTGACTGGGGACAGAGGTGCATGGGGGCGGTTCGTTCGTGGCCACGGCGTCAGGCAATAGATAGATAGATAGATCTAACAGAACAATGACGGCCGAATTACCATTCAGATTATGGGAAGAGGGGAAAGAAGAAATCGAGCTATGGATCGAACAATTAGAATGTCAGTTCACGCTACTTGACGTAGGAGAAAATGGAAAGAAGATCGCCTATGGAAAGCACACTTAGGCAAGGCCCTGAACGATGTAAGAGTACGTCTAGAGGGACTAGTGACATGGGCAGAAGTTAGGAGTGCCCTAATTGAAGAATTTGGCCGAGAAACCTAGAGCATGTTATTTCAAAGAAAGGTATCCAACCAGACCCCCATAAAGTATAATTTATTGCAGAAATGTTACCCCCTTCCTCTGTCAAAGAGATCCGAGCATTTCTGGGAATGGCGTACTATTATCGGAGGTTCATACCCAACTTCTCAAAAATTGCACGCCCCACGACTAAGAGACTGGAAAAGGGGAGGAGGTTTGACTGGGATCAGGATTGTCAGATAGCTTTTGATCAACTGAACAAAAAATTTACTTCTAACCCCATAGTTTGTTATCCGGATTTTACCAAGCCGTTCCAACTATACACCGATGCTTCCGATGAAGGGTTCGGGGCCATAATGGCCTAGAAAGTGGACGGAAAAGAAGGCATAGTAGCGTGCGCTAGCCGGACGCTGAATAAGGGCGAGAAGAATTGCAGCGTTACTTGTTGTTGTTGTTGTTGTTGTTCCCCAGGCTGTCTGGCCGAACAGCCCCAAGGTCTCGAGCAAGGCCAAGGACATAAATGAGCGCCCCCACAAAATCCTCCCTGCTTACCACTAACAAAGCCCGGGTGACCGAAGCCACTCCAAGGCAGGGAGCTGAGGAGGGTGCGGAAACGCCCGGGAAACCAAAGCCCCACCCAAGGCCCTGTAGCGTTACTAAAAAGGAATGCCTAGCTCTAGTATGGGCTATACAATATATCCGTCCATATTTAGCCGGGGTTCATTTCGAAGTTATCACAGACCACTATAGTTTGCAATGGCTCCGAAAGATGAAAACGGAAGACGGATTGTTTGTTAGGTGAAAGGGGATCCTGGAGGAATACTCTTTTGAAGTTAGACATCGACCAGGTAAATTACACACTAACGCCGATGGCCTATCTCGATTACCGGTAGCATCCGTCCAACACACTCAACCCAACAAAGAACAGAAGGACCCTATGTATGGCGACAAAGTAAAATTTTCGGAGGGAGCCTGGAGGGATTCTAAAGACCAGGTCGTATTAGATTATCTGGAGGCTAAACACATGATCCAAATTCTCCACGGACAAAAAGGGAAGGGGGGCTCATTTAGGTCAGTCTAGAGTTTTGAAGCAATTTAACGAAAGATACTGGACCTCGAGAGCCGACAAAATTGTCAAAGAAGTTATCCAAAATTGTTTGGGATGTCAAAGGGGCAAAGATGGACAGGGACCTAAGCAGTCGCCCGGACACATTACGGCCGGTAAACCATAGGAAAAGTTATCTGTGAACATTATGGGACCTCTACCCAGACAGACGAACAAAAGGTACATTCTAACCTGTGTCAACGTCTTTTCCAAATATACGGTTGCTTGTACCATTCCGGACAAGAAAGCTGAAACTGTGGCTAATCTTGGAGAAGGTAATTTTTGTATTTGGCACCCCTGGATGCATTTTGAGTGATAGAGGAAAAAAATCTAATAACGAAATCTGGCAACACTTGGGAGATACCTTGAGCGACCAGATCCAACACACCTCCCCGTATTATCCCCAGGGGAATGCGGTCTGTGAAAGAAACCATAGGGTGTTAGCGAATTGTGTACAGGCTAGTCTGAGCTCACATGGGGAAGAAGTGGTCCGAGGTTGGCCGGAACTTCTGCCAGAGATTATCTGGGGGATAAACACTACTGTTTGTAGAACTACTGGGTATTCTCCCTATGAGATTATTTTTGGAATCACGCCGAAACTGCCTCAAGAACGATTACTACCCTACCCCATTCATTCCACCAAATATTCCCAACCAGAACAATATTTGAGGGAACAAGGGGAGCGACGGCAGCAAGTCCATGACCATATTACACAGCAACAGCCCAAGAAACTTACTCTAAATAATCCATATTACTGGGGGGAATATATTCTGGTGAAGAGACATGATCCCACCCGAGCTGGTAAGCTGGAAGAGAAGTACGAGGGTCCCTTCAAGGTTGTGGAGGTAAACGGGCCATATCAGGTGTTGTACTTGCATCATGGAGGTATTGTGTCGACCACCCATATCCGTCATACCAAACGGTACGAAGGTATTTTACCACCAGAACTGAGCGAGTGGAGTAGTGAGGAAGAAAGTGAGGAAGAGATAATATTTGGGGCTGGTGATCCTAGTACTTCCACGGCTCGACCTAATGCTAAAGGTTCTAATCCGAGAAGGAATTATACCGAGGACTCTCCGTTCTGGTGGTCTGTTAGTCGCAAGCCAAACGAGAGTTTCCCTGAGTTCGGTCAAGAGGGGAATGGGGGAGACGAAGAGACTACGACAAGTGGGGAAAGATATTACTGTGAACATACCGATGATGAAAAGTCTACGGTCCCCGACAGTGAAGTTTCAGATCTCCCGAGAGATTTCAACAAGACTCTAAGTAGTGAGGAAGAGTGTTTCCGAACCGAGGGAAAAGAGACAGACGTATTTCTTGAAGATAGAAACTCACTTGGCTCTCCCTCAATTAAATTCAATGTATCAAAGGAAAATCGTAAGATTGATTTTCCGTGTTAAAGTCCAGCCAAAGCATCTAAGCCCATGGGCCCCGCAGAAACCATTACCCGCAGTGGTAGAATTAGCCGTCCACCAATCAGGTACCCGGACGAGGGTATAAATAGGATCCTCGAGGCGCGTGCCTGTCAGTCGAAAGGCACTATGCCTCTCCCCTCTGACCCTCAGTACCGGCTCCGCCGACTAATAGCCCTGGTCGGTGAGAAAGGACAGAGAGTAAATACTACCCGAGCACTCAAGCAACTCCTCAGTCAACCCGGGCAAGTCCTATTGGCTAAAACTGCAGTTGAAAACCAAAATCCAGCTCTCCAGTTGCACAGATGCATTTGTGAGCATAGTGGACTGGTAGATTGGCAGAGTGATGGCCGGGATTTCAGAGGAATGGTATTACGGCGATCAGGAGCTCGCCTTAATTTAGCAGGGACTGATAAAGTAAAAAGGCCATCAACCAATCAGCGTGCTCCCGTTTACCTTCTCTCTTCATCAGCTGAGTTTGACACTTTGGGATCACGTCATAAACATGCCACGCCTTCCAGGCCGACCAATCAGAAGCCTCCATTTTCGGAGCGCCCGGCTACATGTATAGCCACACCTTTAAACTCGCTCTCGCTCTCTTCACCGGCCGTTTCCCCTGGTTGCAATGGGTCTAATATATCAGTGCCAGCCCTATACTCCCGTAAGCCACTAAAAGACGTTTGCAACCAGCTTCCAGGAACATATTATGAAGAGAAAAGAGTGAAGGTGAAGCGACAAAGGATTCAAGACGTGCGGGGGGCCGGGCGGCTGGCTCAGCCAATCACAGCGCCGGAGAGCGGGAGGTGTGACTATATTAAGAAGGTGGGGAAGGTTAGGGGCAACCCTGCCTAACGCTTGCAACCCTGATAATAGATCAGAAGGTTAAGCAACGTAGGGTCTGGTCAGTAGTTGGATGGGTGACCGCGCCTGGGGGTGATTGCACCCAGTACCGACATTGACCAGATGTTGCCCTAGGGGTGGGTGAAATTTCCCTGGCTTGCCACCAGGGTTCAAGTAGCCCAGGAGTGTTGAACAAACTCCATTCCCTGTCAGTTCCGTCTCACTCAGACGAAAATGAGACCTGGATTCATGGTGGCTAAAATGAATTCAGGGGCCTGATTGGTGGCTTCCTACAACCAATCAACACACGAGACTGAGAACTTGGTTAGCCACCAGGATTGCTCAGTGGCCATTGGGCAGGCCTTCTCTCGTGTTCGCCTCGTCCCACCCATACGTTAAACTGGGTACCTGGAGTGTAAAATCGGCCTTGGCGTAGGTCGTATCACTAGGGTAAATTTGATTACTTGTTTCACCTTTCCTATATACTTCCGTTCCGCTGGGTGGGTTTGGCATGTTGTCCTGCTCCAGCAAAGGCAGTAGCTGGTTGGGTGATTGCACCTGGTACCGACATTGACCAGATGTTGCCCTAGGGGTGGGTGAAAATCCCCTGGCTTGCCACCAGGGTTCAAGTAGCCCAGGAGTGTTGAACAAACTCCATTCCCTGTCAGTTCCGTCTCACTCTGACGAAAATGAGTACCTGGATTCATGGTGGCTAAAATGAATGCAGGGGCCTGATTGGTGGCTTCCTACAACCAATCAACACACGAGACTGAGAACTTGGTTAGCCACCAGGATTGCTCAGTGGCCATTGGGCAGGCCTTCTCTCGTGTTCGCTTCGTCCCACCCATACGTTAAACTGGGTACCTGGAATGTAAAATCGGCCTTGGCGTAGGTCGTATCACTAGGGTAAATTTGATTACGTGCCTCACCTTTACTATATACTTCCGTTCATACTTCCTGCAGCGGTCATACACCTCTCGGAACCCACTGGGTTTGCATCTTGCAACTCACTTCCTCTCCCTCACTTGGGCACCAAAGGGAACTCGGAACTACTTATTCCAGCCACCCAGCCCTCATCAAATGTTCCAGTAAAGACCACCTCAGGCCTAGCATCGCTCTCACCTACTAGGCTGATACATCTTCAGTATCCGGCTGCCTGTCGTCACATCGCTGGTTTGCATACTTACAGCCAAGCGATTCAAGAGGGACGGAAGATAGTAGATGGAAACGAGAATTTCCAGAAGAGCTATTGGCCAGCTCTGAGGTGGTGAAATTGTTCCAGTACACACCTAGCAGTATACCATAAATATATATTTTTAAAGGACCCATGTTGGGCCCGAACCAGACTTAAAGAAAGAGAGAAAATGCTTGACTAACCCTGTGGTTCCATAATAATTGATGTGTTCTTATAATACAGACTAAAGAGAAAAGATACTAGACTTTTGTTGATAAATAAAATGATGATGTGTTAAGAGGGAAATAGTTATTCTTGTTAGAAAAGGTTCCATGCCGATTAGTTATAGCTAGTTTAGGATCTGCTTGGACAGCACATAGATGTTAATAGTAATGTAAAAGGGAATCATTCTTGAAGATAGACACGCACCTATAAGGCTCAGGGGAACAAATAATAGTTGCCATTAGACCAGCTTTAGTTTGAGAAATAGGTAGGAAGGACACTAGTCCGTATGATCAACGAAATCTTTGGTTATAAAGGATACATTATCTGTTCTCGTAGTTAAAGGAATATTCGTCTGTGTTAAGCGTTACGGGTGTTAAGTCCAGGATAATATTGTAATCATAAGAATCTATGTAAAGGGATAAAAGCAGAGAACCTTGGCCGTGTAGAGTTATTGAGGTGCCACTTACATTAGGTTAAGAATTATTATTGACCAGGTGATCGATGTCAAGATAAATTGTTTAGTAATAGGATTACGTGTATATATATATGTAATCCAAAAGTATTTAGAGGTAACTTGTAACAACGCCCTGGTCATTTAGAAGACATGTAATGTATGAAGTAACAAGGACAATATATAATCAAAGAGTATTCAGAAGGGCAATTGAGGTAAAATTGTAAATATGCCCTGGTCATATGAGTAAATGTATTGTATATATATGGTTAAGAGGATATATTAATTGAAAGGTCATATGTAGTAACGCCTTGGTCTCTGGAGTAGACATAGTAGGCCCGGTAAAAGAATATAATTTCGAAGTTTAGTTTAGAGATATAACCCTTGTTTAGATAAGTGAGTAAAGGTATGATGCATTAATGCCCTGGTCTCTAGAGTAGACACACAAGGGCTGAGTAAAAACCTTATTATTGTAGAAACTAATAACGTGCCTTTGGATCGAAGCCGACTTAAGTCAATACCTGAATATCGGAAATCCAAATAGGGAGTAACGGGAGTTCTCGGATTCCAAAGTACAACCTATGTTGGGTCGACGTAATATTCAATCCGTGTCTTGAACTCATCTCGGCCCGAACAGAGAAACCGTTATTAGTGTATTAGCAAGTTTGTTAAATAAAGTATACAAACTTCTTAATGACTGTCGATTTATCCCCCACTCTAGTAGTATATTCGAGATAAGAAAATACATACTACATTTTGGTGGCAAGCGGTGGGATTCGACAAATAATTTAGATTAAGTATAATTATCTAACAGATAAAGCGAAGCATGGACGTTGGTTGAGAGACTCAGACCAAGAGTGAGAGCAGTGAAAATGAATTACTTAAGGAGTGCATGCGGAGTTACATGGAGGGATACGGCCATATGGAACGTATGGAAAGCGAGAGAATAACTAAGAGGGTGTACGAGAGCGATGTGGAGGGACAGAGAGGGAGAGGTAGACCGAATGAGAGGTGGAAGGATGGAGTGAGGAAGTACATGAACGAAGGCAGTGATTGTTGGGGGGAGGGGCGTCGACTGACTGGGGACAGAGATGCATGGGGGCGGTTCGTTCGTGGCCACCCCTTCGGGGATCACGGCGTCAGGCAATAGATAGATAGATAGATCTAACAGAAAAATGACGGCCGTATTACCATTCAGATTATGGGAAGAAGGGAAAGAAGAAATCGAGCTATGGATCGAACAATTAGAATGTCAGTTCACGCTACTTGACGTAGGAGAAAATGGAAAGAAGATCGCCTATGGAAAGGCACACTTAGGCAAGGCCCTGAACGATGTAAGAGTACGTCTAGAGGGACTAGTGTCATGGGCAGATGTTAGGAGTGCCCTAATTGAAGAATTTGGCCGAGAAACCTACACCAGGAAGGCCAGAGACAAACTTAAGAGTCTGAAACTAGACGGCCAAAATGTGAGAGCCCTGAGGAGGGAAATCGCGAACAACTTCAGACTTGCGTATCCCCATATGGACCAAGAGAGTCAGGAAACAGAGATTAGAGAGATTATGATCCAAGCATGCCCTGTGGAAGTTAGAAGGCACTGCATTATCCATGAAGTGACTACCACTAAGGAACTCATGGATGTAATCAAGAAAATAATGGAAGCCCGAGAGATAAAAAGAGGAGAAAACGAAAGGGGAGGAGGAGAACCCAAACAAAGGGTATCCGAGAACAATGATCCGATGCTTTATATGCAGACAAACCGGACACCTAGCTAGGAACTGTTCCAAGCGTCCCCAAACCCCAACCCCTAGATTTAACTCCAGGCCTGCACTTCCAAACGATCGACCCCTACCAAGGGGAACCGATCCAAACCAGGGAGGAATGCTTTCAGTAGAATATCGGGAGACAGAAACCCAGCCAAAAATCAAGATACCAGAAGAGAGAGAAAATTTTCCGTTAAACGTCACATAGAAAGGCGGTATAGTGAGGTCAACATTTTAGAAGGACAAACGCCTTGTGAAACTATAGTAATAAATGGGAAAGCCTCAAACATGTTAATTGATACAGGGGCAAACAGAAGTTGTCTTTTGGAGAATTTTGTGAGGATTAGTCAGAAAGAGATTGGTCCCTTAAATCAAACTGGTATTCAGTTGTCAGGAGCCGGGAGTCAACCACTGACGATTCTAGGGAGAACTAATACGGTGGTGGTACAATGGAAGGGAATTAAATTCACCACAGATTTTTGTGTTCTATCTGGAAAATCTAATAGCAGAGTCGATGGATATCTGGGAATAGATCTCTTGAATCAGTTGGGAGTAACTATACAGTGCGGGCCGAAAGACACAACGACCACCCTACGACCTCAAATAGTAGCTACCACAGGGAAACTCTCTATTCCCCCTAGATCTTGGAGAATGATAGAAATTCCCAAATCTCAAGGAATGACTGCCGGGATTTTTGAACCTGATGCACAAAATCAAGTGAAAATATCTCCTATTTTTATTACTACCGATCAGAGGAAATTAGTTTTGGCTAACTTTGGCGATGACACGATTAGTTATCAAAAAGGGAAACTGTTAGGACAAGTTAAACCCGCGCAACCCACCACTGATGGAACTAACGGACGAGTTAACTTACCTGAGATCCCGAAACAATTAACGTCAGATCAAGCCACTACATTACATGAGTTGCTCTGGACTTACCGAGACGTGTTTGCTCAAAATGAAGGGGACCACGGATCGGCCCGAGCCCGACACACCCACGCGATACATACTCAATGGCCCCTTATTAGACAACCTTATAGGCAACAAAATCCCATTATGAAACAGAAGGAAAAGGAACAAGTAGAGGAGATGATCAAGCAAGGAATAGTAGTAGACTCCTACAGTCCGTGGTCATCTCCAGTAGTCCTGGTAACAAAAAAAAAAAATGGGTCCACTCGGTTCTGTGTAGATTATAGAAAGTTAAATGATGTCACCATCAAAGATGCGCAACCCCTACCTCGTATTGATGGCTCGCTAGAATCACTAAATGGGTCAACATGGTTTTCTACCCTAGACCTGCAAAGTGGATACTGGCAAGTACCGGTTAGGGAAGAGGACCAGGAGAAAACCGCATTTGCCACAAGCGAAGGTAAACTCTATCAATTCACGGTCTTGCCCTTTGGAGTTTGTAATGGACCAGCCAGTTTCACTAGAGTAATGGACGAAGTACTTCGGGGATTAACCTGGAGAACCTGCTTAGCTTACCTTGATGATATTATAATTTTTTCGACTAGTTGGAAGGAACATATCAATCGACTACAAGAAGTATTAGAGAGAATCGGGGGGGCAGGACTTAAATTGAAGCCTTCCAAATGCCAATTAGGGGCCCGCCAGGTGGCATACCTAGAGCATGTAATTTCAAAGAAAGGTATCCAACCAGACCCCCATAAAGTAAAATTTATTGCAGAAATTTTACCCCCTTCCTCTGTCAAAGAGATCCGAGCATTTCTGGGAATGGCATACTATTATCGGAGGTTCATACCCAACTTCTCAAAAATTGCACGCCCCACGACTAAGAGACTGGAAAAGGAGAGGAGGTTTGACTGGGATCAGGATTGTCAGATAGCTTTTGATCAACTGAACAAAAAATTTACTTCTAACCACATAGTTTGTCATCCGGATTTTACCAAGCCGTTCCAACTATACACCGATGCTTCCGATGAAGGGCTCGGGGCCATATTGGCCTAGAAAGTGGACGGAAAAGAAGGCATAGTAGCGTGCGCTAGCCGGACGCTGAATAAGGGCGAGAAGAATTGCAGCGTTACTTGTTGTTGTTGTTGTTGTTGTTCCCCAGGCTGTCTGGCCGAACAGACCCAAGGTCTCGAGCAAGGCCAAGGCCATAAATGAGCGCCCCAACAAAATCCTCCCTGCTTACCACTAACAAAGCCCGAGTGACCGAAGCCACTCCAAGGCAGGTAGCTGAGAAGGGTGCGGAAACGCCCGGGAAACCAAAGCCCCACCCAAGGCCCTGTAGCGTTACTAAAAAGGAATGCCTAGCTCTAGTATGGGCTGTACAATATTTCCGTCCATATTTAGCCGGGGTGCATTTCGAAGTTATCACAGACCACTATAGTTTGCAATGGCTCCGAAAGATGAAAACGGAAGACGGATTGTTTGTTAGGTGAAAGGGGATCCTGGAGGAATACTCTTTTGAAGTTAGACATCGACCAGGTAAATTACACACTAACGCCGATGACCTATCTCGATTACCGGTAGCACCCGTCCAACACACTCAACCCAACAAAGAATAGAAGGACCCTATGTATGGCGACAAAGTAAAATTTTCGGAGGGAGCCTGGAGGGATTCTAAAGACCGGGTCGTATTAGATTATCTGGAGGCTAAACACATGATCCCAATTCTCCACGGACAAGAGGGAAGGGGGGCTCATTTAGGTCAGTCTAGAGTTTTGAAGCAATTTAACGAAAGATACTGGACCTCGAGAGCCGACAAAATTGTCAAAGAAGTTATCCAAAATTGTTTGGGATGTCAAAGGGGCAAAGTTGGACGGGGACCTAAGCAGTCGCCCGGACACATTACGGCCGGTAAACCATAGGAAAAGTTATCTGTGGACATTATGGGACCTCTACCCAGACAGACGAACAAAAGGTACATTCTAACCTGTGTCAACGTCTTTCCCAAATATACGGTTGCTTGTACCATTCCGGACAAGAAAGCTGAAACTGTGGCTAATCTTGGAGAAGGTAATTTTTGTATATGGCACCCCTGGATGCATTTTGAGTGATAGAGGAAAAAAATCTAATAACGAAATCTGGCAACACTTGGGAGATACCTTGATCGACCAGATCCAACACACCTCCCCGTATTATCCCCAGGGGAATGCGGTCTGTGAAAGAAACCATAGGGTGTTAGCGAATTGTGTACGGGCTAGTCTGAGCTCACAAGGGGAAGAAGTGGTCCGAGGTTGGCCGGAACTTCTGCCAGAGATTATCTGGGGGATAAACACCACTGTTTGTAGAACTACTGGGTATTCTCCCTATGAAATTATTTTTGGAATCACGCCGAAACTGCCTCAAGAACGATTACTAACCTACCCCATTCATTCCACCAAATATTCCCAACCAGAACAATATTTGAGGGAACAAGGAGAGCGATGGCAGCAAGTCCATGACCATATTACACAGCAACAGCCCAAGAAACTTACTCTAAATAATCCATATTACTGGGGGGAATATATTCTGGTGAAGAGACATGATCCCACCCGAGCTGGTAAGCTGGAAGAGAAGTACGAGGGTCCCTTCAAGGTTGTGGAGGTAAACGGGCCATATCAGGTGTTGTACTTGCATCATGGAGGTATTGTGTCGACCACCCATATCCGTCATACCAAACGGTACGAAGGTATTTTACCACCAGAACTGAGCGAGTGGAGTAGTGAGGAAGAAAGTGAGGAAGAGATAATATTTGGGGCTGGTGATCCTAGTACTTCCACGGCTCGACCTAATGCTAAAGGTTCTAATCCGAGAAGGAATTATACCGAGGACTCTCCGTTCTGGTGGTCTGTTAGTCGCAAGCCAAACGAGAGTTTCCCTGAGTTCGGTCAAGAGGGGAATGGGGGAGACGAAGAGACTACGACAAGTGGGGAAAGATATTACTGTGAACATACCGATGATGAAAAGTCTACGGTCCTCGACAGTGAAGTTTCAGATCTCCCGAGAGATTTCAACAAGACTCTAAGTATTGAGGAAGAGTGTTTCCGAACCGAGGGAAAAGAGACAGACGTGTTTCTTGAAGATAGAAACTCACTTGGCTCTCCCTCAATTAAATTTAATGTATCAAAGGAAAATCGTAAGATTGACTTTCCGGGTAAAAGTCCAGCCAAAGCATCTAAGCCCATGGGCCCCGCAGAAACCATTACCCGCAGTGGTAGAACTAGCCGTCCACCAATCAGGTACCCGGACGAGGTTATAAATAGGATCCTCGAGGCGCGTGCCTGTCAGTCGAAAGGCACTATGCCTCTCCCCTCTGACCCTCAGTACCGGCTCCGCCAACTAATAGCCCTGGTCGGTGAGAAAGGACAGAGAGTAAATACTACCCGAGCACTCAAGCAACTCCTCAGTCAACCCGGGCAAGTCCTATTGGCTAAAACTGCAGTTGGAAACCAAAATCCAGCTCTCCAGTTACACAGATGCATTTGTGAGCATAGTGGACTGGTAGATTGGCAGAGTGATGGCCGGGATTTCAGAGGAATGGTATTACGGCGATCAAGAGCTCGCCTTAATTTAGCAGGGACTGATAAAGTAAAAAGGCCATCCACCAATCAGCGTGCTCCCGTTTACCTTCTCTCTTCATCAGCTGAGTTTGACACTTTGCGATCACGTCATAAACATGCCACGCCTTCCAGGCCGACCAATCAGAAGCCTCCATTTTCGGAGCGCCCGGCTACATGTATCGCCACACCTTTAAACTCGCTCTCGCTCTCTTCACCGGCCGTTTCCCCTGGTTGCAATGGGTCTAATATATCAGTGCCAGCCCTATACTCCCGTAAGCCACTAAAAGACGTTTGCAACCAGCTTCCAGGAACATATTATGAAGAGAAAAGAGTGAAGGTGAAGCAACAAAGGATTCAAGATGCGCGGGGGGCCGGGCGGCTGGCTCAGCCAATCACAGCGCCGGAGAGCGGGAGGTGTGACTATATTAAGAAGGTGGGGAAGGCTGCAGCGGTCATACACCTCTCGGAACCCACTGGGTTTGCATCTTGCAACTCACTTCCTCTCCCTCACTTGGGCACCAAAGGGAACTCGGAACTACTTATTCCAGCCACCCAGCCCTCATCAAATGTTCCAGTAAAGACCACCTCAGGCCTAGCATCGCTCTCACCTACTAGGCGGATACACCTTCAGTATCCGGCCGCCTGTCGTCACATCGCTGGTTTGCATACTTACAGCCAAGCGATTCAAGAGGGACGGCAGATAGTAGATGGGAACGAGAATTTCCAGAAGAGCTATTGGCCAGCTCTGAGGTGGTGAAATTGTTCCAGTACACACCTAGCAGTATACCATAAATATATATTTTTAAAGGACCCATGTTGGGCCCGAACCAGACTTAAAGAAAGAGAGAAAATGCTTGACTAACCCTGTGGTTCCATAATAATTGATGTGTTCTTATAATACAGACTAAAGAGAAAAGATACTAGACTTGTGTTGATAAATAAAATGATGATGTGTTAAGAGGGAAATAGTTATTCTTGTTAGAGAAGGTTCCGTGCCGATTAGTTATAGCTAGTTTAGGATCTGCTTGGACAGCACATCGATGTTAATAGTAATGTAAAAGGGAATCATTCTTGAAGATAGACACGCACCTATAAGGCTCAGGGGAACAAATAATAGTTGCCATTAGACCAGCTTTAGTTTGAGAAATAGGTAGGAAGGACACTAGTCCGTATGATCAACGAAATCTTTGGTTATAAAGGAAACATTATCTGTTCTCGTAGTTAAAGGAATATTCGATCTGTGTTAAGCGTTACAGGTGTTAAATCCAGGATAATATTGTAATCATAAGAATCTATGTAAAGGGATAAAAGCGGAGAACCTTGGCCGTGTAGAGTTATTGAGGTGCCACTTACATTAGGTTAAGAATTATTATTGACCAGGTGATCGATGTGAAGATAAATTGTTTAGTAATAGGATTACCTGTATATATATATGTAATCCAAGAGTATTTAGAGGTAACTTGTAACAACGCCCTGGTCATTTAGAAGACATGTAATGTATGAAGTAACAAGGACAATATATAATCAAAGAGTATTCAGAAGGGCAATTGAGGTAACATTGTAAATATGCCCTGGTCATATGAGTAAATGTATTGTATATACAGGTATATGGTTAAGAGGATCTATTAATTGAAAGGTCATATGTAGTAACGCCTTGGTCTCTGGAGTAGACATAGTAGGCCCGGTAAAAGTATATCATTTCGAAGTTTAGTTTAGAGATATAACCCTTGTTTAGATAAGTGAGTAAAGGTATGATGCATTAATGCCCTGTCTCTAGAGTAGACACAGCAGGGCTGAGTAAAAACCTTATTATTGTAGAAACTAATAACGTGCCTTTGGATGGAAGCCGACTTAAGTCAATACCTGAATATCGGGAATCCAAATAGGGAGTAACGAGAGTTCTAGGATTCCAAGTACAACCTATGTTGGGTCGACGTAATATTTAATCTGTGTCTTGAACTCATCTCGGCCCGAACAGAGAAACCGTTATTAGTGTAGTAGCAAGTTTGTTAAATAAAGTATACGAACTTCTTAATGACTGTCGATTTATCCCCCACTCTAGTAGTATATTCGAGATAAGAACATATATACTACAACCTTGTTTGCTAAAAAAGCTTACTGGCTTATACACATGCTTGTCTGTACATATATATTTTATTACCTGATTGTGTTTCTCCTTTCCTCTTGAATGTGCTATGACAATAATCAAGTATGGTAAGTGTTTCCTAATGAGAACATGTATTTTACTTGTTTAAGTTTGTTAGTAAGATGATGTCCATAAGGTGATTTTGCTCATAGACGGATAATAGTGAAGATATATTTCATTACCCTGCACGCCTCCAGACGTTATCGTGGTTTAAGGGTATTATAATCACACATGTTTTTATGTACCTTGAAGTGGCACATAGATAATATTTAGTTAACATGTCGACACTAATCTTTAGTTGATCACTTTAACATTACCATAAAACAATATTCCGGACATTTTTCTTCCGGTTAGTTGCTGAATTCACATGGAGATTTAATTTAGGAAAACAAAATATTTAGCCATTTGGGCGTGGGGGTTTTAACATTATCAATGGTACCATCAATAACACATATGTACAAACTCTCAGGAAAGTTGTTGACCACATTAGTTGGGTGAAATTTAATATTTAATATTGTGTACTGTGTAATTTACGAGTTTATGTCTACATGTGTATATGTCTGTATTCATGCTTGTAAAACATATACTTGCTAAGATTATATCGGTGCACAAGGCAAGCATAATTTTGGGATGTATTTAACTCCATAGCTAACTTGAGTCATTCAAAATGAATTATATTGTTCATATTTAACGTTATTGTCTTTAGATTTTATAAATAACTTAAGTCGAGTGTGGGTGTTTTATTAAGGGTACGGTCAACTCGGCCCATCCCATCTCGGCCCACCCACTCGGCCCACCCGCAACCAAGTCGGCCCACCAACTCGGCCCAGCCACAAACAACTCGGCCCACACAGTTTATTAAGAACGTTTACACATTAAACATTTAGTTATAATGCATACACCACTGAGTTATCATATAATTATAATGCAATGATAATGAAAGTTTCGGAAGTATCACCTTTTCATCGGTACCATCATTTCATCACGCTTGAGGATTGGCGGGAACATAATTATATTTTTGTTTTCATCTCTCTTTTCGTAAGTTTAACCCCTTCATAATTGAGATGTATAGTATATGTGATCATTTGTTAGATAATTGTGATAGTTTTTACCCATTTAAATACAACAGATCTTTCTGAATCGAAATAGATTGAATATTTATTGAGCCACTAACTATTTGAAGTTTTTTTTCTGGTTCGCATTAGACTTTATAAACAACTTAAGAAAGATATGTGGGAATTAAAAGAATAAAAACTCTCGATTATCTCACAAATTATAACAAATACATCTCGATTATCAAGGGGTTAAACTTACGAGACGTCAACAAGAACAAGATCTCGAACACTTTTGATAGATTGATAGATAAAAGGTTCTATATGGTGGGCCGAGTTGGTATTGCTGAATGGGCCGAGTTGACAAACACGTGGGCCGAGTTGACAATCATGTGGGCCGAGTCGGCAAAGGGCCGAGCTTGCAATGGGCCGAGCTGGTCGTTAACCTTATATTATAATATAGTTCCGAGTGAAGATATTCATTGACTATGTTTTTTCATAGATAATTGGATTCAATTGTGTTTCCTTTGCTTGGTAATATGGGTGATAATGAAAACTTAACATCATTTGTTTTAGAGCAACTTTTTATTTTAATATACTGTCAATAGGGAATTGATATTTATAATATTTGTGGTTGACTGCAATTAAGTAATATGGTTCCAGTTGATAATAATGTATATTTCATTATACGTTTACTCTTTACCGTATAACATATGTATAAACATTAATCAAGGTATTCTGAATTTGTTGTGTAATGCTACATAACTCGGAGAGGTGCCTACAAATATAAAACCTCAACATTGTTTAACGAGAGGGGAATTTGTCAAGGGCCGAAAAATGTTGAGCCAATGTTTAGAGCCGACATTAAATATTCATGGCTCTTTGGCTTCATGACACACGAGAGAGAATGACTACATTAAGGGGAGGTGGTAATTTTTTCTGGAAACCCTTCTCCCTCATGTTTATCCCCATTAGTTTTCAGATATTAAGACGTTCGCCCCATTAGTTTGGCGATTTTAAGACTTATCGCCAATATTAAGACTTATTCTGTCATTTTGGTATCGATTTTTTCCTGGTGAGCGATACCGAGCATGTAATTTAGGAGGGAGAGAGAGAGAGAGAGAGAGAGGCAGTAGACCATTACAGCCGAGATTCGTGTAACCCACGTTGTGTGTATAGAGACTCATTACGGGCATACAGTACAATTACATATTGTATTAATACATTCCTAATAAATGTTAATGTTGTCCGTTGTAAGCGTGTACAATGATGGTAAGCTATAATTTATGATAAGAGAACAAACGTGTCTAATCACTAGGGGAGGTGTAACAGAGTGGTCTTGCCACTGGACTGGTAATCCAATGGACCCGGGTTCGAATCCCAATATGTCAAGGGGAAGATATTATTGGGATGGAATTTGTGCTGCACCTAGTTTCAGTGCATTACCACAGCACACCGAAATGTCAAAACAAAATACCCTCATTGTTCCCTGATTAAATAGCACTGTATGAATATTCCCATATTCAAAATATGCTACAGGGGGGCAATGCCTAGTGAGTTACGTGCTCAATAGGTGGCGTTCTGAGAGTGAGGGTCCGAAACTGGGGAGTGAGACTGTGCAGCACAGAGGCGAAGCAGCTTCAGAGATGGAGTTGGGTTCGAGCCGTGAATAGGTGCTTCGCATGTCTCACTCCCTAGACTGGAACAAGACCTCACAGGCCTCACCGTGTTCAGCGGTAGAGTGTAAAGGCCTATGCCCGAGAGGGAGTAGTTGGAATATGGAAAAAAAAAAAAAAAAAAACACTGGCAGCTAGAGGAGGAAGGTGGGGGAGTTGGGGATAGTTTGGTGCTTGAAGGTTGGGGTAGACTTGGACCTGATTCCCCCCTTCCACCTGCCCAAGGTGGAGTAGGGGAAGGAAGGACACACCCCTAAGCAACTTTTAGTACGTGTGAGTGTACATTTCCAAGAATTATGACATTAAACAGTACGAATACATTATTGCAATCACTAAAACTACAGTCCTCCCTCGGGTAGCGCGGCTTTGGACAGTGCGGTTTTGGTCTAACGCGGGTACCCCTAGTGTGCCGAGCCAGCATCTAACACGGTTTTATTTATGTAGCGCGCTCTGTGGTCGGCTGGCGGCTCGGCATCTCTCGCCATGTGGTACCAAGAAGGCACATATTGCCCATACTTATGGGGTGAATGAATCGACAATACGAACAATCTTCAAGAATAGAGACAAGATACGAAAAGTTCTCAAGGGTAACCCAGGCGTAGCGAGTCAACATGCCTTTAAGGTAGCCAACCCTGTTCTCAAGACGACTGAGAAACTTGTTGGTCGTTATATTATATTATAAGGTAATGAACAGTAACTTACCTGTGTGTCTCATTTCATAGATATGATCTGTAAAATAGGGTTAGGTTGTCTGTTACTAATGTTTGATCCATATTTGGTATGGTTATTGGGTGGTAAATGGTCAAAAAGGTGACTTTGGGGAAGCCGGCAGAACCAATAGAATTAATCCCATAAGTTCTTTGCTTTGTGTAGCATGTGTTTGCGTAGCGCGGCGCGGTCCCAGTACGATATACCCGCACTACCCGAGGGAGGAGTGTATACTCAGAATAGATAACATCACATGCTAATGTCGGAAAGGTTGGGAGAGAGGTATCCTGACTAGGATTTGAACCCACTCTATATATAGGAGAGCTTGGCACCGTAACCACTCGGCCATGAGCGGCCATCCGTTCATGGCCGAATGGTTACGGTGCCCAACTCTCCCAAATATACCTGGGGTGAGTGGGCTCGAGTCCTGGTCAGGATACCTCTCTCCCAATAGAAAACATGAGCCGAATTTATGCTCATATGATCTAAATCTTGTCGATACAGAGCACTTCACAAACTAATTGTGTTGTAATTATAAGTTTATTATACGAAAAATTGATGTGCAAAAGTACAACATTATCATTCTATAGATCGCTTTACGACCACGATTACATTGACAAACTTTCGATTGAGCTTGTTCTTTAAGAAGTAAACATATTTTGCAATTCATAGCTCTTGTCAGCGTTGCCACATTTGTATGTTACAAAATGTAGAGGTGGTGTACATACTGTAGGTATAAATGTAGAGGATAATGAATTATTCAAATACTTTGGTCATGTATTGATTGTGAGAATAGTCATAGCATGAGTTACAAAAGATGAACGAATTCTCACATTCCCAATCAAATTTGCCTGGAGCGTGAATTGGAACACAAGCAGTGATGAAATAGCCTCCCGTCCGTAAACTGAAGAATGTCTTTGTTTGTACCCTTTTATTTAGTACCGCCATGTGATCCAGATGGCGTTAGATGTAATTGTAATTTAACTGATCATAACTCTTGTCGACGTTGCCTCATTTGCATGTACAGTAGAGCAAATATGATCATATATTGATTGTGAGAATCGTCAAAGAATTCATAATGTATACTTTATTTGCCTGAAACGTGTAATTCAAAGGAGTACAAAGGAAATCAAGCAACAACAGTCCTAGTGACCCTTCTAAGCTGCTTGTCCTCCAAAACACTGAGGATCAAGTGTCCAAACAGTGGTTTAGAGTGGGTATGGGAACATTGGAAAGGGAACTACTGCCCTGGAACTAATGTCCGTGGCAGGATTAGGAAGTTAGTAGGGGACAGATGGGTTAGTAACTGAGGGGGGATAAAATAAAGTTATTCATTTACAAACGCAGTCAGTCGCGGGTTTGATGCGAGATATTTGTCTAAGCGGAGTTTAAATGAATCAACGGTGCTGCAGTCTATAACGTCTCAGGGAAGCCCATTCCACAAGTTGACAACTCGATTGAAGAAGAAATTCTTAGATTCGTGTGAGTTAAAAGATTTACCAATAATTTTGCAACCGTTTCCCCGCGTGTAATTAGATTGGTCGATAGTGAAGTACTTACTACAGTTCATATTGTCGATGCCTTTGATGATTTTGAACACTTGAATTAAGTCACCTCTTAAGGAAATAGATTTAATTCTCTAAGACGCTCTTCGTATGGTTTGTTTTTTAGGCTAGGTATCATTTTGGTAACTCTACGTTGAACTCGTTCTAGCTTGTTTATATCTTGTTGGTAATAAGGGCACCAGGATTGAACGCAGTATTCCAGAAGAGGGCGGACTAAGGAATTGTAAAGGGTTAGGATAACTTCTTTGGATTTATGCTCAAATGACCTGCCTATAAAGCCAATTATTTTGTTTGCCTTCTTAACAACTTCTGAACATTGATGACTCGGTTTTAAGTTACTCGATATTGTTACTCCCAGATCGGTTTCTCTGTTTACATTCTTAAGCTGAGTGCCATTCATCGAATAGTTTGCTTTCTCATTTAGGTATCCGATATGTAGTACTTTACATTTAACTCATTTGCCAAATTTGGGCCCAACATGACAATTTATCTAGATTGTGTTGCATATCGTCAACTTGTTCTTTTGAGAGTACGCTATTTGCAATTTTTGTATCGCCAGCAAATTTTGAGATTGTACAGGTGAGACCCTCATCTATGTCGTTGATGTAAATTAGAAAGATAATTGGTCCTAGTACCGATCCCTGGGGTACCCCGCTACTTACATTGGTCCATTTAGATGCCTTACCGTTTATGACTACTCTTTGCTTTCTGTCGCTGAGCCAATTTTCTATCCATTTCAACACACCGTCTTGTATTCCATGCGCTTTTAGTTTTAGCAGTAAACGTTTGTGGGGAACTTTGTCAAAGGCCTTTTGAAAATCAAGGTATATAATATCTACAGCTTTACTCTCATCGTAGAGGTTGAGGATATCTTGGAAAAAGTCCAAGAGGTTTGTTAAACAGGAACGTTTTTTACGAAAGCCGTGTTGAGTATCTTTAAGTAAGTTATTTGCCTCTAAGTGATTTACGAGTCTGTCTCTTATAACCGTTTCTAGCATTTTACATGCAATTGAGGTTAAGCTAATCGGACGATAGTTACTGGGTAGGGATTTGCTGCCTTTTTTGAATATCGGTGTTACGTTGGCTAGCTTCCACTGATCAGGCATAGTTCCAGACTGCAAGGATTCATTGAATAGCAATGTCAGTGGTTTGGAGAGCTCATCCTTAGCTTCCTTTAGAACTCTAGGCGAGATTGTATCAGGTCCAGGCGTTTTATTTACCTTGAGTTTATCTAAACAATTCAATACTTCTCTCTCTGTAACGGTGATATTGCTTAGAACATCTGAATTATCAATCTGAATCGGCGATGGTGTAGGGATATCACTGAGGTCTTCTGTTGTAAAAACTGATGCAAAGAAGGTATTGAGGGCATTACTCATTTGTACTTCGTCTTTGGTGTATTCTCCATTTTCATCGACTAACGGTCCAACAGTTGAAGTAACTACTTTTTTCTTTCTGATATAACTATAGAATTCTTTCGGGTTTGTTTTACTTTGATTAGCAACATGTAACTCCAGGGTCTATTCAAGACAAGCTGAGATATAAGTACCGTTAGACCGTAATATCTAAAATGTCTTAGTGTGTACTTGTCTAGTTAGTACCATCCCGGGATCTAGATGGCGTTAGGTGTGATTGAAGTATGGCTAATTGAACAATTGCGCATGTTTTATCCAGCACATACAAATGTCAGTTATCCCGATTGTGAAGGATTGAAACATAATCCCTCCCTAGCCAATGAAAATACCCTTTTTGTCATCCATGCTGGTTCAAATGACGTCATGCGCACCAGATCCGAAGAGTTGATGGAGAAATATCGCAAGATGATCCAGCACTACAAAAACAAGTCAAGGAATATCATCATCTCAGGCATTCTCCCCAAGATCGACGCACCTGACAAATTCTACGACAAGGCTTTCAGCACAAATAGCCGACTAAAACATTTGTGTCTGAGGGAAGAAGTTGAATTCATCAACCTCTGGGACAACTTCTACAACCAGCCTACTCTGTTCCGCAAGGATGGCACTCATCTAAACCCTGTGGGTTCAGCACGCTTGGGTCGTCTCCTACACGAAGCAGTCCGCCGCCATGGATCAAAAAACGCCATCCGAGAAGAAGCAGCAGTGACATAAATCATCCAACGCCAAGAAAAAAACAGAGGCAACCGAGGACCACCAGCGATAAGGACCGAAGACAGCGAGGACCAAGGACAGCCATGAACATAAATGTAGATCCGACAAGAACCAAAAATATTATTAAAGAGCGTTCCGTGAGTTCTAAAATAACAAATTTAAAGGTTTTCTATGCAAACGCTCGTAGCATACGCAATAAATTTTCAGATTTAGAGGAGCTAGTGTTTACAGAAAATTATGATGTGATTGGCATAACAGAATCTTGGCTCAATACAGAAGATAGAGACTTTTTAGCAGAGTATTCACTTCCCGGTTATGTAATGTTTGAGAAAAGCCGAATAAATCGAAATGGAGGTGGCGTTTTACTTTATATCAAAGAAAGTCTTAACCCTACCCTCTTGTCAAAACCTCAAATTGTGAACGTCGACGCATCTTTTGTGCTAATAAAGAATAATAAAGGTACCAAAATAATACTTGCATTAATATACAGACCTCCAGCTCAATCAGTGCAAACTGACCGAGAAATTTACGAACAAATTGCAGATGTAAGTAACTCACAAGATACCGTAATTTTTGGTAACTTTAATTTACCTGTGACCAAGTGGGGCGATACTCTTACTTCACACTCCGGACATGACTTGTATACGAACTTGCAAGAGAGTTCGCTTTATCAATTTGTTGGAACGCCGACCCGTGGTAATAACGTTCTTGACATTGTACTTGCAACAAAAGAAGAATTAATAGAGAATTTGAATGTTGGTGATGAATTCAGTAACAGCGACCATCGTACGATAACTTTCACTTTAAAGTTTACTAGTAACGAACCAAATAGTAGCATCGAAAAAGTCCCTAATTTCAAGAAAGCAAACTTCCATAAACTTAGAGCTATGTTTAAAGAAACTGACTGGAGCTTTTTAATTCACAATAACGACATAAATACATCTTGGAAGTTATTCGAAGCCACTTACCTAAAAGCAGTGCAAGACTGCATACCATCGAAAACTCGGTGTCTAGGCCATAATAATAAGCCCAAATGGTGGAATAAAGATATTTTAAACTGTCTGCTTGCTAAAAAATTTGCTAATGATAGATTAAAATCCTCACAAAATGACGAAGAACGGCTGAAATTTGTACAGCTACGACGCAAAGCCAAAAAGTTAATTAACCCTTAATTAGCGGCTCACCACATAAGTCGTATTTAATAAAGCTGGACTATGTGGCGGCGCTCGACATAGGTTGAGTGGCAATTTCAGCACGTAATGTTGCTGAGAGAGAGAGACAAGTGGTGGCAGGAGAGTAGCGAGCGTATGACTGCTCCAGACCACCGCGGCGAACATACTGACACGAATCCCAGCTCCCTCCTCCCTCTCTCACTCGCTATATAAGGAATTGTATCGGGAAAGTGGCTAATTCCATGCTTTTTGCACTCGCGTTGCACGGTTATTGCAAGAAAACTAGCCATCATAAACGGATCGTTATGGTGTCATTCGAAAGCTCTGTTTATGCCCTTTCAGGGATAGGTACTTGTTTTACGTTCTGGGTCTTATTTAGGCATGAAAATGATCACGTAAACAGCCCTATTTTGGCTAAAAACACCCCGCTGGGCGGTACATATAAATAAACCGCATAGGCCGCTCGTAAGGTGTTAAGCAAAGTAAAAAGACCTTAGAGTTACATATTGCGAATCAAAGTAAAGCAAACCAGAAAGAATTCTATAGTAATATCAGAAAGAAAAAAGTCGTTACTTCAACTGTTGGACCGTTAGTCGATGAAAATGGAGAATACACCAAAGACGAAGAACAAATGAGTAATGCCCTCAATACCTTCTTTGCATCAGTTTTTACAACAGAAGACCTCAGTGATATCCCTACACCATCGCCGATTCAGATTGATAATTCAGATGTTCTAAGCAATATCACCGTTACAGAGAGAGAAGTATTGAATTGTTTAGATAAACTCAAGGTAATAAAACGCCTGGACCTGATACAATCTCGCCTAGAGTTCTAAAGGAAGCTAAGGATGAGCTCTCTAAACCACTGACATTACTATTCAATAAATCCTTGCAGTCTGGAACTATGCCCGATCAGTGGAAGCTAGCCAACGTAACACCGATATTCAAAAAAGGCAGCAAATCCCTACCCAGTAACTATCGTCCAATTAGCTTAACCTCAGTTGTATGTAAAATGCTAGAAACGGTCATACGAGACAGACTCGTAAATCACTTAGAGGAAAATAACATACTTAAAGATACTCAAACGGCTTTCGTAAAAAACGTTCCTGTTTAACAAACCTCTTAGACTTCTTCCACGATATCCTCAACCTCTACGATGAGAGTAAAGCTGTAGATATTATATACCTTGATTTTCAAAGGCCTTTGACAAAGTTCCCCACAAACGTTTACTGCTAAAACTAAAAGCGCATGGAATACAAGACGGTGTGTTGAAATGGATAGAAAATTGGCTCAGCGACAGAAAGCAAAGAGTAGACATAAACGGTAAGGCATCAAAATGGACCAATGTAAGTAGCGGGGTACCCCAGGGATCGGTACTAGGACCAATTCTCTTTCTAATTTACATCAACGACATAGATGAGGGTCTCACCTGTACAATCTCAAAATTTGCTGACGATACAAAAATTGCAAATAGCGTACTCTCTAAAGAACAAGTTGACGATATGCAACACAATCTAGATAAATTGTCATGTTGGGCCCAAATTTGGCAAAGGAGTTTCAATGCGGATAAATGTAAAGTACTACATATCGGATACCTAAATGAGAAAGCAAACTATTCGATGAATGGCACTCAGCTTAAGAATGTAAACAGAGAAACCGATCTGGGAGTAACAATATCGAGTAACCTAAAACCGAGTCAACAATGTTCAGAAGTTGTTAAGAAGGCAAACAAAATAATTGGCTTTATAGGCAGGTCATTTGAGCATAAATCCAAAGAAGTTATCCTAACCCTTTACAATTCCTTAGTCCGCCCTCTTCTGGAATACTGCGTTCAATCCTGGTGCCCTTATTACCAAAAAGATATAAACAAGCTAGAACGAGTTCAACGTAGAGTTACCAAAATGATACCTAGCCTAAAGAACAAACCATACGAAGAGCGTCTTAGAGAATTAAATCTATTTCCTTTAACCCAGCGCAGATTAAGAGGTGACTTAATTCAAGTGTTCAAAATCATCAAAGGCATCGACAATATGAACTGTAGTAAGTACTTCACTATCGACCAATCTAATTACACGCGGGAAACGGTTGCAAAATTATTGGTAAATCTTTTAACTCACACGAATCTAAGAATTTCTTCTTCAATCCAGTTGTCAACTTGTGGAATGGGCTTCCCCGAAACGTTATAGACTGCATCACCGTTGATTCATTTAAACTCCGCCTAGACAAATATCTCGCATCAAACCCGCGATTGACTGCGTTTGTAAATGAATAACTTTATTTTATCCCCCCCTCAGTTACTAACCCATCTCTCCCCTACTAACTTCCTAATCCTGCCACGGACATTAGTTCCAGGGCAGTAATTCCCTTTCCAATGTTTCCTTACCCACTCTAAACCACTGTTTGGACACTTGATCCTCAGTGTTATGGAGGACAAGCAACCTAGAAGGGTCACTAGGTATGTTGTTGCTTGATTTCCTTTGTACTCCTTTGTAATGTACAGTCAACTCGTATAATCCGCAGTCTCAGAATATTGTTTAGGCTTATGAAAAGCTTAAAAGTTAGTGTCTAAAATAAATGTGCAATGTATAAAATGGAAAAATAGATGAATTAAGAAATGTATAAGCAATACAGTTTCCTACAGAAATATGAAACAAATATAATTGCACAACTAAAATGTCCGAGACTCTGCGGATTAAACTGTACCCCACTACCAGTTTATGTTACGTACATGTCGTTCCTTGTCTCACTCTTTGAAATCTGGGGGAGGCACTCGCTGCAGGGAGTTATGCCTTTTGCCTCCCTCATCCACATAGGAAAAAAGAAAAAAGACAAAAAAAGACAATGCATCTTAGAATGTAAAGAACGCCGGCAACTTCTTGGTTGCCAATGGTCAATATTGACTCGCAATTAAGGGGATATGGGCTGTTTTTCTGGTCCCCTTTCCTCCTCATTCTTATCCCCATTACTTTTGAGATTTTAAGATGTTTGCCCCAATTAGTTTGTCGATTCTCCGACATATGACGCAATTTTGAGCCTATTAGGGATACTTTAAAGCCTTTGTTACCATCAGGGGTATTTAGAAACCTTTAGTTTAGTTACTTCAACCTCTGCAGTTGTCTTTGAGTTAGCTGTGGGCAGAAAACTAATTTTGGAGAGGTAATTATAAGAGTGAGAGAACTCTATTTCTTATTGCTAATCTGGCAACCTCTGCGTCATATGAGTCTGAAAGGGTTAATGGGAAAGAGGAGAAGGAACTACACATTCATCAATCTTAATGGCTATACAGGCTACATGTATACATAATTATATATCTTAAATACACTTAAATATGAAAGAAAATATAAATATTTTTAAAAATTGTAACACAACCAATAAATATTCATACACATTTCAATAAGGCTCAATAGAGACATGATGGTGTGGTGATGATAGAAATATGGAGAGAGAGAGAGAGAGAGAGAGAGAGAGAGAGAGAGAGAGAGAGAGAGAGAGAGGAAGGGAGGAAGTGTATGGTGCTGGAGTAGGGAAGAGATTAGTATATTTGTAAAACGAAAACGAGGGAAGAGGGCAATTTAGGGGGTAGGTAAGAAAAGCTAGAGAAGAGGGAGGAGTTCTTCAAAGGTAGGGTAAATGAGAGAGAGAGAGAGAGAGAGAGCGCGAGGGCCAGAGTGAGAGAGAGCGCGAGAGTGAGAGGGAGAGATAGAATGGAACGAGGTAAACATATGATATGGAGATAGTATTATGGACAGCAATAGCATTGATAAAAATAACATCAAACATAGGGAAAAGTAACAAAAATAATATGAATAAGAAAATATATAAGAATACATATAGCACTAATGATAAAATACTATTAAAAATATTAATACAAATAATACTAATCAAAATAACAATAATAATAATAATAATGCACATGATAATGAGAGTGAGGCGCAAGCGAGAAAGAAAGAGAGAGATAGAGTACATACAAACATACATACATACACATACACACACACACAAACATAAAAACATACAAATATATATATATATATATATATATATATATATATATACACACACATACATACAAATACATACATTCATACTTCAACACTGCAGAAAGCATATATAATACATACATACCTACAGATGCACACACAAACTTAAATAACGTGTAACACGAACACAGGCATACGCACTAGGTAGGGGGATAAGTGAAGTTGAATTCAAGGGGGTCGTATGGAGTTTCTATTGTGTAATATTTTCTTGGTAAGGATTAAAAGAGAGAGGGGACGTGCTAGTGTGAACATTCCACTGTTTTGTTCTACGGTGTCGCTAGTCGTGATCACTGCTGACTCGAGGCACTTCCGTTTGTAGTTGTCAGATTCACGAATCAGCATGCTAGCCCCATCCCAGTTCATGAGATGGGTAGTTCTGTCCCTGTGGATGACACAGGCATTATTCATATTATTGTTGCGGCAATCGTTTTTGTGTTCCTGCACTCGAGTTCGAAGATCACGCGAAGTCTCACCCACATAACCCTTGCTGCATCCCCCGCAAGGAATGCTGTATACCCCAGCTGTGGTCAGTATTACATGGTTGGCACTTCGCTTGGTATGGTCCTTGATGGTTTGGCTGGTCCTGCATACCACTTCCATCCCACTACCCTTGAGGGAGCGAGATAGGGCAGAGGCAGTTCTTTCGGTTGGAAGCACGACCTTCCTTCGAAAAAAAAAAAAAAAAAAAAAAAAATCCCCTCTCCTTTATACCTGTCACACCTTCAACCCTACCCACTAAATGCGCCAATCCCTCGCTTTCGCTTTACAATTCAGCTAATTTCTTCCCTACTCCCGGCTTGTCTCTCTCTCTCTCTCTCTCTCTCTCTCTCTCTCTCTCTCTCTCTCTCTCTCTCTCTCTCTCTCTCTCTCTCTCTCTCTCTCTCTCTGTTCTTTATTGCTAGTACTGTACCACTATATATTATATTAGCACTATCGTCACTGTTTTCATTATAATTGTTACGATTAATATTATCATCTGTATTATTATTAATAATCTATCTATCTACTGTATATGCTCAGGCCCAATCCCCATTTTGGGGGTAGCCGACTCAAGACAGAGCAAGAACAGGGAAAACACAAAAACAACATAAAACAAAAAATAAACACAGATCAAAAACACAAACTCTCACACATCCAGGTCACCCAGGAGAAGACCCAGAGACCAGGGTTACCAAGGTCGCTCCAGCACTCCCCCGGCCCCTGACCACCCGGAGAGGTTCCGATCTCGGCAGGCAGACATGCAGCGGAGCCAAAGCCACAAGCCCTCCCACCACACTTCCAGGCACACCCTTCATATTAATCGTCTCCCCAGGCCAGGCGCCTGATGGACCAACCAATGGATAGTCCAACTTGCGCCCGACCCCTTACTCCAAATGACCACGTGTTCACTCAACTATTCACAAGCATTCTCCATTCACTCCTGTCCACCACCACTTCCCCTGCCTGATCTATTGTCATTCCTCTATCATCCAAAGCCTTTCTTACACAGTCTCTCCATCTCAATGGGGGTCTTCCTGCCCTTCTATCTCCCCTTGTACCTGACTCACATATTCTCTTTGTAACCCTTTCATCTCCCATTCGTTCAACATGACCATACCAGCTCAGCACCCTTCTGTCCACTCTGGCTGACAAATGTTCTTGCTGCCCCATTCTCCTATGTATCTCTTCATTCCTCAATCTGTCTCTACGAGTAACTCCACACATACTCCTCAAGCAGCTCATCTCCATCACATCCAGCCCTCTTTTCTCCTTTTTCTTCAGAGCCCATGTCTCAGCCCCATACATCACTGTTGGCACAACAATTCCTTGATACAGTGCACTTTTTACTTTCACTCCGAGATTTCTCGTCTTCCACATGCTTCCCATTGCTCCGAAAACCTTCCTTCCTTCACACACTCTCTGTTTTACCTCCACTTCCATACCTCCACTCCTGCTTATCGTTCCTCCTAGATATTTAAAACATTCTACTTGTTCCAATATTTCCCCATCCAGCCTCACATCTAGATTCACCCTATGCTCTCCCCTATTACACACCATTACTTTACTTTTATTGACGTTCACCTTCAGTTTCCTCCTTCCACAAACCACACCAAACTCTTTGACTACCCGCTGCAGTTTCTCATCAGAATCCGCCACCAATGCTGTGCATCAGCGAACAGCAACTGATTCAACTCCCAATCTCTACCATTCTTTCCTACTAAACCCAATCCTCTTCCCATAGTTCTCCTTTTCACCTCCCTCACCACACCATCCAAAAACATATTAAACAGCCATGGTGACATTACACAACCCTGTCGCAAACCTACCTTTACCTCAAACCATTCACTCAACTCACCATTTCCTACTCTCACACATGCTCTGCTCCCTTCATAAAAACTCTTAACTGCTTCTAACAAATTTCCTCCCATTTCATAAATCCTTAACACCTTCCACATTGCTTCACGGTCCACACGATCATACACTTTTTCCAAGTCCATAAAAGCCCAAAATATCTCCTTATGCTTCTTTAAATACTTCTCGCATAACTGTCTTACTGCAAACATCTGACCCACGCACCCTCTTCCCTTCCTAAAACCGCACTGTTCTTCTCCTATTGCAACTTCCGTACACTTTATTATCCTCTCTATCAACACCCTGCCATACAGCTTTCCAACCACTGACAATAAACTAATACCTCTATAACTTGAACACTCCTGCCGATCTCCCTTCCCCTTGTACAACGGCACAATACATGCACTCTTCCAGTCTATTGGTACCATTGACACAGCAAAGCACACATTGAAAAGTCTCACCAACCAATCTATTATCACATCTCCACCCTTCTTTATACACTCCACAGCAATACCATCCAAACCTTCTGCTTTTCCCGCTCTCATTTGTTTCACTGCTTCTTTCACCTCATTTTCCTCAATCCTTTCATTCATTCCCTGCCACCTGGGTGGCCTGAGTAACCTATCTCCATCCACCTCTGCTTCAATCACTGCTTCTCTTCCATCTCTTGTATTTAACAAAGATTCAAAATACTCGGCATATCTTTTTCTCACTTCAACTGGTTCCACTAATAATTCTCCATTTTCATCTTTCACTGACTCTTCCCTCTTTTGTCCTCCTTTCCTTACTTTATTTACCTCCTTCCAGAACATCTTCTTTCGTTCTTCAAAATTCTCACTCAGCCTTTGGCCCCACCTTTCGTTTGCATCTTTTTTCGCTTCTCTAATTTTCCGTTTTGCCTCTCTCCTTTTCTCCTTGTACCTCTCCCATACCTCAACACTACCATCCTGTAAAACCCTCTCAAAACACTGTCTCTTCTCCTCAACTGCCTTTCTCACCGTATCATTCCACCACTCGCTTCCCTTCCTGATACCTCTGCCTCCTACTTTCCTTTTGCCGCATACTACCTCTGCACTTGCTTTCACTCCTTCCTTAAACTGTTGCCATTCAACCTCTACTTCTCTCTCTTCCATCTCTCTCACTTCCATCCACTTTGCATTTAGTCTTTCCTTGTACTCCCTCTCTTTTTCACTCTGCTCTAACTCACTAACTTTTATTACCTCTCTTACTTCACGCTTGTCTCTTATTCTCCTGTAACTCTTAACTCTTAGCTTTCCCTCCACCAGGTAATGATCTGACATACCCTCCGCCTCACCTCTCATCACATTCACATCCAGCAGTCTACACAATCTTTCCCTTGTCACCAGCACATAATCCATCAATGCCCTCTCTACAATCTCTCCCCTCACAAGTCTATGCCAGGTGTACTTGTGTATACGCCTTTTTTTGAAGAACGTATTACCTACACTCAATCTACACTCTTCACATACATTTTTCAGTCTTTCTCCACTCTCGTTTACACCATCTACACCAAAACTACCGATGACTCCCTCAACAGGCTCATTTCCTACCCTAGCATTTAGGTCCCCTAAAACTATAACATTTTCATTTTCATCAAACCCTTGTAGACAATCTCTCAAATCCTCCCAGAAACCCTCTACCTCGTCTAACTCTCTTTCACTTCCTGGTCCATACGCACTTACAAAAACCCACCTTTCACCCTTAAACCGCATTCTCACCCACATTAGCCTTGATGACACCTCTTTCCACTCTTTTATAAACTCTCTCAACTCCTCCTTCACAATAATAGCCACTCCTTCTTTCCCCTTGACTCCCTCGTCTACTCCAGACTTTCTACCTATCACGTTTCCAAAATCCACTTCTGCCTCTCCTTTCATCTTTGTTTCATTCAGTGCTAGGACATCATACATCCTTCTTTCAAATAACCTTCCAATATCCTCTCGCTTCTCATTCGTACTACATCCACGCACATTCAAAGCTCCTATTCTTAGGGTCCGGGACCACGAACGCGTTCCCTCGCCCCTATCTCTGTCTCGTTTTTTTGGTAGATTTATTTAAGGGGAGAAGGATACCAGGCCCCCCGCCCCCGATCCCCTTTAGCCGACTTCTACGTCTCACCGGAGAAAAGCGGTGGTGGAAATTTCTCACCCCCCCACCACAGAGGAGGCTACCTGCACCAGAAAGTGGCGGGCGTTGGGGTCGCCGCATGCCTACGCCATATGAAAAAATTAGAGATGCAGAAGGAGAAAAAGATAGAATGATAGATTATAAATGTTTTTATTATTATTATTATTATTATTTGTATTATTATTATTGTTATTATTATTATTTTTATTATTATTATTATTGTTATAGTTATTTTTATTTCTTTGTACTAGTAGAGTAGTTACCCTGTACGCATGTTTGTATGTCTGTTTTTGCTAGTTCCTACTGATGTATTTGACCCATATATAGGTTCCTCCCCCCATGCTTCTGCCCCCTCCCTGTCCTGCCTCCTTCCTCCCTCCCAACCCCCACCTCCCTCTCCTCCCCCGCCACCTGTCTGGACGGATATTTAAAGCCTCCTATGTACCAGCACTTGTTAGTGACCTGATGAAGCTATCTGCGAAACGTTGTCAATAAAGTGTTCTTCCTCAGATGGTGTTTTTTATCCAACTAACCTTGAGTTGCTGAGTAGATAATGTGGTGGGATGGGAAGGGTGGTGGTGGGTAGAGGGGTAAGGGGAAGACCAGGAAAACTTATGGACCTTCCCTGCCTCATCATGGAGCCAGAAGTTTGGAGGGAGATTGCTGGAAGGACAGAGAGAAGAAGCCACATAAGTTATAATGATCTATATAAATGGAGGAGGGACAGCTAGGTGGAATGACGTACATATACAGATTTATAAAGATACATCAACCACACAGACTGTTGGTTCTAATTGTCTCATCTATCTATCTATCTATTGCCCGACGCCGTGATCCCCGAAGGTGTGGCCACGAACGAACCGTCCCCATGCACCTCTGTCCCCAGTCATTCTACGCCCCTCCTCCCAACCAGCACCGCCTTCATCCATATATTTCCTCACTCCATCCTTCCACCTCTCCTTCGGTCTACCTCTCCCTCTCTGTCCTTCCACCTTCGCTCTCGTACACCCACTTAGTCATTCTCTCGCTTTCCATACGTTCCATATGGCTGAACCATCTCAAGTTGTTCCTTTTCACACTTTCCAGCACATCTACCTCCACACCACACCTCCTTCTTACTTCCTCATTCGTCTGTCTATCCCTCCATGTAACTCCACGCACACTTCTTGAGTAACTCATTTCCACTGATCTCACTATTGGTCTGAGTCTCTCAACTAAAGTCCATGCTTCGCTTCCGTAAGTCAGTGTCGGGATTACCACTCTGTCATGCAAGGACTTCTTCACTTCCATACTGACCACCCTATTTCGTTACTACTTTCAGCGTTCCTACAACCCTCTTCCCCTGTTGTACCCTCTCCCGCACTTCTTCATCCATAGTCCCATCTTTACTCAACACACTGCCCAGATACTTAAAAGAGTTGACGATCTCTATAGCCTGACCGTTCAACTTCACCTCACACTCTGTGACTTTACCTCTTTCGAAGACCATTACCTTGCTCTTCCCCGCATTTACCTTCAAATTCCGTTGTCTCATCACCTTTCGTAAAAATAATCGTGTATACTACAACCGTCCGGAGTAATACAAACTGATCATATATTATTCGACCATATATGTATTAACCAAATAAATTATCTTACAATTTTAGAGCCCTTTCTATATTTATAAATGCATGTATGTTTTGCTGCAAAGTTTACTGTATATTGCTGTTTCTATTATTGTGGGTGACAGTCTTGTGGTACTTCGACTGTCAAGTCCACTGGAAGTATATTCTTTACTCAAGTAATGCCGTGCCCGTATGTTCTGTCTCCTAACTTTCTTCTTATCTAGGCTGGCCACTTACTCAACTTCCCCGAACTCTCTCTCTCTGACACAGTTCCCATTTTCACATCCCTCTCATTTTTTCTTGTCCCTCCGACTCACAAAGTGCCCTTGGTGTATAGTTGGCTTTTACACACTCAGGTTTGTCCTCGTTTGATCCTCGCAGCCCTTCACGTCAAAACCAACCTCTTCATATTTTCTCTTGACACACAATTTCATCATACACTCCCTTCCTTCCTTATCACCTCTTGACCTTTTCTTCTCTGTTTCGTCTGCATGTATGTATGTATGTATGTAGGTATGTGTGTATGTATGTATGTATGTACGTCTATATATCTATCTATCTGTCTGTCTCTTTAATTGAATGTATGTCTCACTACTTGCCTCTTTGTCTACCGCCCTTATCCTCGTGTAAACTCCATTCTTTCTTTCTGCCTGCTTCACTGCCTACGTTTGCCAGGCCAAAAGGCTAGATCGTATGTTTGCATTTACAGAATGTATATACATATTTTTGTTTTGCTGATCCTTAACAACTCATTCAAAAAGATAGATAGTCTACAACACGTACTATTCGCAGTACATGTTACTGTGTCTGTTTGTGTCTCTCATTCTCTCTCTCTCTCTCTCTTTGTTGTTGTCTTTTACCTAATGAGGCTCTATGTTCTCTAAATCAATTTCTTCCTCACACCCTCTTAGAGTTTCCTACCAAAATTTTGCCCCATATTCCAAAATCAATTTCGCCAGAAACATAAGTGAAACAAAGTACTTGAATTGATATTTTTTTCCGAACTTGGCTTGCTCTGTATATGAAAGGTCTCTCTCTCTCTCTCTCTCTCTCTCTCTCTCTCTCTCTCTCTCTCTCTCTCTCTCTCCAATGCTGGGTACGAACACGACATAAATATGATGTATTGTTTTGTATTGTATATATTTGTAAATAATATGTAACAAGAATAACCACTGTGGTGGAAATATAGATTATTATTATTATTTTTATTATTATTATTATTGAAATGATGGGCCTCCAAGCAAACCCAGAAGGAACAGCATATAAGATAGCCAGTCTTCACCCACCACAACGTAAGAAGAAGAACAGGAAGCAGCCAGAAAGATCAAATCAAATAGAAGAGTCACCCCTGATTAACCCAACCAGAATGTATAAGTCACCCAATTTTTTACCACATGCTCTGACCCATCAACAGCACAGTTCGAGAATGGGAAACCTCAGCCAAGCACCACTCACCTGTGTAAGCCAATTACCGCCCACCTTTGAAATGAAGTCGACGATCCAACACACAACATTCCCCGTTTCTCCAGATTTGCATTACAACGGAAATATGTTTATGCTAATGCAACATGAACACTCCGAGGCCTACCGACATAAATGGAACTGAAAGACAAACTGGATGACGACGGAAACATAGATACAAGAATCTCCAGGTAACGAGATCTAACCAGCAAGATATAAGAAGATTCATGTTGAACTAGGAATAAAGGCCTATCCCAGTTTACGAGATATTTCTCAATCATTAGGCTAAGTAAATGACCATTAACTATGTATTATTATATCTTGGAAGTATACCATTATGTCAATACCAAACTTCCAAGTCTAAGCTATGTATTTACCTCACAATAACCACACAACCATTTCTCCCTAACCTTGTGACTTCGAGACCGGGGAACCTAGAGTCAAATATAATGCCGCATATTACCTCTAGAAAATTAGACGAAAACATATCAAATCCATGAGGCTCACAACCCCCCCACGAACAGACATGTCGGAATGGCATGGCAGATGATACCCAAGCCAGCAAGGAGTCACCCCCAACGCGCCCCGGCCCTGGCCAGTCTCTTTAGCAGCTAAATCAGGAAAACCCTCAGGCAGCTCCAGTTAAGCCTGGACACCTTTTTCTCCTGCTAAAATTCACTTCATCCAACTAATTCTTGTCCTATCCCCACTTCCCCCTAACCCCCTGTCACTACTCAATTTGACTTGACTTGAGAGGGGTATGCATTGCACACCTCAATACTACGCTAAAATCTTCGGGCTCAGAGTAGCTAATTAAAAGTGTTGGCTTGCCCCAGTCTGCCCCCCCCCCCCCCCCTGGAAAGTACCTCTCTAAGGTATTCCTGAAGTCCTACCGGAGGACGCCCTGCCTG
Source organism: Paralithodes platypus (assembly GCA_032716605.1). Classification (NCBI taxonomy): domain Eukaryota; kingdom Metazoa; phylum Arthropoda; class Malacostraca; order Decapoda; family Lithodidae; genus Paralithodes; species Paralithodes platypus. The sequence goes on along the minus strand of CM064529.1, from coordinate 30,114,752 downwards.
GCTGAAGTCTGGACCTCTGGACTCCTGCTCGAGCAACGCCCTGCCTAGCTGAAGTCTGGACCTCTGGACCCCTGCTCGAGCAACGCCCTACACTCCCGAAGTGTTGCTCCACGGACCCACGATCAACGTTGGCCAGACTTTTACTCTCGACCCCTGTCCTCCAAATACCCTAAGTGTCCCTGTGTATCTTACTTTGTGTTATTGTTGTTGAGGTAATCAGGTAAAATATGTGAATCGTGCTGTGTTAAGCAAGTATGTGATCTGTGCCCAAGATCATTCAGTCTTCATAAGTGTTAATCCTTCAGAACCTAATTTACCGCTCGAGTTAATTGTGATTTAAAACTACACTTATTCATTAATTCATTTGCCAAAAAAAATCTTACGCATACTTACATAATTATATTTCATCAGTTACCTTGCCCCCACGTTCACATATTTTCCATATATATGTATTCTGTGCTGTATTATGTGAGTTGAAGTCGCAGTGTATTTCGTGAACTGAGTTCCTTCTGCAAACATTATTACCTAGAACTTACGCCCAATTTCATAACGAATATACTTGTCCCTGTGAGAATTAATTCACTTCCCCCTTTCCCATCTAAAACTCAGTAATATAACCCACCTTTGTAATTATTTTACGAACTCGTATTAGCGTTCATGTGATTACTGATGTAAGTAATTCTGGTCCTTCTTGCTCAGGAATTCTAGTGTTGCATAGTTTCAATTACTTAATTCAACATAATTTTCTTACACTTCGTACATTAGTGTATGTAATTTAAAGTCTCTGTTAACTTGTTCAGAGCTTCTAGTAAAACTGCCGTAAGTATTATTTAGCATAACTTCGTCGTATGCGCCCAGTTCTTATGATTTATTTATAGATCAGTTTATTCTACCCTTACGCTTAAATTATAACAGCGTTCTCAGAGCTTTTCTTGATTAACTCTGTTGATTCAATTTAGTCAGTTCTCTGAATCACTTTGTGGTGATTTGTTCAGCACCTTCCTGATTTCATATTCATTATATTTATATCTGAATTTCTAAGCTCGATTCGTTATAATTACATACGATCGCTTAATATATACAATTGCATTTTGATAGATCGAGTTATTGCCAGGTGCCTTTAAGAGAGACATCTCTCAAAAGGCTCAGCCTTATTGTTTTGTATTATTATTATATATTTTTGTTTTTAACAAATAATTTGTAAGCAAAATTGTGTTGTATACTAAAGGCTAAATAAAAAGATTTCAATTCAATTAAATAAAAAAACGTGAATATAAGAGATAAAATAATCACGCTTAATTCCTTATTCTGTGAGTCTAATTTTGTGTAATTTAATTTGCTTATTCATATGCCCCCAGTTATTCTGAACTAGTTTTGAGACTCAGCTCGTAGTTGCATTAAATATAGATTAAATTCTCAACATCAAAGTCCAACTAGTGACCTGACCTGTTTACCTTAGGTCGGAAGGTCACTTTAGAATACGCGCCCTCATACCTGGCGCACCCCTTTTTACCGTGTGACTCTCCCCATATTCCGGCGTGTTTGTTTCGCACTCAATTCTTCCCAGTTCTCCATTTGAGATTAGTATATTTGATTACTGCATTACTTCTTTCACGGAAGACACTCGACCCCCATTGATTATTGTGTTGAGGGTTGATACTATTATATGTTTTGTGTCTTTTAGTTGCTATAGGTTATCAACGTATATTTTAACCACAAGTGTTTATACCAGTCTCTGATTTTAAACACCAATTCACTTACACTATATTGTCAGGGAATTATTGTTAGTATATTTCAGTACATCAGAGACTAGCTAAAGATACCAGATTATACTTGTACCTTGCCACTATTTACCCATTACATGAAGATAGTCTACGGCTCCTCTAGCTAGACCACTCTTTAAATAAAACTCATCTGTGTATCTATATCTGTGTTGTTATTGAGTTCTGTATTATCCTAATTGAATACCTATTGTGTGTGATTAAGAACGTGCTAGATTTGACCCTGTCAAGTTTTATCAAGGTCTATCAATCCATATTTGGATCGTTATATAGACTATATCACGAGTTATAAATCATTATAACCCGACATAACAATTATTATTATAATTATTATTATTATTATTATTATTATAATTAATATCTTTCATGAGATCGGGTATTTTGCTCTTAAATATATTTAGGAACTTCTCTATTGGTATTAGTTTGCTTCTTTTTTAAGTATGTACTTATAGGATTGACCACTCAACTTAGGTCCTGACCAATTCTGAGGCCCTTTAGTTGTCTTTTTAATATTTGTAATACTGTTATTCTACAGTAGTGGGTGGCTAGTCCATTGAATATTAATGACAATTCTCCATAATACCAATGTCTAGAACTTCAACTTCCTTATAGGCCCAAACTCGATATTGACTATTTCATACAACATTGGCAACTGACTAGTCCAGCTGTAAGGGCAAGTACAAGACTATGACGGAGACCTATTTATGCAATGGTCCATCAAACATATATATGGATTCTGGCCAACTTCAGGGTGACGAGTAGAACAGACCTTCACCTTCGTTGCAAATTTATCAACTGCCGTATTATAATGAGTTGCTAGGAATCCAATAAATCTATTAATCTATTATAAGTACCTATAATAAATACAGGGTTTATCTAGGAATACTGAATATAAAGCAGACTCAAGTAACGCAATCGCCGGAATGTAACTCAACCTTATCCGCGGGTCATCTCCTTTGGCGCCACACCTGTTCGCCCCGTTACGTTGATGATAAGACGTATCATCCCATCAATTCGAAAACTCTTATAATAATGAAAAACACCTTAATAAACACCCAACCATCAAATGAATAGCAGGCAGGTGGTAGTGACGTTACAGACATTTGTATTTAAATGGAGTGTTTGTTTTATTGATTTGTTTTCTAGACCTCCTTCAAGCTTAAATATAATATCCCCAAGGTCCCCCGTCGAGATAAAACTACGCATTTGTTTCTGTAGGAAAATATTCCAACCGAAAGCCGATTTGTCTAAATATGCAGTCTCGCACGAAAGGTCTTAACATTGACAAAGAAATGGTCCGAAAGTATTTATAACCGCCAAACTAATAATAATAATAATAATAATAATAATAATATTTATTCAGTTAGCAATTTACAGAGTTGGTACCACATAGTATGTTACAAATATGACATGTACCAGCCTTGCATAATTCCAACTAAGGATAGCCCAATAAGGCCGTTAGGCGTATTTCCATTGGGGTCCTTGTGGGATTAGGTTAGCTGGGGAAATGGGGAGGATAAAGAAATAGATACTTTAGAGAAAGTATTTCTAGGGGGCTATTTTAAGATACCTTACATCCTATAGTAAATATCAGTAATCCGTAATCAGTAATAATTTCAGTTTGGTTTGTCTATCTCTTATGTCGTATTTAGTAGTAGACATAAGCTTGGTGCTCCCTTCTCGCAGCTGTCCGGTTCAGGTGTTCCTTCAGGCTACGTCTGAAGGAATACAGTGTTCTCTTTTCACGGACTGATTGGGGTAGGTCGTTCCAGTCTTTGATGGCAGTGAAGAAGAATGTTTGCTTACCCTATCCTTGGATTCTCGGGACCTTAAAATTAAACATCCTGTTTCTTGTATTATGTCCACTCCTCTCATTTGCTATAACAAAATCATTCTTTAGATACTCTGGAGCTCTGTCATAGACATTTTTTAAGGCATTAGTGAGCCTGATTTGTTTGGCCCTGTCAGAGACATTGAGCATACCTAGTGACTGAAGTTGTTCATGGCCAACATGTGATCTGGGTTCTAGGTTCAGCATTAACCTAACCATTTTATTTTGAGTGACCTGAAGTTTGTGCTGTGCTGATTTAGATGATGCAGAGTACCAGGATGACACAGAATAGTCAAAATGACATTGAACAAGCGCTTGGCAGAGGGTCTTTTTGGTCGCCGCGGGCAAGCATCCCACCTGTCTATACAGGTATTTTATATGTGCTCTACACTTACTCAGGATAGATTCCAAAATTGTTTCACCTGACAAACTCGCGTCCAGTTTTAGTCCGAGATATTTAACTTGTGACACTGTTGCTATAGGAATATCATTACAGTTGACCGAGAAGCCCACAATGTCTTTCAGTTTGCGTTTTGTTCCACATAAGATGGCTTCCGTCTTACCCAGGTGAAGAGATAGTCTATTGTCCACTAGCCATTCACTACATGATTCTAGTTCTTTGGAAAGTGAAGCGGCAATACTTATTGGGTCTTTTCCTGAAACCAGAAGCACGCTGTCGTCTGCATACAGTAATAATGTACATGAGACGCTCAGTTCCATGTCGTTCACATAACAGAGAAAGAGTAAGGGATCAAGGATGCTTCCCTGCACAGTTAATTGGCATAGGATCAGATATATTATCATCAATTTTGACTCTTTGGGTTCTACCACTAAGATAAGATTTAAACCAGTTCCCAGACCTTATGCCCATTGCTTGTAGTTTATTACATAGGATATCATGGTCTACTGTGTTACGACCGGGACTGCGAATAAAACAAGGGCACTTAATGATTGGACTAGTAATAGGGCACTATGCAACAACGGTACGCTAGATCCAAACCCTCGAACTTATATGCCGGCAAACAAAACACATGTACCCTCCAGAGTTAATCTGCGATAACGGGGTATCCTTAACTGGGAATAAATGTACTCTACTTCAGGCTAACTCACACTGGTATAGCCTGATAACACACAGGATGCAAGTTACGTTAAAATGCATAAACAGGAATCTATGGAAAGATCAATTAAATTACTGCAAGATATAATACAATAATAAGATGCTTCAATACAGTTACTCTAAACAACAATAAACTCTTCACTCCTATCTGAAAGAAAGAGAAATATAGTCCTACAGCATAGACCTGGAAACTTCTGAAGAAAATCTGATGCACATAAGATGCTCGTATCTTAAACTATATAAAGGCAGGAGGCAGGACACCACACGTGTAAAGCGAATACACAAAGAGATAGGACATATAATGTTAACTGACACGAGAATACTATAAATGCGCAACGGTAGCAATACTCGACACTAAAAGAAGTACTTCCTCATCAACGAAACAGTCTACTGTGGTTGTGCGGCTCAGCAACAACTTAGACTAATAAATGCCGTGAATAATAATGCATACATATCAAAGAGATTATATTAAATACTAATAAGTGTCTACTCAATTAATAATGTCTAGCTGGGATACTCTAGGTAAGGAACTGGGGTTGAGCAAGACAGGCCCGTAGCCTAGCGATGTCCTTAAGACTGCATCCCTTGAGTTACGTTAATTGACTAGGGTGCTCTCTTGAATGATCCAGATCACAAGTATCTGGTTCTATCCTGGCGACCCTCTAAAGCCAAGCAAAGAGACAGCAAAGTGAGGAACTGGTACAGGCCAAAACCCTCAGTCAACACAAAGCTGTACTCGCAAAGGACGCAACCGAAAAGACAACACAGGCTACCACAGGACCGGTCGAAGTCGTGTAGGTAGAAGCAAACCATACACACATCGATGACAACGACTACAGTTACCTTATCCCAGTCTAGCATTAAATAAAAGAGCAGAGACATTAAATCAATAATGGAGACACACAGAGTTCATAACCTATGCTAACTAAGAACCCTCTAACCTATTCTAAGTACATGTAAATATCTCAGAGGATGGCGCATGCAATACAATGGGTCGGCTATGGAAACCGTATGCAGAACCCAAGGGGATAAGTAATTGAATAAAGGTGAGAGTAATGGAAAAGAAGAAGTTCAGAGAGAGAAACAGTTCTAAAGGTGGTGATCGGGGGAGAGTAAGCAAAGGGATGTTAGATGCACGCGCGCCTAGCCTGTCCTGACGAGGACAGCTCCTGGGAACCCTCATGTAGGAGGCAAGTTACACAGGAGCCCGCAAAGGCGCGATGGTCGGCCAATCACGAGCCGAGATGTCACAAGACAGCAGGTGTCACGTAACACAGCGCCCGCACCTACAGACACTCACTACCATCTCGCTCTAAAAAGTCTCTCTCTTCCCACGCTGGTACTTTCATCTCTACTATTATTATAAAATACAACCCGTTGTCACAGACGAAAACAAAGACCACCACTGGACTGTCTGTGACAATACGATTACTAGGAAAGGAAGAACAACATTCTCTGATAACTGTAGCCCATTTCGATGTCCCTGGCGAGCGCTAGTTGCTAACGAGAGGCGATTCTGCCAACGCTGGTAGACGTCACACCCCGCCCAAGATATGGGACGCTCAACATTAGGCGAGCACCATATCTGACAAGGCAGAATGCCGACAAGACCCGCCACACGTAGCCACTCCACCAGAAATGAAATGCAAAGCTCAATCTTAAATAAAACAAAATTTTTAGCATAAAGAAAATCTTATAACCCCTCCCAAACACAATAGTATAATATAGCCTAATATGCTCCCTGAGCGAACTTCACAGAGCCCAGCCTACTAAGTGAAGGACAGGTTCAACTTAGGACTTTAGCTATAATATTGGCAACTTACAGTTAACTATCAAAAAGAAAGAGTTTTTAGGTGATTTTTTTTTATATAATTTTAATGTTGTTTTTTTTTTTTTACGGCTGCTCTACAGGGGCAAGCCTGGTTTTTTCTTAACTCTCAAACACACACTGACTGACCGGCGAGGGTGCTCCCCGAAGCGTACCCTCCCGTGACAAACAATCAGCCACAACATTATCAGCGCCTTTAACATGCCACACATCCAACTTGTGTTCCGGCAGCAAAACAACACCTGGCACTGATAAACTGCCCAGTTCATCACAAGACTGGCACTTCTCTTCGCTCTTTCCGGCAACGGGACCTGCCAAAAACCTTTCACTAGTTCTACCTTTGTGATAAGCGATGCAGCCCCGATGCGGTCTATGGGATCGTCAACTCTCGATAAGGTATAGGCGTCTGTCAGGGATAATTCACACACACTCTTGCAATCAACACACACACTGATCTTGCCACTTAACACAGGTTGCAAATTTACAAGCACCGACCACTCACGACATTCCTTATCCCTCAGACCCTTCGTCAACACGTAGTCCAGCTCTGCTTTCACCACATGCTGTCGAGCAGGATTTATACGATAGGGAGCCACTTTGAGCCTTGCACTGTCTCCAGCCTCTATGTCGGATTCTACCCCATACATCAGGCCTGGAGAATGAACAAACATGCGGAGGTACTGCCACAGCCTAGTAAACAACTTCTCTTGACGCTCAGGAACAAGAGGTTGCAACTTATCTCGACGAACAACATGCTCATTGCCCTCCCACAACCCAGCCGAGACCACAGTTTCTACACTATAGCCTCCCTCCTTCTCCACCTTTGTTCCCAGAACAGCCAGGTCACGAGAGGGACAATCTGTACCACCTGTGCAGTCACTCTCATAGTTCATAATTGCTAAGGCCTCCCCGCCGATACCGTACATGCGCACCCCCGCATTCCTTGCGACTACATCTGCCTGCGCAGCATCACCGCCTTCAGCGACATGGCCAGATACAGTCGGTCTATGGTAGGGCTGTTGCATAATACTAGAGCAGCATTGGGAGGCTATGCGACGACCGGGCACATCCACTCCACAGCCAACCTCACCAATCTGCTCAATATCCTGGTTCTGACCACTACCCTTAGCAGCCATGGGTCGACCCTGACCTGACAACCATGCCAAAGCCTCGTCGCCCACCTTGAACCACTGAAACAACGAGGCCAACGGTCTACTGACACTCAAGTGACCTGTCAGCGGAACCTCGTGCACCGCAAGAGTTGTGAGGCCTGGGTGCTCGGCACAAACAGTGGGGTATGAACCGAGCAGGTGCTGGAGCGCTGCTCACTTTTGCTCAGGCAGGTGCTCTAGCGCTTCCACAGCCACCTGGCTCGTGTTCCCCGCCCACTGCTCCACCGAGACATAACAATCCCAACTCTCCTCCACCTGTGCCCCACTGCCCCCCTCTCCTTCTCCACCTTGGCTGCTGCAGACCGACTCAGGGACAGTAGGCTGCTCAGGTGGTTGCCTCACAAACTCTAACAGGTTCACATGACATGTTTCACCGTCCTCGAGTTCAACTTGCTGTCTCGGAGTTTTCTCACGCCCTACCTCCTCACCAAGTGTGACAGGTTCTGGGGCCACTCCGGACCCAAACGTTGGTGCTAATACTGAGTCGCCAAGAAGAGCCGCTCGATCAAAACACACAAAACTTTTCCCAACTTTAGCTTTCTCCTTCCGACCGTTCCTCCGCTGGTCTAGAGACTGAAGAATAGGCTATGACACTTTAGATGCACGAGATCGGGTGACAACACACGCCCTCTGCTGTAATTGACACCTCTCGACCAAATCCTGCCCCTCCCTACTCACGTCGGCCTCCCTCTCGGCAGCGACTAAGGGTGGAACCTCAGAAGCAGGCACCGCAAAGTCGTTGCCGAGAAGAAGGTCGACGCCCTCTACTGGCAGTTTCTCTACGATTCCAACATCAATCTCTCGTGTCACACCATCAACCTCCAGCTCCACTCGAACCAACGGGTATGACTGTCTAGCATTAATACCCTGCACCACAACTACCCGTGCCGCATTTATAGGTTGGCCTGTAAAGTTTTTCATCAGAGTCTGGGATGTACCTGTATCTCGCAACAACTCCAACCCAAGCTTGCAACCAGCCCAACTCACGCAGCCACGCCCTCTATGGTCGCAAAAAGCATCGCGGACAGGTTTCGAGCCTTCCAGACACTCCTTCACTGGCTGTGCCCCCGCATCTGACATATCACCCCGGGTAAATGCAGAAGACCTCAGAGACACCCCAATGTTGCTAGCCAAAGACACGACTGCTGTAGGTTGGTTACTAGGGCAGGAACGTGCAAAATGACCCTTGTTATGACACTTAAAACACTCTACTTCACCCTTGGACTTCCCCTGAGGTGGGGAAGGGCCCTGACCTTTCTTAAACGGGACGGTTTTTGGTTTGTGATCAAAATTAGTATCATTGCTATTACTTTGGTTATTAATTTTCGCATCACTGACTCGGGGGGGTGAAGTGATGCACCCCTTGTTAACTGCATCGGTCCGTTGTGCAGACCCGCACTCACGAATCAGCGATACTCTCAGGTCAGCCAACTCAGCTGCCTTTTGTAGAGTTTTAGGCTGTTTCTCTTTGAGGTTCAAAGTCAGGTCGCCGCCTGTGCATTTAAAAAATTGCTCTAGAAGGAATAACTGCTCAAGCTCTTCGAACGTCGTCACCTTCTCTGACCTCAGCCAATTTCTCAAAGCATCTGACAGTTCCCAGGCATGTTCTAGAAAAGTGCACTCACGACCCTTCATAACACCCCGAAACTTCAACCTATATGTCTCTGGTTGTAACTCGTACGCCCGCAGAACAGCTTCCTTCAATACCTCATAATCGATGCAAGACTCCAAGGGCAACGCATCATATGCCTTGAGTCCTTTGCCAATCAACCTAGAGGAAACAAGGGCTGCCCACTTAACCTCGGGCCATTGGTGCTCCCGGCACTTCTTCTCAAAACGCAGGAAAAACTCGGTGACACCCGACTCGTCAAATGCAGGGACTAACTTAAAAAGGTGCGATAAAGACTGATCAAGACCTCGATTCCCGGAACCGAGACGCTGCCCAGTCGATTCCACCCGAGACTTCTCAAGCTCTATGTCTGCACAGTACATTGCCTTTCTCTCCTCAGCCTGAATCTTAGCCATCCCAAGCTCAGATTCCCGCTGCTGCTGCTGAATCTGAGCCATCCCAAGCTCAGCCTCATGCTTTCGTTGCTCAGCCTGCTGGTTAAGTTTGGCGAGTTCGAGCTGAATCAACATCTCGGCAGACAAACCTTGAGGAGGAGGTGCTACTATCGGGGACCCACCCCGTGAATCACCTAGAGGCATACCCAACCGCCAGCGGGCATTGGCCTGCGGGAACATACCCAGCTCCGGAGCCCGAGGGGGCGCCATGGTAGGAGTCGAGTGGAATGGGGGCTGGGCCGAAGGTGCCCCAGCTCCCGCTCCACCCGAAGCCCCACGCACCCCACTGAGCACACAGGTAACCAGCTCACCTCTCGACAAACCGCTAGTACCGAGAAACCCTAAGACTGTGGCTACACACTGCAGTCCGTACCGGTCTAGCCCCGACACACGATCCACTGACACAGGCTCCTCCAAAAACATCCGAGCATCCTCCTAACTGTTCACCACCTGAGTGCCGCTAGACAACTCCACCTTCTCGCCTGCTTCCCGTACTGTGTCCTCACTGTACACTGATCCGTCGTTCGACATAGTGTCCACCGGAAATCCTCAACGTTTATAAAAAAAAGTACCTAAACTCTCATGTAGCACTATTCACTCAAAAAATGCTTGAAGACAACTCAAGTGCTATACTACGTTGCCAAAAAAAAATCCAACGTGTCCAAAATATTCCTCAAAAAACAGATGTCCAACAATCCTGCAATTATTTCTTAGTTCACTAAATCCTAGACTAAGGTCGCCATTTGGTATGACGACTAAGAAAAGATACTAGGCAAGGTCGCCATTTGTTACGACCGGGACTACGAATAAAACAAGGGCACTTAATGATTGGACTAGTAATAGGGCACTATGCAACAACGGTACGCTAGATCCAAACCCTCGAACTTATATGCCGGCGAACAAAACACCTATACCCTCCAGAGTTAATCTGCGATAACGGGGTATCCTTAACTGGGCATAAATGTACTCTACTTCAGGCTAACTCACACTGGTATAGCCTGATAACACACAGGATGCAAGTTACGTTAAAATGCATAAACAGGAATCTATGGAAAGATCAATTAAATCACTGCAAGGTTTAATACAATAAAAATATGCTTCAATACAGTTACTCTAAACAACAATAAACTCTTCACTCCTATCTGAAAGAAAGTGAAATATAGTCCTACAGCATAGACCTGGAAACTTCTGAAGAAAGTCTGATGCTCATAAGATGCTCGTATCTTAAACTATATAAAGGCAGGAGGCAGGACACCACACGTGTAAAGCGAATACACAAAGAGATAGGACATATAATGTTAACTGACACGAGAATACTATAAATGCGCAACGGTAGCAATGCTCGACACTAAAAGAAGTACTTCCTCATCAACGAAACAGTCTACTATGGTTGTGCGGCTCAGCAACAACCTAGACTAATAAATGCCATGAATAATAATGCGTACATATCAAAGAGCTTATATTAAATACTAATAAGTGTCTACTCAATTAATAATGTCTAGCTGGGATACTCTAGGTAAGGAACTGGGGTTGAGCAAGACAGGCTCGTAGCCTAGCGATGTCCTTAAGACTGCATCTCTTGAGTTACGTTAATTGACAAGGGTGCTCTCTTGATAGATCCAGATCACAAGTATCTGGTTCTATCCTGGCGACCCTCTAAAGCCAAGCAAAGAGACAGCAAAGTGAGGAACTGGTACAGGCCAAAACCCTCAGTCAACACAAAGCTGTACTCGCAAAGGACGCAACCGAAAAGACAACACAGGCTACCACAGGACCGGTCGAAGTCGTGTAGGTAGAAGCAAACCATACACACATCGATGACAACGACTACAGTTACCTTATCCCAGTCTAGCATTAAATAAAAGAGCAGAGACACTAAATCAATAATGGAGACACACAGAGTTCATAACCTACACTAACTAAGAACCCTCAAACCTATTCTAAGTACATGTAAATATCTCAGAGGACGGCGCATGCAATACAATGGGCCGGCTATGGAAACCGTATGCAGAACCCAAGGGGATAAGTAATTGAATAAAGGTGAGAGTAATGGAAAAGAAGAAGTTCAGAGAGAGAAACAGTTCTAAAGGTGGTGATCGGGGGAGAGTAAGCAAAGGGATGTTAGATGCACGCGCGCCTAGCCTGTCCTGACGAGGGCAGCTCCTGGGAACCCTCATGTAGGAGGCAAGTTACACAGGAGCCCGCAAAGGCGCGATGGTCAGCCAATCACGAGCCGAGACTTCACAAGACAGCAGGTGTCACGTGACACAGCACCCGCACCTACAGACACTTACTACCATCTCGCTCTAAAAAGTCTCTCTCTTCCCACGCTGGTACTTTCATCACTACTATTGATATTAAATACAACCCGTTGTCACAGACAAAAACAAAGACCACCACTGGACTGTCTGTGACAATACGATTACTAGGACAGAAAGAACAACATTCTCTGATAACTGTAGCCTATTTCGATGTCCCTGGCGAGCGGTAGTGGCTAACGAGAGGCGATTCTGCCAACGCTGGTAGACGTCACAACTGTGTCAAACGCTTTTTGTAGATCAAGAAGAACCATGCCGGTGTAGTTACCTTTAGACATTTCTTTACGAATGTGATCCGTTAAGTGGATGAGACAGGAGTCTGTCGAGTACATGCATCTGAAACCTGATTGAAACTTATAGAATAGATCATTTTGTTTGATGTAGTGTTCAATTTGGGTGTATACCGCTCTTTCAAGGATTTTAGATACAATACATAATATGCTAACTGGTCTGTAGTTGCCAACTTCTAGTTTATTTCCTTTCTTGAATAGAGGGGTTACAATAGCTTCCTTCAGTTCGGCAGGTACAGTGTTGGTGTTAATTTAAAAGTTGATGATGTGGGTTAGGGGGCCTACTATACCAATGGCTCCATCTCGTAGAAATTTGGCAGGAATTTTGTCTGGTCCTGTGCTTTTATGTACATTTAGGTTAGACAGCTCGTCAAAAGTGTATTTTGGTGTAACATTTTGCAATCGAAATGTGTTCGGGTGTATGTCTATATCTCTGTAGAAATTACGAAAGGTGGCCGTTGTTGTCGTGTATTTATTGAGAGGTTGAGGTAGGTTCTGTGCAAGTGTGTTTGCTATGGAAGTGAAGAAGGAGTTGAAGTAGGTTGAAATTTGTCGTTTATCGTGGCAAACCTGATAATTAATGGTGAGAGCAATATTAGTGTTAGACGAATCCCTTGTCTTGTTGCTGTAGCCTGTTGTTTTTAGGTGCCTCCATAGTTTCTTTGGGTTATTCTGATATTCCTCTGCCTTATTGTGAAAATAATTAGTTTTCGCTGATTTCATTTTCCTACTTAGTTTATTCCTGGCCCTGTTGAACTCATGTTTCAGACCTTGATCCTGTCTATGTTTCGCTAGCCTTTTTAACAGATTGTATCTGTGTTCCAGATGGTGTAGTATGTCATTGTTGATCCATGGGTCTGACCTTGCTTTAATTCGTATGTCTTTCAGAGGAGCTATTTCGTCTAGGATGTTTGTGATGATGGTTCTGAAGCCAACCCATGCGTCATTAACGTTTGTACTTCCAAACACTGGAGACCAGTCTGTATTCCATAAAATGTCCAGAAATGTTTCTTTATTGTAGTTTCTGAGTGACCTTGTTTTGATAACCTTGTGATTCTCTAGGGTAATTGTTGTGGTTTTCCGTGTGCAATATGTGACAATGTGATCACTTATCCCAGTCTGTATAACCCCTGATTGGGATATTTTGTCCTCTCTGTTACAGTTTATGTGGTCTAATATTGTGGCAGTGTTCTCAGAGATACGTGTGGGGGTTGTGATGAGTTGTTTGTGATTGTGCATCGTCAGTATATGCCTATATTCTCGTACAAGCCTATTATTTCGTTGTTTGTAACACAGGTTTAAATCCCCTAGTTTGATGGATTTATTCCGAGGGTCTAGCGATGACAAAGTTCGTTCAAATTTGGTCAAGCATTGTGTGTCGGCTGGTGGCCTATAGCATACCCCAATTGTGATGGGTCTTGTCCTCGGCAGGTGTAGGTCGATCCACAGAGCTTCGTGATTTTCTACATGGAGGTCGGTCCTAGTTGTGTGTGTGAGGTTGTTTTTTACATACAGACATACTCCTCCCCCATGCCTATTGCGATCATTCCTAACCATATTGAAACCTTGAATGTTTATTTCACCATCGTTTATACTTGAATCCAGCCAGGTTTCTGTGATTGCAATTATTGAAGCTTTGGCCTTATTAGCTAACAAGTTTATTTAATGGGCCGAACGTCTTGAAATCTGATAACTAATGGGACTAAACATGAGGGACAAGGGGGTCCAGAAAACACCCCCCCTCTTCAAGGTGGTAGAATGATCCATATTGTTTTCTTCTAACACTGACCATATCAAATATTATAACTTATTGATATAGTCAATACAATAACACTTAATCAGAGCAATGGTAATACTTCACTCGTAACCCTACTAGGGCCCTTGATTCACACAATTTGTTTGCAGATATTAAGACGTTTCACCCCATTGAAGAAATTTGGTCGTATTTACCTATCTGTTTTTCTAGCTATCTATCTATCAGTCTGTCTGTCTGTCTATCTTTTGTTTTTCTATGTGAGTGAGTGAGACAAACGGCAGAACTGCCTGTAGGGAGTGCCTCCCCCAGAGTTTAAAGAGTGACAGGGCCAAAAATCAAGGAACGTTCGAGTCAAAATGCCTGGATACACAGAGTTTGAAGCAATTTAACTCATAGGAATAGGAAACAACTTATTATGGGATAGAGTTCCAGAGTTCAGCAGTTGAATAGAAGAAGAACTCGACAACTGGATGAGCGAAATAACTTATAATCGCACAAATAATAGGGTCAAACCTTTACCATCGCATATCAAATGGGAGTGCCTAAAAAAACAACCCACGACTAAAATATGGCTGAATATATTTAGCCCACTTAACCCTATGTAATGCAAGGGAGGTCTTTATCTACCACCCCTGTTCCCCACACAATTGTTTGGCAATTTTTAGACATTTCGCCCCATAGGCTTGGTTATCGTAAGACATTTCGTTCCATATAATTGCCGATTGCAAATTAGTCTGGCAAAATAAAGCAAAACAAAACAAATTAGTATAAACCAGTCGTAAGGAAAGTTTTCAGTGTTTTTAGAGTGTCGAAAGTATCCCATATATACTGTATATATATATATATATATATATATATATATATATATATATATATATATATACTGTATATATATATATATATATATATATATATATATATATATATATATATATATATATATATATATATATTAGTAAAGCCAGGTAATAAATGTTCTTTAATACATACGAGGTTGAAAGAAATGGCAATTTCTGCGTTGGAAATTTTATTATTCAAAGTTTCCAGGTCTCTGATGAGTTTTCGGTGGGTGGCAGGAAGTAGATGAAGGAGATGAGCAAAATTCATGGTGGTACAGGGTTACATTAATGTACATGATGATACAGGATATACGACGCGCGTTTCACTGGACAACCAGCATTATCAAGTAAGGATAGAATGATATAATTTTTTTTTTTTTTTTTTTTTTTTTTTTTTTTTTTTTTAAAGGTAGGGGGTGAAGAGAGGCACCACAGAGTGGGTGGGTGGAAGAGAAAGTAGGAAAGATGAAATACAGTGGAAGAGTAAAGTTGGTGGGCCGGCCACCTTGCTGTTTTTGTTTGTTTATTGTTCACATCATTTTACAATATAATTTTCTGTGGCAAAATACAATGGTGCTGAGGGCTGTTTGTTAATCTAATCTGTGATATATAATTTCTATGGCAAATTACAATGGTGTTGAGGGCTGTTTGCTAAACCTATTCTGTGCCCATGTTGCAAGATGGGCTTAAGCTGTGGTAATTGCAAGTTTGAGGACTTATGGTCCTAGCTAGTGACAGTGCTTTAAATTCCTGCATTTATTTATTTAGTTGCATTTGTAGCTAAGCTAAGGTGGGTCCTACTGTCAGGATAGCTAGCTGGCTGATAAGAATTTAGGTATAAATAGGGTCTGGTTCCTCTTCGTTTATGATACTGAGGCTACTTGGAAAGTTTCTGTTAAAGTGTCTTATGTGTTGTCTTTTGTCTATTAGTGTGTTATATGTGTTTTCGTCTATGGCTTCTATGGTCTGCCATATCTTTTTAGCTTGGTAATATAATTGTATATTAATTGGGAGAAGGCCGTTTGCCTGGTGAAGTTCTTGGGTGGTGTGGGCGTAAGGGTAACGTGTGTTGGTTGCGAATCTCAGGGCTTTGTTTTGCACTCGTTGTAGAATTTTTATCTGAGTTTTGCTTAAGGCAATGGTGGGGATTGGGGGGTATTCTAAGATTGGAAGTACTAGTGCTTTGATTAGATGGAGTTTTATTCTCGTTTCTAAGTTTCTTAGTCTAAAGAGTTTGCTGAGGGCGTGGATTGCTTTTCCTTTTCTCTCACTGACGTTTGTTATGTAGCTAGTGCTTGAAATTTTTAGGCCGAGGGCCCTGCCGTTGGGTTGGAACTGTATTAGTTCTCCATCAACGACAAGGTCCTCGTTTCTCTTAGATCCGAGAGGAATGACTGTAGGTAAACAGGAAGGGTATATATAGAGGGTGGAGGATCAGAGGAGGCGAAAATCAGGGGGCAAAAGTCTGCTATTGGTGGAGGGGTATTCTAGGAGAGAGAAAGAGAGAACCGCTTCACGCATGCCCCCGCCGCCCGGTGCCCTTGACGCAGCCCCCCGCGCTACCTCCTTCAGCTTCGTCTTCCGCAGGTGCCACACGTACTACAGAACTTAGGCCACGCCCCTCGACACGCAGCCAATCAGCTTCGACCCCGCCAACCGACCACCATCCCGCATCCAGTGCGCATGCGTGAAGCGGTGTTCAACTTGCATTATCAAATTCACTATCGTAGTAATTATACTGAAGGAAATGCTAATATATTCAACGCTACTATTGTAATGCCTACAGTTGCCCGACATTCTTGGCAACAATTATCTACACTATTAAATTATGATTAACATATCTCCTAAATATATTCAGACCGAGATATCCCAGTGTGAAAGTGTCCGGCGTCCCACTGACGGGACTCAGGATCAAACCCAAGCTGGACACTTTCTAGCTGAAGAGAGCGCTCTCGACCTTTTATTATAATTGTCATTAGTAGTCAATAAATTAAACAACAGTATTTAATATATAAACAATACATATGGTAAAGCATTACATAGGGGTCAACTATATATATTTCTTTTCTTTTTGTCTATGTGAGTGAGTGAGACAAAAGGCAGAACTGTACGTAGAGTGTGCCTCCCCCAGAGTTGAAAGAGTGATGGGGCCAAAATCAAGGGACGTTCGAGACAAGATGCCTGGACACACGGACTTTGAAGCAGTTTAAGTCTTAGGAAAGACTGATTCTGGGAGAGCATTCCAGAGCTCAACTGTTGAATAGAAGAAAGACTGAGTATAACGTTTCACTCTTGGGTTGCAGAGCAGCACAGAGTAGGGGTGGGATTGTGTTGCAAGACGGGTGATATATGAACAGTATATATATATATATATATATATATATATATATATATATATATAAAATGTATGAGAGAAGAGGAGCACAGTGCATCCATGTATTGAGTATTGTTCACACGTGTGTGGAGGATCCTCTCACACAGCACGTCTAGACAAAGTAGAAAAGAAAGCCTTCCGTCTCATTAAATCACGTCCAATCACCAATTACATAAGAACATAAGAAAATGGGAGTCTGCAAAAAGCCGATCGGCCCATACAAGGCAGATCCCTGTCACACCCAACACCAATTACAAGGCCCAATTACAAGGTCCATCTCACTAATACCTTGAGTACTGACCCCACCAAAACGGTCAGAGATTAGCACAAGATTACGGGGTCTGCTGAGCGCCGATTGGCCCACACCTCATAGATCCCCCTCACACCCAACCCATCTCGTCCATAATTATGCCTATCTAATTTTATCTTGAAGCTCCCTATCGTTCTTGATCCCACTATATCACTTGGTAGCCTATTCCACCCATCTACAACTCTGTTACCAAACCAATATTTGCCTATATCTTTTCTGAAACGAAATTTATATAATTTGAAACCATTTGTAAGAGTTTTTTCGCTATCACTGAGCCTTAGTACATTTTTCATGTCTTCTTTATTAATTCCACTAACCCACTTGAATACCTCTATCATGTCACCTCTAACTCTGCGTCTCTCTAACGAATGTAAGCCTAATTTCTTCAACCTTTCTTCATACGGAAGATTTCTAATATTATGGATAATTTGTTGTCATTCTACGTTGTACTCTCTCCAATGAATCTATGTCCATTCTGTAATAAGGACACCAAAATTGAACAGCATAATCCATATGGGGTCTCACTAATGACCAGTAAAGTTTTAAGATAACATCAGCAGTTCTGTTACTCATACTCCTAGATATGAACCCGAGAATCCTGTTTGCCTTGTTACGAACGCTTATACATTGTGTTCTAGGCTTCAAATCATTGGCTTCAAAACAAACACACCTAGATCTTTCTCACAGTCTGAGTTTTCTAATTCCATATTAGCTAGTTTATATTTAAATTTTGTATGCATCTTCTCTATCTTTAATACCTTGCATTTGTCAATGTTAAACTTTATCTGCCATTTTACTGACCATTCGTGTAAGGTATCTAGATCCCTTTGCAGACACTCTATATCTCTAACTGAATCAATTTTTCTCCCCATTTTGGTATCATCTGCAAATTTACTTATCCTACTAGTTATACCTAAATCAAGGTAATTTATGTATATAATAAACAACAGAGGACCTAATACAGATCCCTGGGGGACACCACTCTTGACTGATCCCCATTCTGACTTAGTACCATTTATGCTGACTCTATGCTTCCTACCAATTAGCCATGACCTAATCCATCCTAACAACGCCCCACCTATTCCATGTGCCTCAACCTTTCTCATCAATCTCTCATGAGGGACTCTGTCGAAAGCTTTACTGAAATCTAAATATATAATATCATACGACTTGTCATTATCTACTGCTTCACCTCTGAGAAAAAACTAAGCAAATTAGTAAGGCAAGAACGTCCCTGAGTGCATCCATGCTGAGAAGAATTGATTAAGTTAAATGTTTCTAAGTGGTTTCTCATTTTCCTAGCAATAATTGACTCTAGTAGCTTTCCTATGATTGAAGTGAGACTAATGGGACGGTAATTGGATGCTATTGATTTATCACTTTTTTTTAAATCGGAATTACATTTGCAAGCTTCCAAGCTTCTGGAACTATACCTGTTTCTAATGAATTGTTAAAAAGAAATGTTAATGGGTAACTTAACTCATCTCTGCATTCTTTTAATACTCTAGCATATACCTCATCGGGACCAGGCGATTTTTGAGGTTTCAGTCTGTCAATTTCATTAAGCACATCATTTCTACTTATAGTAACCGTACTTAACCCATTTTCTATACTATCGCTATATACCTTACGGACTTCTGGAATCTGTGCCAAATTTTCATTAGTGAAAATGGATAGAAACTGGCTATTTAATGTACTGCACATTTCTAAATATTTTTCTGTCATTTCTCCTATCGAAGTTTTAAGGGGGCCTATTTTATCTCTAACTTTAGATTTATATAGCTGGTAAAAAGCCTTAGGGTAATTTTTTGAGTCATTGGCTATCCTGATTTCATAATTTCTTTTGTCTGTCCTTATACCTTTTTTAACCTCTCTTGATAGATTCTGATAGTAAGCAAGTAGGTGAATGTCGCCTTTCTTATTTGTTCTATATATTCCTCTCTTTTTTCCTAGAAGGTCTAATAGTCTATTATTCATCCATTTTGGGTTGGTTCTGTGTTGATCTAAATTTTCTTTTGGGGATATATTTATTTTGCGCATTGTGGAGTGAAGAAATAAAATGCTTATATGTGGCTGTCAAATTATCCTGCGTTAAGACGGGTATCTAAGAGAGAGTATGTTCATTTGCGCACCTGGGTCCACTTAATAGTTTAACCATAGGATTGACACTTAAGGCTCTTCGTAATCCACCATAATTGGCTTTTCTGAAATCTGGGATAAGTGTCGTATTCTCTTTAGCCTTTCCTGTCCATTGTATGTTAAAATAAATTGATTTATGATCACTAGTTGGTCTCCTATCTCTTCATTATTTATCATTTGTTCATTATTACTGAGAACTAAATCGAGGATATTATTACCTCTAGTAGGCGAGCTAAACCTTGATGCTATTTTCACTTCCTGCCATAAAGCTGTACCTTCGTTTCTACTCATATGTGGTGGTCTATAAATAACTCCAATAATTATGGTCTCACTACCTTCGCTAACCTCTACCCAAACACTTTCGTTACCAGTATTTAGTGTAATACCTGAGTTAATACATCTTTTTAAAGAACTAACAAACACTGCTATTCCGCCGCCCCTCCTACTTGTTCGGTCGCGTTTAAACAAACTATATCCTGGTATATGGAATTCTGCTAAAAAATTGTCTTGATTCTGTATTAATCCATGTTTCAGTCAGTGCTATAATGTCTATATTTTCGTTGCTAACAAGTGCTCTAAGTTCATCCATTTTGTTACATAAACTCCTACAGTTTGTATAATATAATCGCAATGAATTTATTTTACTGGTATCGGATTTACCTTTATTTCTAACTGAATTCCCATCTTCTGTTACACCTTCAATATTTCTACTAGCAGTACAATTAAAATCCTGTGACTGATATTTTCTATTCCTATCTGATGTACCAGTACGGCAATTTACCCTATCTAGACAATTATTCTTACTCATATTCTCAGGCTTTATTTTCAGCGAAACCCCGCGACAATCCTATCTATTGACCTAGCTAAATTTGCCACCCCTAGCCGAGAAAGATGAACCCCGTCCTGTGCGTACAACTGATTTTTACCATAGAAACGGGTCCAGTTATCAAGGAATGGTATTGCATTTGCATTGCAGTATTTTTCCAGCCGACAATTGATACCAATTGCCCTAGATGACCATTCCTTGCTGACCCCTCTCCGTGGCAAGATACTGTATACTACAGGTATGTCTCCCTTCCTCCTAACTTTATCTAACACCTCCCTGTACTGCCGAAGCAGTACTTCCGTCCTACCTTTACCAACATCATTGCTCCCTTTACTGAGACAGATAATGGGGCTATCTCCAATATCTTTCATGATGTAATCAATTTCCTCTAACACCTTCCCAACCCCAGCACCAGGCAGACAAGCTTCCTAATATCAGTACAGGTGGACCTAGCTAAGTGTCTGACCATGGAGTCCCCAACAATTGAGAAGGACTTGCCTTTCCTTGTCGATGACTTGGTAGCAGCTGCGGCAGCGGCAGGAACTCCTGGGGCAGCAGTTGAAAGTACTCCGGGGGGGGTAGCAGTTACAACATTCCCTGTGTTTGGAGGCAACTTACTTACCTTTCTCCTGGTTTCCTCGCCGAAGGATGCACTCGCAGCCTCACCATCACATTCATCATCTAAGGTGATGAACTTGTTGCTGAGGGCAACTGGCTGCCGTAGAAATTTGCAGGTTGTTGCAGTTGTTGGAACAACTGTCCAGGGAGCATCACGATCCCTAACAGCAGTTGCACTATCTTCACTTTTCTTGTCAGCCAAAGTTAGCTTTAAGGCTAAATTCTCGTCTTTGAGAGACTGCACCTCTCTCTCCACATTATCCAGCCTTTCTTGCAAAGCAAGACAAAGCTGGAGAATATGAGAGGAGGTAGCAATCTCGTCAACACCAGCCATTTTAAGAAAGCGTTAACACTATCACCACACTATGGGCAAAGATAATTCACTGGGAGTCACTAGGGACAGGTCCTCGGCAGGTCTCTCTCTCTTCTCCGTAATATTGCATCTCTCTCACTATGCTACCCCTATTACAATAGTCAGTGTTCCTTAGAGTTCTCTCAGTGTATACCAACCCCTCTTCGTAGATCACGTAGCACCCGTCTTGCAACACAATCCCACCCCTATTCTGTGTAACTCGCCAATCCTAGAGTGCAACGTTATGCTCAGTCTTTCTTCTATTCAACAGATGAGCTCTGGAACTCGCTCCCAGAACCAGCCTTTCCCTCATCCTATGACTTTAATTTCTTCAAGCTCTGTGTGTCCAGGCATATTGGCTCGAACGTCCCTTGATCTTGGCCCTGCCACTCTTTCAACTCTGGGGGAGGAACTCGTCACACACAGTTCTGCCTTTTGTCTCCCTCACTCACATAGACAAATAAATGGAAACACTTTGATAACTGGTGAGTCCCTTACAGTGATGCTGGCAGGGGAGGACACTAGTACCTTAAGGGAGGTCACCGGCTTGTTGTTACCTTTCTCTCCTTATCGCTCTTTTCCTGGCTTGTATCCATTCGGCTCCATTCAGCTAACTGTTTTAAGACGTATATCCCGATCCAGGTGTCGAGTTCTTCCTGGCGAGCGATAGCGAGCCAGTATTGTAGGGAGAAATCCTGCTTCGCCGGAGACATTTTTCTATTGAAAAATGTACAAATTTAGATGGCTGTCAAAACAAAAAAATATATATATGCTGGCTATATTCCTGGCTCGCCAGGAAAATATTGACACCTGGATGGGGGTAAACGTCTTAAAACAGTAGGCTGACTGGGGCCGAATGAAGACAAGCCAAAGAGAGAGGGAGAGAAAGAGAACACAAATTAGGTGGGCTCCCTTAATGTCTTCTAAAAATTTGAGATTTGAAATTGATGTTTGTTACGTATCTCGATCCTCAAGTGGTTAACTTGATGAATCTAGATAGCACAGAGATATATATTAAGGTATCAGTCAGCTGAAGGCAAAACAAAAGTAAAATATAATAATATTATTTCCTGTTGTTGCTTCCTTTCCTTTTGGATCTTAGGACTTGGTATCCTTTATGGACTAATACTCTTTAATTATGAAAAATACTGAAACTAATTAAAGTCATGTAGTATTTATAAAGAATTATTATTTAACCGAAGCTTAGTAGGCTATGTTTATGAACCGAATAAGTTATATCGAAAGAAGGACTATTAATTCTATAAAAAGTCTTGAAAGATAAATATTAAAGTAAGAATATTTCTGTCTCTTACCCTTTTTGAAATGAATAGCTAGTTTTCTTATATGTCCTTTTATTTATATTTAATGTAATTATTCTTGGTTCTTGTCTTACGTTAATAGTATTATATTATTATTATCATTAGGATTAATATCAAAGTCACATAAAAAGTTAGATATATATTTAATAATTAGTTAAATGTATTTCTTAAACTAGTAACATTGAGGTTTGATTTATGAGTAAATTAAGTTACAGGATCGCTTCATAGATTCGATTCAGGTCTCACTCAAATAATATGAAAAGCAAAACTAATATTTTGAAGCTAAAAGAATTGTCTTCAGCTTAGGAAATCACTAGAAGTAACATTAAAACAGCCATGTTAGTCTAAGGCGATATTACTAATATGAGACAATAGCATCACCGCACTAAGCACCGTTAAGCAATGTAAGCTTTAATTAAAAGAAAATGAAAGAACTCTTAAGTATTAATATAAAACAATAGTATTACTTTTATCATAACCCAACTACTTAAAGAGTTGCTTTAGTCCATAAGTCAGTCAACTAAAATAGTTAAGTACATAATAGTAGCGTTAACGTTAATTCCCAATCAAATAGTTAAGTACATAATAGTAGCGTTAACGTTAATTCACAATCAAATAATTAAGTACGTAATAGTAGCATTTAACGTTAATTCCCAATCAAATAGTTAAGTACATAATAGTAGCGTTAACGTTAATTCCCAATCAAAGAGTTAAGTACATAATAGTAGCGTTAACGTTAATTCCCAATCAAATAGTTAAGTACATAATAGTAGCGTTAACGTTAATTCCCAATCACATATCTCACTAACCAACATAACGTAAGTGTTTACACCGAACACACTTAACACACACTTATATAATCTGACTGACAGTCACAAACCCATTATAATACTTCACCCCGTCTTCCTCCAGCTGCAAGTTCACCTTCCCAACTCCAAATGAGACTGATTTGAATGCGGGACGGCGGAACGGAAGTATATAGGAAAGGTGAAGCAAGTAATAATAATTTTGATCACTCTTATGCTTCGAATACTAGAGTTGGTACAGAGGAAGTAGTAGGGGCTGAGGAAGTTAATTTTTAGTAGGAGATGAAGGCGTCGGGGCTTGCCCCAACTTGCGTGAGCTGGTTTTTGTTGGAGAGACAGTTTGAGGATACTTTTCGAGAGGGGACAGGACGGACAACACATAGGGAACGGAAGTATATAGGAAAGGTGAAGCAAGTAATCAAATTTACCCTAGTGATACGACCTACGCCAAGGCCGATTTTTCACTCCAGGTACCCAGTTTAACGTATGGGTGGGACGAGGCGAACACGAGAGAAGGCCTGCCCAATGGCCACTGAGCAATCCTGGTGGCTAACCAAGTTCTCAGTCTCGTGTGTTGATTGGTTGTAGGAAGCCACCAATCAGGCCCCTGAATTCATTTTTAGCCACCATGAATCCAGGTACTCATTTTCGTCTGAGTGAGATGGAACTGAGGGGGAATGGAGTTTGTTCAACACTCCTGGGCTACTTGAACCCTGGTGGCAAGCCAGGGAAATTTCACCCACCCCTAGGGCAACATCTGGTCAATGTCGGTACCGGGTGCAATCACCCAACCAGCTACTGCCTTTGCTGGAGCAGGACATGCCAAACCCACCCAGCAACTGCTGTGCTGGCGCAGTCACCCATCCAACTACTGACCAGACCCTACGTTGCTTAACCTTCTGATCTATTATCAGGGTTGCAAGCGTTAGGCAGGGTTGCCCCTGAACCCACTACTCGGGTCTTATATACTAAACAATGATGGTGTAGGAACGAATCAGGAGGCGAGTGATGGTGCGCGCCCCTATCACAGCTCCTCGAGTTGCGTAGCAGGCGCGTGGTCCAATGGGGTCTCCTGGCGTCGATCATACGTCATAGCGTCGGGTCATCGAAGTAGTTTGCAGGGTCCCCTATGACGCACGCAGGTGTGAAGGCTTGTTTGCTGGTATGCAGACGAGCTGGTTTCCCACTCGCAGGTTCGCTCGCTGGTCTGCTTCGCCGCCTGGGTAGTTTGGCACTCCTTCAACTCTAATTCAAACTCTTAAATTAACATACAGGGCTCCGTATGTCAGAATGTTATAGACCGTTTTTTGCTTAGAAAGATTTATGTAATCCTATCCTAAAATTTGGCACACCTATTTTGAGACACACACGCACTACATATACTTTATATATATATATATATTTATATATATATATATATATATATATATATATATATATATATAGAGAGAGAGAGAGAGAGAGAGAGAGAGAGATATCCGAATTTCCTCTAGGTGGTGAAACGTCTTACTCTTTGCAAAGTCTTAAATGTTTTATAAACTGCACACACAATTTGAACATTATGCAAAGAAGGAATGAGATTTTGGTTACAACATTCTTATAAAATGTCCTTCAGAAGCTGTCGGACCAGAGATATACTGTAGATAACAGTTGATGATAATAACGTTATCCTGTAAACGTGGCTCTCCATTCCTATAGTTATCCCATACAGTACCAGGGACGGGTCCTTTTCATCATATTCTAGCAACTATTAGACAATTTTATTCAGCTTAAGAAGGACCTCTAGCAATAATAGGGCTTGAAACTGTCACAACCAACCCTTTGAACTACCACAGATCTTTCCCAAGCTGCATAATATTGTCTAAATATAACTATAATAGAGTATAACACACGTCGCTGGTACTCAAAGCTGCATAATATTGTCTAAATATAACTATAATAGAGTATAACACACGTCGCTGGTACTCAAAGGGATAATCTAGAGATCCTGTAGTAAGAGAGAGCGGCCATCTTTATAACTAGTCTGACGCCATTTTGATGCAGTAATTAACCCCTTCTGTACCGGAGACGTCTTTGACATTTATTCTGGCTTCTATTAGACGAGTTTAATCAGTTTCCAAAGGGTCTCCAACAATGAACAGGCTTCGAACTATCTTAATTATCCCCTTTTACTACCACAGACCATTCTTAAGCTGCAAAAAATAGTCAAAATACATCTAAATATAGCTAGAATAAAAGGAAAAGATATCGCCGGTACGGAATGGGTTAATAAAACAAAACTGTGGGATAATTTAGAAACACAGACCAAACTAAAGACCGTGACCAGGTATTCGGAATGCTTATTATGGGTAATTTTGTTGTGTTCTATGTGGATCAGGGAAACAAAAGGCAACACTGCCTGTGACGAGTGCCTCCCCCAGAGTTAAAAGAGTGACAGGACCAAAATCAAGGAATGTATATGAGTGTGGAAAGAGATAATGACACCAGTGGCACCAGTACATGTATAGTGGAGAAGATGTATTTATGTTACTATAGGTAGCGCCAACGAACTTGACAATAATCTCGACCCCTGACCTCATCGTAACTCAAAAGGGACTAGAGCAAACTGGCTGTAAATATCCACACCTAATACCTAGTGGACTCTTCCCAAATGAGAGGAATTTCAGCCCGATTGCTTTCATTAATTTGAGTTATAAGATGTTAAGGGGTCAAATTATTGTCAAGTTCGTTGGCGCTACCTATATAGGGTTTCTATTGTACTCTAATTACAGCAATAACTACTTAAAAGAACACCAATTAGTTGCATATGCATTAATACTGACTTGATAAAGACACAAGATCAAGATCAAAGATATAAGTGCAATGGCTATACCAGAATACATATTTCCCTAACCCATAGGATATTGATTGTTGTAATATTTGTTCAGACTATTATCTTAACCCTTTGCGTACCAGCGACGTGTTCTATATTTTATTCTAGCTATATTTTGACGATAATATGCAGCTTAGGAAGGATCTGTGTTAGTTAAAAGGATTGGTTGAGATATATTGAAGCCTTATTATTGCTAGAGGTCCTTCCTAAGCTGAATAAAGACGTCTAATATTTGCCAGAATATGATAAAAAGGACGTCTCTGGTATTGAATGGGTTAAGGTTAACACTAGCTAAAACAACGTCTTCGGGGGATTAGGACTTTTCTGTGTGAGATTTTTTTTTTATTATTAATTAATACTATTGTTGACTGGTTTTTTTGTTTTGTTTTTATTAATAAATACTATTGTTGACTGTTTCGAAGGTTTTTGCTATTTTCAAAACTTCACTATTAACTTAGCCCTAAGACAAAAGCTAATACTAATTGTGCATAAGTCAGTGTTTTTGCTTTGACTGTAAGACGAATGTACAGTTGCAGCCAAAACAAACGGTACACCGTTTCCTTTAACCCATACTGTACCAGGGACGTCATTTTCATCATATTCTGGCGATGATTAGAAGATTGTGTTAAGCTTAGGAAGGACCTCTAGCGCTAATAAGGCTTCATGCTATCTGAACTATGCCTTTTAACTACCGCAGATCCTTCTTAAGCTGCATAATATCGTTTAAATATAGCTAGAATAAAATATAACATACATCGCTGGTATTCAGAGGGTTAAGAAATGGACTCAAATACATTACTAGATCTTGCATTACTTAACAGCCTGTGACTTATGGCAGGTTCTCACTGAGAACCTATCAAGGAGAGAGAGAGGCGGGAGAGGTAGACCTACACACACACGCACACACATAGATACATACATACATATATATATATATATATATATATATATATATATATATATATATATATATATATATATATATATATATATATATATATATTCTCTTTTAAACAGACGAGGCTAAAAGCAATAGCAGTTTCAGCATTCAGGATTTTATTGTTACAGCTTTCAATAGTTCTAACAATTTTCCTCTGGGGTTCAGAGATGAGGTACAACAGGTTAGCAAAATTCATGGTGGATCCAACTTTTCACAAGTAAACATATTGCATCTTCAGGGAATGGAGAGGTAATGATTAGAATAGAATGAATGAATGAATGAATATAGAAAAGGTGGGTGAGGGTGAAAGAAGGGAAGTTTTTATTGGTTAAGTAGGAGAGACAGTGATAATAGTGGGAGAAATAGGGTGTCGGGGCTTGACCCAACGTGCGTGAGTTGAATAATTGAGCTGGGGTTGAGTTGATTTAGTTGGAGAAGTTACTTTAGTGATTCAGGATGGCTTGCCAAGAAGGGGGCAAGGGATGGGGAGCAAGTTAATTTTGGATGGTATAAGATCGAAAGTGCTTGCATGTTTTGGGGTTGTATTTTTGGGTGGTAGTAATTCGAAAATGGTATAAAAGGCGGAGGTAATTTTGGGTGGCATGGAGTCAAAAGGGGTACTGCTGGGGAAGTCTGTCAGTGGCAGAACCTGTAAGAAGGCTGTACTGTTATTATTATAGAAGTTACGTTAAAAGGTTGTTGTCTTGTACTTTGTCTGTGAAATTATACATTTTAATGGGAAGTGAAGCTAGGAATCTAGGTCAAGAGTGGTAGGGAGGCTGGACTGTGGACGAGCCGGCATGACCCACCTCCTCTACCAATCCTGATTTTAAGTGAATATTGGAATGGGTGCCTCTCTGTTGTTGGGGTGAAGGAGGTTTGACAAGGGGCGGGGGGGATATCAAATTCTGTTGAAAATTTGGATGAAGTTATCATGAAAGGTCTCAAGTTTTATAATTTGTTTTTCTGCTAATTGCTGCCAATAAGTATTTAGAGGGGGGATGTGGGCTAGATTGTGAAGATGTTGTGCCGTCTGGAACTCATACCACTGAGTCCCGAACATCCACCTCAGTGCTTTATTTTGTATTTTTTGATATTTTAGTTGGTTGGTAGGGGCCGAAAGTGAAATGCTGAGTGGGACGTAGCACAAAAGAGGTCTTATAAGTGCTTTGTATAAGTGAAGCTTGGTTTTTATTGAGGCATTTCTGAATCGATAGATGGTTTGTAGTGATTTAGATGCGATGGCAATGGAAGTTTGTGCTTGTTTGTGGAATCGGATGTTTTTGTCGCATGTGAGGCCGAGTACTTTGTTTGTGGGAGAGACATTTATTTGTGTGCGGTTAGGGACAGGTGCTCGGGAGTTCTGGAATAAGGGTCTTGGGCGGGGATGTCCTTTGGCAAAGTATGTGACGTGTGTTTTTTGAGGATGAGCCTGAATCCGCCATTTTTGCTCCCATTGTGCTACTTTGTCAAGTTCTCTTTGAGCTCTGTTTGTCAATGCGTCTATTGTGCCTGCTCTTATTATTTGCGTCACGTCGTCTGCGTACATTACTGTGAGAGAGTCATTGTGAGTGGGGTTGGGAAAGACAAAGCATCATATTTATACAAAATTCGAGGATCAAGAATAGGGAGGTGGGCGGAGCTACTGGGTGTGTGGTGGCTGTTCATTGGTGGAAGGCAGTCTATTCGCGAGACGGGCACTAAATCTTATCGGTGGTTGGTTGTTGGCTGTGGGTGGCTGTGATTGGTTGGTGTTGTCAGTTGTGTGCTGAGCGCGGAAGCGTAAGGGAGGGGGGCACGGGGCGAGAGGAAGGGGGCAACATGCTTGTAGCGCTTGCCTGAAGGAAGAATTTGAAGGTCTTGTGTTTGGTTGTTGATGCTGGGGTTGGGTGTTTGGATGTATAGAGCTTCTAAAATAGCTAGTCTTCTGGGGTCTGATTCTTTGTCGAGTATGGTGGTTTGTTTGTCTAGGTCGGCGCGAGTTAGGGCAAGATAGTGGGGGGCTTGATAGTGATCTTTTATAGCGCCAGATTGAAGGTGGAGGGTTAGTCGACGGGAAAGGCGAGTCTGTGTCATTCCAACATAGGATAGGGGTCCACAGTCCCCAGAGGTGCAAATATGCTGGTATATCACATGATCGTCTTTCGGTTGGTTGGTGGAAATGGGGCGGTTACGGAGGACAAGGTTGGAGGTCTTAGGAGATTTGTAGTAAATAATGAGTTTTATTTTATTGTCAGGGTTGGTGGGGAGGACGTTTTTGTGAATTATTTCTTTCATAATGGATTCGTCTGTTGTGTGGTCGGAAGACATGTAGTTTCTGTAGAAAAATGTAATGTCATTGGCCGGGTTGGTGCTAGGGGGGTCTTGTTTGTACCATTTTTCTAGGTGGTGGTTGATGGCATTGGTGACGTCAGTGTTGGAATACCCATTGTTGACTAGGACCTGGGTGAGCCTTTCCAGTTCATTGTGTGTTTCATTCCAGGTGGTGCAATGGGTGAGGGCTCTCCTGACATAGGCGGCGATGGTGGACTGATGGTAACGTTTAGGGCATTCACTTTCCCCATTAAGACATTGGCCATTGTTAGTAGGTTTGGTGTACACTGTAGTTTTGAAGCCGTGGTCGTGGAGGGAGACAAGGAGGTCGAGGAAGGGTAGATGTCCATCGGTGGTTTCTTCGTATGTGAAGTTGAGTCCGGAGGCGGCCATGAAGCGCTGCTGGAGGTCCCTGAGTTCGCCCAGGTCCTTCACCCGCACGAAGATATCATCGATGTACCTGCAGTAGAGAGTGGGCCGGTGGGCAGCCAGGAGTTCCTCTTCGATAGTTCCCATGAAGAAATTGGCGAACAGGACCCCCAGGGGGCTTCCCATTGCTACACCGTCGATTTGCTGGTACATATTCCCGCGGGGGCAGAGGAAAGGAGACTCCTTGGTACATAGTTCCAAGAGCGTCTTCAGGGCCTTCTCCGGGATGTCCAGGGGGTCGTATTAGGGCAGTGGTAAACTCGACGTAGGATAAAATCTATGGTCTTGTCAACGGGCACGTTGGTAAACAAACTCTCTACGTCGAGGGAGGCGATGATGTGGTCGTTAGCTGGGGGGGCATCTCGTAGAATTTCTAGGATGTCATAAGCAGAGTTGAGGTTGTATTGCCGAGGAACAAAAGGGGTGAGGAGTTTGTTCAGGGCCTTGGCGGTCTGGTAGGTAGCAGTAGGGATCAGTGATATGATGGGGCGGAGGGGGTTCCCAGGTTTGTGGGTTTTTATAGTACCGTAAGCATAACCTGGGGTGAATTCGCCGATGAGTTTCTTCAGGTGTGCGTCATCGGCTTTGGCGTTGATAGCAGTGATGGTGGTGTTGGCTTTCCTTTTTATTTCGTCAGTAAAAAAGGAAAGCCAACACCACAATCACTGCTATCAACGCCAAAGCCGATGGCGTACACCTGAAGAACTCATCGGCGTATTCACCCCAGGTTATGCTTACGGTACTATAAAAACCCACGAACCTGGGAACCCCCTCCGCCCCATCATATCACAGATCCCTACTGCTACCTACCAGACCGCCAAGGCCCTGAACAAACTCCTCACCCCTTTTGTTCCTCGGCAATACAACCTCAACTCTGCTTATGACTTCCTAGAAATTCTACGAGATGCCCCCCCATCTAATGACCACATTATCGCCTCCCTCGACGTAGAGAGTTTGTTTACCAACGTGCCCGTTGACAAGACCATAGATTTTATCCTACGTCGAGTTTACCACTGCCCTGGACATCCCGGAGAAGGCCCTGAAGACGCTCTTGGAATTATGTACCAAGGAGTCCCCTTTCCTCTGCCCCCGCGGGAATATGTACCAGCAAATCGACGGTGTAGCGATGGGAAGCCCCCTGGGGGTCCTGTTCGCCAATTTCTTCATGGGAACTATCGAAGAGGAACTCCTGGCTGCCCACCGGCCCACTGTCTACTGCAGGTACATCGATGATATCTTCGTGCGGGTGAAGGACCTGGGCGAACTCAGGGACCTCCAGCAGCGCTTCATGGCCGCCTCCGGACTCAACTTCACATACGAAGAAACCACCGATGGACATCTACCCTTCCTCGACCTCCTTGTCTCCCTCCACGACCACGGCTTCAAAACTACAGTGTACACCAAACCTACTAACAATGGCCAATGTCTTAATGGGGAAAGTGAATGCCCCAAAGTGAACGCCACCATCGCCGCCTATGTCAGGAGAGCCCTCACCCATTGCACCACCTGGAATGACACACACAATGAATTGGAAAGGCTCACCCAGGTCCTAGTCAACAATGGGTATTCCAACACTGACGTCACCAATGCCATCAACCACCACCTAGAAAAATGGTACAAACAAGACCCCCCTAGCACCAACCCGGCCAATGACATTACATTTTTCTACAGAAACTACATGTCTTCCGACCACACAACAGACGAATCCATTATGAAAGAAATAATTCACAAAAACGTCCTCCCCACCAACCCTGACAATAAAATAAAACTCATTATTTACTACAAATCTCCTAAGACCTCCAACCTTGTCCTCCGTAACCGCCCCATTTCCACCAACCAACCGAAAGACGATCATGTGATATACCAGCATATTTGCACCTCTGGGGACTGTGGACCCCTATCCTATGTTGGAATGACACAGACTCGCCTTTCCCGTCGACTAACCCTCCACCTTCAATCTGGCGCTATAAAAGATCACTATCAAGCCCCCCACTATCTTGCCCTAACTCGCACCGACCTAGACAAACAAACCACATTACTCGACAAAGAATCAGACCCCAGAAGACTAGCTATTTTAGAAGCTCTATACATCCAAACACTCAACCCCAGCATCAACAACCAAACACAAGACCTTCAAATTCTTCCTTCAGGCAAGCGCTACAGGCATGTTGCCCCCCTTCCTCTCGCCCCGTGCCCCCCTCCCTTACGCTTCCGCGCTCAGCACACAACTGACAACACCAACCAATCACAGCCACCCACAGCCAACAACCAATCACCGATAAGATTTAGTGCCCGTCTCGCGAATAGACTGCCTTCCACCAATGAACAGCCACCACACACCCTGTAGCTCCGCCCACCTCCCTATTCTTGATCCTCGAATTTTGTATAAATATGATGCTTTGTCCCAGGAGATTATTGTAAAGAAGCCACATTTCGTGAAATATGGGGAGATATATTCAAAATATCTGATGAAGAGAATGAGCAGTTCGATGAAGACAACGAAACCATGGTCAGAAACTTTATCCAAAGAAATCTAAATAGAACACTACCTAATGAAGCCATCAACCTAAATATTTTTAATAATCAGAACGCAACCACAAGGGCAATCGATATCCATGAAATAAAAAATATCATAAAAAATATGAAAAACAAAGCCCCTGGACGGAGCAACATTAATAAAATAATAATCTCCCAAGTCTCTGAGCAAGCAATATTAACACTAATACAAATATTTAATGCCACACTTTCCCTAGGATACTTCCCTGACAAATTTAAAACAGCTGTAATTCACCTAATACCCAAAGAAGGCAAGTCACCATATGACCCAATTAACTACAGACCTATATCGCTACTGGAAGTGCCAGGCAAAATACTTGAAAAATGCATTTATAATAGGCTAAATATACATCTAAACATGAATGACCTTATCCCGGCTAGTCAACATGGTTTCGTCAGCAAAAAAGGCACAAATACAGCCACAGCAATCATATATGAAACTGTTTCCCAAGCAAAGGCCAGGAATAATCAATGTCACATAATTCTTAGAGATGTAAGTAAAGCCTTCGACAAGGTATGGCATATGGGCCTGAAATATAAAATACTCCAACTTAATCTGCCAAGCCATATTGAGTCAATACTGTGTGATTTCCTAGAAGATAGAAAGGCACACATCCGCATAAAAAGCCACTTAGGCCCACCAATACAACTACTCAGTGGTGTCCCACAAGGCAGCATATTATCCCCAATATTATACACAATATATACCATGGACCTCCCATTACCTGCTATCGATTGCACTACAATTCAATATGCAGACGACATCACCCAGATAATTACATACCCAGGCAAATCACGAAGACTTATGGCGGAAAAAGTAGGCTTAGAAATCAATAAAATAAACGAATTCGAAAAGAGATGGAAAATAAAAACCAATATGACAAAATTTACCATACTTCCAATTGCTACCTCAAAGGAAGATGACATAATTGTAGAAGGAGATTTATTAGATACACACCAGGAAGGGAAAACACTGGGACTAAAATTGACTAGGGGAGGCATACTAAAACATGTGACAAGTTTAATTAACAAAGGAAAGGCATCCCTAGGAAAACTTTACAGATTTGGTGACCTCTCAGAAAAAATAAAAACTCACCTAGTAAAAGCTCTAGTACTTCCTGTCTTGGAATATCCAGCTGCACCATTATCCACCCTAAGCAAAACACAAACACTGAGGTTGCAACGGATACAAAATAAAGCGCTCAGATATGCATTTAATGAAAGATATCCATACAACAGAAACACCAGACAGTTGCACGAAATAGCTAAGACAGAGGCTATGAATGTCAAACTATTTAGAAGAACAAAAAATATATGGTCTACGTTAGAAAGATTAAATGACCCAAATTATGCAACCATAGTAGAGAACAGACCAATTAGGAAACACTCATGGTTTCCCCCTTCAATAATAACCAACTTAAATCAAGAACCAAGCCCAATATATGTATGAACACTGAAAGCCGCTAACAAACTAGCAAAATAAGTACAATTCAGTAAAGTTGAATGCTTAAGTATGCAAAACGAATGATGAAAAAAAAAAAAAAGTCCCTTGTAATTATGAATATTATTAGATGTCTCTGTATATGTTATCATGAATTTGTTAAGTATGTACTGTCTCCAACAAAAATATTATACTCTAAGTACTAATGAATGATAGACTGAACAAATGAAAGCATGAATGAATGAACTAAAAAAAAAAAAAAAAAAAAAAAAAAAAAATTACAAAATTGTCCCTTGTAATATGTCCATGTGTATGAACATTGTCGTGTCCCTGTATATACTATCATGACCTGTTAAATGTACTGTCTCCAACAAAAATATCATACTCTAAAGTAATGAGTGATAGCATGAATGAAGCCACAATGAATGAATGGGAAAGTGGAAAGAATGAAAGAGTGAATGTAATAATTAACAAACAAAAAATATTCATAAACAAAAATCGAATGAATGAGTGAAATATTAAATATGTAATAATTAACAAACAAAAAATATTCATAAACAAAAATCGAATGAATGAGTGAATTATTAAATATGTAATAATTAACAAACAACAAATATTCATAAACAAAAATCCATAAAGCAATAAACATGTCCCTTGTACACTGTATATATTTAAGTTCTGTACCGTCTCTGACAAAAATAATAAGTTATAATCTAAGGTGAATGAATGATTAAAATAAATGGATGAAATCAGAATGAATGAAAGCAATAATTTTGATGTAAGACATGAGAAAAATTGAGTTAGCTAAGCTAAAAACACCCACTTGTCGAGACTTCTCCAATCAGAGCCAGGGTCGCAAAAAATGACTGACGCATGAATACTCGCTGTCATTGGTCAGTGAGATGGAGAGAGAGAGAGCCTTGCGGGATAAGTTCCGGCCGGTCGGCTCTCTCTCTCACCTCTCACTCTCTATGAAAATCAATGCTAATTACAATGAATTCGTCCCTGTAAAAAAAAAAAAAAAAAAAAAAAAAAATGAATAAAAGATTTTTTTTTTTTTTTTTTTTTTAGTTTTTAAGACAACTTATCAAAACACCAAAGAGTAATAACAACACAAAATAAATAATTATAGCACCGGAACGATGCTACAATGCATATGAAAACAAACAAATGCAAAATTAAAAACAAAGTGCAAACATGGAGGCAGGAAATAAAAAAAGGGAATATAAACATGAAGCTGGTGGTATGTTCTGCTCACGGAATATATATAAATAATTTAAGTCTTAACCAAGAATAGCAAAGTGGACGGCCCACTATCTTTTAATCTCCAACTTTACTTCATATTTCTAATCTTTTTCTTCTTTATCCACTGATAACCTCTATTTTCATCCTCCCTATTCTATCCCCCCCCCCCCCCCCTCCGGAAATTATTGGATTCGGATTCCTTTCCGATTCGATTCCGAAATCATTCTCGATTCCAGTCCAACTTGTTCCAAACCACTGTCCCAGGCAACTCGTAAAACAGATGTTCTGATGATAGAAGGTTGCTAGACCAAGCTCTGCAAACTGATCAAATCAACTTGTTCAAAAACTGTCCAAGGAACTCGTAAATAAAACTGTTCTGATGATAGAAGGTTGCTAGAGCAAGCTCTGAAAATTGACCTGAAGGAATACAAATCACCTTACTTGAGACCACTATCACAGACGGCCCTTAAAAACAGCTGCTTCTGAAGATAGAAGGTTGCTAGAGTAAGCTACACACAAATCAGTCAAGTCACGATTATGACTGAATAAATAATACCCCATCCTAACCTAAAACCTCATCATAACAACTTTTGTTAAATTAAATCTGGCTCGTCCTAATGCTCAATTCTCTAAACCGAACCTGCGCTATATGCACAAGGGGGCCCTTAGAAGGGTGGAGAGGAGAAGAACAAGGGTGGCAAAAACTCTGACAGGAATAGGGAAAACCTGAAGTAGCCAAGGGACCTCCGACACTTGTGTAGACGGTGAGTGAAGGCAACCTGAGGCCATAGGCTTACAACTCCAGGTTTCTAGGAAGGTAGAGAGCCAATATGACATCAAAATGACTAGGATAAGATCAAACTCAAGGAACCTGAAAAGCTCAGCTCAGCCAGAAGAGAGATTTCTCAATGCTGTTGCTTCTGCTGAGGTACTAATATGTGCAGTAAAGAAAATCAATGACTTCCTAATAGTTAATACTCAAAGCGACAATGACTCTGACAAACTCCTCACAAGCCCCACAGTTGAAACTCTCGAGCAAGAAGGCTTCACCCCAATCCTCCCCCCTAACATCAGATCAAAAAGGAGTATAATATGCTCAACGGTGGGACCCATTAATACTGGAATACTCACCTGAACAAATAAAGGAAGAAATAGAAGAAAAGAACGGATTTGCCAAAATAAATCAGGTTTTCAAATTCGGAACTCACTTTGTGAAGGTTAATTCTTAGATGTGTCCATGGCAAAAAAGGCCTTAGAAGGCCTGAGGCTATTCAACTTATCCATTCCTAAATGGAATATAGAGGCTGATGAATATATCCCAATCATCACATGCATTGAGGT
The DNA here is from genome assembly GCA_032716605.1 of Paralithodes platypus. Lineage (NCBI taxonomy): Eukaryota > Metazoa > Arthropoda > Malacostraca > Decapoda > Lithodidae > Paralithodes > Paralithodes platypus. The sequence continues at coordinate 30,077,875 of CM064529.1, read as the reverse complement.
GCCATAGAAGAACATGTCACCTCAAAATGCCCCAAAGATGAACACTACCTAATCTGCTCGGAATGTGGGACCCAGGGTCATAACTGGAAGAAATGCGAAAACTCTAGCAACACCAAAACATGCATCAATTGCACAGGCAACCATAGCACTCTTGCCATGAAATGTGACAAGAGGAAAGAAATAGTAAAGGAAAAAAGGAAAAAAACCAAAGAAGCAAAATCCCAAACATATGCCAATGCCTCAGCAACTAACACCAACCACCACTCCCCCCAGAACCCACCTCCCCCACCCCAAAACCCAATCAACAGCTCGCTATACATTAACGCTCTCTTTGAAGCACACACAAACAATGCAGCAAATATTAGCGATTTTTCAACAACCTTTGAGCAATGTATCACCAACAACAACCTTCCCACATACAAACCTTGCCAGTACTCCAAAGAGGATTCAGCAAAAATACTGAAACTGTACAATAACCTAAACCCCACCCACAACCAGATCCAAGGAAACCAAAATGAAGACACACATACAGAAGAAACCCAACTAGAACACAATCAAACTCCCCCAAACACAACTGAAACAACAGCAATCTCAGATGATGGGAACGACACAGACACAACAGACGAAACAGAAGAATCAGCAACATCTTACCAAACCCTAGAAGAAAGAGAAACTATACCCCTGGCCCCCCTCACAATCACGTTCGAAAATGAGAGCCAATTGAAATACTATAACCCCTTCATCTATAGTAGTAGTAAAACTGAGGAACTCAGAGACAACATCCGCAACAATAAAATCAAAGCCAGCACTAATGAAACCCCTCTAGAACCTAAGATAGCAGAAAAGCTATTTGCAAAATATGCAAGGAACGACAACAAAAACTATATATTTCTGCAAATCAAAGACAAAACAAAGAAACAAAATAACCAAACAGCTCCCCACTCACACCACACTCTCAGAAACAGAAACACAATGAAACAAAATGACTCTTAAAATATTACAACATAATGTACTTAACTGGAGCGGTCGAAATTACTCACTAAGCAACACATACTCAAGCATAAACCCACATATAATACTACTTAACAGCCATGGCATACCAGAAAATGAATAATTAAAAATAACAGGATACAGAACACACAAGAAAAACAACAACAACAGACACGTAGACGGAACAGCCATAGCAATAAAAAACAACATCACGCATAAACTATATGATGATTTCATATCAGACCTACTTGCAGTAGAGATACAAACGGATACAGGCCCAATAATAATAGCTACAGTTTACTTACCCCCCAGCAGACCATATCTACCCACACCCGACTTTTATAGACTCTTCAGACACAATATTCCTGTGTACTTAATAGGGGACCTGAATGCAAAACACCAAACTATAAACACTACAACACAAAACATTGTTGGAAGACAATTAGGACGACTCATAGTAGACGGACTAATAACACACATAGGCCCTTACTTCCCGACTTATTATAGTCACAACTCAGCCACAACACCCGACATAGCATTAACTAACAACAAAGCCTATCACAACATACACCTAACCCCCGGACCCATCACCACAAGTGACCATATCCCAATAATAGCCACAATATCCACACAACCCATACTTATACCATCCCCACCAAGACTAAAATTCCAAGCCGCCAACTGGGATCAATTCAAAACAGATATAGACACACAAATGTCAGAAATAAACAATCTAACTGAAGGTAACACACAAGACATAGAAACCACACTAGAAAAATGGTACGACATAATTTTAAACAACACAAGAAAACACATACCCACCACACAACACATAAAAATAGATAACTTAAAATTAAGCCAACAAGCAAAAGAAATTATAGTACAACATAACAGATTAAGACAGCATGCAACAACACATGGCTGGGACTATAATCATTACAGACTACATAAACAACTACAACACAGACTCAGAATAATACTAAATGAAGACAACACAGAAGCATGGACAAACAAATTAATAGAAACCTCAAACACATATAAAGACCCAGAAGTATTCTGGAGAAAAATCAAGCTTCTGCAAGGACAAGACACAAACGAACCCACATACACATTCGACGCACAAGGCAACAAAATACACAGTATACAAGAGCAAGCCAACATACACAAACAACACTGGGAAAATATTCTTAACGATAATGACCCAGACCTACCCAGACATGATCACATAAGAAACTTTTTGCAAGAAAACAGACACAGGTTAACACCTCACCAGAACATAGACATAAACAGACTAAACAATGACACTCCCCTAATAAGGAAAATAACAACAGAAGAAGTACACACAAAAATAAAGAAGCTAAAGAAAACAAGCCCAGGAAAAAGCGGAATAAATAAAACAATCATGACAAATCTCCCTGACTCTGCAGTAACTAAATTAACAAACATATTAAATGCCTCACTCTGTACAGGACACTTCCCAAATAAATTTAAAGAAGCCATCATCAGACTGATTCCAAAACCCAATAAAAACCCACACTACACCGAGAATCAAAGACCAATATCATTATTAGAAGTGCCAGGAAAGATATATGAAAGAATAATAAACGAAAGATTAAGACTATTCCTAAACACAAAAAACGTATACAACACAACACAATACGGGTTCAGGGAAGGGAGAGGAACAAGGGAGGCACTAGCTCTGACAACAGAAATAATAGCCAAAAACAAAGCCAACAAAGGACAATGCCACATAGTCCTGAGGGATATATCCAAGGCCTTTGATAAGGTATGGCACTCAGGACTAAAATACAAACTACTCAATATAGGCTTACCCCCTCTCACAGAAACACTGTTATGCAATTTCCTGGATAACAGAACAGCAAAAATAAAAATAAAGACAGTCTTGAGTAACAACATCACAATAAGCTGCGGTGTCCCACAAGGATCAGTCCTCTCCCCAAGCCTATTCACAATATACACACATGATATACCATCATCACAAACAGGCACAAACATCACATATGCAGACGACATCACACAAATCATTGGTTATGAAGGCCCCTCAAAGGGAATCATAGCCAGAAAAACAGGAAGAGAAGCAGAAGCAATCAATACATATGAAGAAGAATGGAAAACAAAAACCAACATAAACAAATTCACAATACTACAACTAGGAGCAAAAAACAAAACACCTATATATGTGAATAACAACAGAATCGAAGATGCACAGAAAGGAAAAATACTCGGGTTACACATAACTACTCAAGGCTATATTCAAAACATCACAGAAAGAAAAGGCCTAGCCATAGCAGCTCTGGGCAAACTATTCAGATTCAGAGATATGAACACACAAATAAAAACTCACCTTGTAAAAGCTTATGTAATCCCAATATTAGAATACCCCCCTATTCCCACACACACCATGAGCAAAAACCAAATCACACGCTTACAAAAATACAAAACAAAGCCCTAAGATTCGCCACAAACCAAAGATACCCCTATACAATGACGACACAACAAATACACGAATACACAAACACATTACCATTAAATGTCAGACTTCATAGACAAGCAACACAAATATGGCAAAAACTAGAATTATCACAAGACCCAACTCTAGAGAAAATTAAGGAAAATTATGCACAACAACCAAATTTAAGATTCAACAACTGGTTTAAAAGCAGTCTAAATAAAATAAACACAGAAGAAGAACCGCAGCCAATTTATTAAAAAAAAAAAAAAAAAAAAAAAAAAAAAAAATCTATATGTATGTATATATACGTGTGTGTATATGTATATATATATATATGTATATGTATATATAATAATAATAACAATCACACCTTAGTTCCTTAGCTAGCTACCAAACAGCAAACATAAATAAAATACACCACTTGCCCCAACACAAAATATCGGAGTCCCACAAGGATCCGTCCTATCGCCCGCACTCTTCAATCTGTACATGCACGATATAACTACACCCAATACGCCCCAAATAAACTTAGCCTCCTATGCAGATGACATAACACTCACATGCACACACCATGACCCAAAAAGAGCAACAGATCTCCTTCAACCCTATCTCAACACACTACATGGTTGGTGCACTACAAACAGACTTAATCTAGCCCCAGCCAAATCCACCGCAACCCTGCTCACAAGTTGGACAGGAGAACACGAATACATCCCTCAACTCACCATAAACAACACACCCCTAACACATACACATACACACACCCAAAATCCTAGGAGTAACATATGATACTCATATGACATTTAAACAGCACACCACAAACTTTAAAAAGAAACTGACACCCAGACTTAACGCCCTCAGGTCACTTGCTCACACAAAATTTGGACACAACAAAGAAACTACCACCACAGTATATAAACAATACATAAGATCAGTGATGGAATACGCAAGCCCAGCCTGGGCTTCTAACCTAGCTGAAACACATCATAAGACCTTACAGACTATTCAAAACAAAGCCCTGAAGATCATTACAGGCTGCACAGCTACTTCACCCACAGATCACCTACATCAAGAAACCAAAATTCTCAAAGTCAAAGACCATCTGGACATGAGAGGCACTCAATTCCTGGCAGCAGCCTCCTCGAACCAAGACCACCCTCTAAACTACATGGCAACACACCCACAGACACCAAGAAATATCAAAACAACACCCAGCACACGGTATCACACACAATTATTGTCCTCTCTCCCTCCCTGCCCACCCCGAACCAACTTCCAGAAGCACATCCATACTCATATCTCTCACCGATCCATCCACTCACTCACAGACAACACGCAGCTGCATGCACGACCTCCCGAAATCCATCCTTCCGAATCCTCCCTTCCTCGCGAGGACAGAGTCCACCTGGCCAGGCTGAGATGCGGACACCATCCAGCTCTCCTGAGCTATCAGAAGAGACTGGATGACTCCGTTGTCGACGCCTGCCCGGGATGTAACACAGCACCCCATACCATTAAACACATCATAGAAGACTGCATTTCACACAACCACTTACGCCAACAACACAATCTACACTCAATGAGAGCTCTGTGGGAAAGCCCGATCGTGGCCATGGCCTTTCTCAGGGACTCGGGGCTGTTCGGCCAGGCAGCTTAGGGAACAACAACAACAACAACAACAACACAAAAACATACGTTTCAAACACACAACATAGCAAGGTGGTCTGCCCACCAACTGTTACTCTCCTACTTTCCTTCAAACTTTCCTCCTTTTCTCTTCCCTCTCCCCCCCTCTACTTTCCCCCCCTTAGACCCGCCTAGGGTAAAAAAAAAAAAAAAAGAGTGATCAAAATTATTACTTGCCTCACCTTTACTATATACTTCCACTTCCAGGGGCAACCCTGCCTACACGCTTGCAACCCTGGTAATAGATCAGAAAGGTTAAGCAACGTAGGGTCTGGTCAGTAGTTGGATGGGTGACCGCGCCTGGTACCAGCACAGCAGTTGCTGGGTGGGTGATTGCACCCGGTACCGACATTGCCCAGATGTTGCCCTAGGGGTGGGTGAAATTCCCTGGCTTGCCACCAGGGTTCAAGTAGCCCAGGAGTGTTGAACAAACTCCATTCCCTGTCAGTTCCGTCTCACTCAGACGAAAATGAGTACCTGGATTCATGGTGGCTAAAATGAATTCAGGGGCCTGATTGGTGGCCAATCAACAATCAACACACAAGACTGAGAACTTGGTTAGCCACCAGGATTGCTCAGTGGTCATTGGGCAGGCCTTCTCTCGTGTTTGCCTCGTCCCACCCATACGTTAAACTGGGTACCTGGAGTGTAAAATCGGCCTTGGCGTAGGTCGTATCACTAGGGTAAATTTGATTACTTGCCTCTCCTTTACTATATACTTCCTATTCTAATCATTACCTCTCCATTCCCTGAAGATCCAAGATGTTTCTTTGTGAAACGTTGGATCCACCATGAATTTTGCTAACCTGTTGTACCTCATCTCTGAACCCCAGAGGAAAATTGTTAGAACTATTGAAAGCTGTAACAATAAAATCCTGAATGCTGAAACTGCTATTGCTCTTAACCTCGTCTGTTTAAAAGAGAATCTATTACCTGGCTATACTAACATATATATATATATATATATATATTCAATAGGCTTATGTTCAGTTATTATCAGTAATTACCTTTAAAAGAGAACATAGTTGTAAATCGGAAAGCTTGAACATTTCGTATGAGATGGATATGTATCTTTACACTGCCTTTAAGTTTGATTATCAAAATTACTTACCATCACAAATATATTGAATTAAATATCACAATCTTCAAACCCACTATGCACTTCAGACAGATGCCTGACATTCACGTTAAAGAATAGTCGTATCTCCTAAATTGTGACTAAAATATATCATAATCATATTTAGACCGAGATATACCAGAGTGAAAGTGTCCGGCGTCCTACTGACGGGACCCAGAATCAAACCCAGGCCGTCTACTTTCATAGTGGATGAGTCTCGACCTTCTATTATTATTATTATTATTTATAATAATAATATTAATATTGTTATTGGTTTTATTGTTATCATTATTATTATTAATATTATTGGTGTTGTTACTATTATCATTCCAATAGTTAGTATCATAATCTTTTGCCACAAGTTGCATGCATATATAATAATAATATACATTTATTAATACATTCATATTCAACGTTGTTCTTTATAAGGAAACATCTCTATTTTGACTCTAAACAACTGCATATAGACTTTTGGGACCCGTAGATTATCAACATTGGTCATAAAGGGGAGTTGCACGAATAATTTTGTTGCGCATTTTGTGTTCGTCCATACGAGGTAGACCCCTTCTTCCCTACATCCCTATTCGTTCTTCCCTACATTCTGAACTTATCCCGCTTTTGTTTTCTATGTGTATGAAGGAGACAGAAGACTGGCTGCCTGTAACGAGTGTCTCTCCAATGCCAAAATACTGACAAAGAGCCAAATTCAATAGACATTGGGGTCAAAATGCCTGGACACACACAATGTAAAGCAGTCTAAGTCATAGGATGAAGTATAGATTGATTAAGGGCGATAGTCTCAGAGTTCACTTGTTGAGTAAAAGAAACACTCAGGGGAATGTCGCCGGCGAACCAATCACAGTTGGTTTGGTGTCCAAGTTTGCCAATGAGGGACATATGGCCTTTTCAGTGTAAAGAGAAGTTTAAGGGAACCCACCTCGCTTGTTTTCTCTTTCTCTCCCTCTCTCTTTGGCTTGTATCCATTCGGCCCCATTCAGCAAACTGTTTTAAGAAGTTTACCCCCGCGGGCCACCATATATATATATATTTTGTTTTGACAGCTAGGTAAATTTGTAATGTATCCGGCGAAGCCATATTTCTACATACAATGCTGGCTCGCTATCGCTCACCAGGAAGAAATTGACACCTGGATGGGGATAAACGTCTTAAAACAGTTGGCTGAATGGGGCCGAATGGATACAAGCCACAGATAGAAAGAAAGGAGAAAAAAAAAACGGTGACCCCCCTTAACACGGAATATGACGATCATGGACTGGCTATATAAGAACAGGCTCAAGTGACGTCATCGGCAAAGCTTAACCCTATCTAACTCGTTGGTGGTCTCTCTTGAGCAGCACTGTTTCACCTCGATATTTTATACAGATTCACTTTATTTTTGCGATTATATCATATCATATATATAACATATCTCTTTCGCTCTATCTCTCTCTCTCTCTCTCTCTCTCTCTCTCTATATATATATATATATATATATATATATATATATATATATATATATTCTTCTGTTTTACCTCTTCCATCTAATCCTTATTAGAACTATGACAACAATAACATAACTATTAACCTCATGTTTTCTTCACCTTTCCTGTTTTCTTTCATTATTAGTTTTGTTTTGATTCCTGCCATTCATCATAATCCATTAATATATAAAACAGAAATATAATGACTCTCACCAACACAGTATTATCATCTTTCTTCTACTCAGAACTTAGTGGTTTGTTATACTGGCATATACTGTACAGTAAATTGTGTGTAACGCTTACAGTGTGATACATAGATTATTAAATATATTCGGATACATTAAAACGGTTCCACTCTCATTGAATATTATATATCTCTATGGGTTAGAATGTTTTCCGAGAGGATTCTAAGTAACGTTAATGTTTTCACAATTGTCGGTGGCATCCGACGAGTTATTTCTACTTGCGAAATTATTTGTAATTCAAAAGGTTTCCATTAATTATGAACACAACTGAAGTTTTTGCTTAACTAGTATATCATGGTAAGCACGTAATCGATAGTTAAGGTTCGTGTACTATTTTAAAAGAGATTAATATATGCAGTTGTCCAGGCTCTTTTCCTTTAAGGGAGGTCACCTGCCTTTGTTTCTCTCCTTTTCTCTCTTTCTCTGGCTTGTATCCATTCGGTCCCATTCAGCCTACTGTTTTAAGACGCTTATCCCCAGGTGTCATATTTTTCCTTACGAGTGGTAGCGAGCCAGCATATTTTGTTTAAATGTTTTTGACAGCAGGCTAAATTTGTACATTTTTTGATAGCAAAATTTGTCCGGCGAAGCCGGATTTCTCTATACAATCTAGGCTCGCTATCGCTTGTCAGGACAAAATCGACACCTAGATGGGGATAAACTGTCTTAAAACAGTAGACTGAATGGGACCGAATGGATACAAGCCAGAGAAAAAGAGAAAAGTTGAGTAAAAAAGCCGGTGACTCCCCTTAAGGATATAGAAAAAGCAGATGGACATGAGGCACTACTCTCGAGAAAACTATTATTAGTCTGACAAGTGTATTATCGTTGGTTCTATAGACATTATTTTGCTATTTAAGGACCAACTCTTATAAATACTACCGACAGTCTTGATTGAAGTTATAACGTTATCAATACAGTATTTATAGTTACATGTAACCCTTTCAGGACGATGATGCATTTTTAATTTTATTCAAACTAATATTAGACAATCTGTACACATATTGAGAAGGAGCCGCTGGAATATAGAAGGTTAATGTTATCTCAATTAACCTTATGGTTCACCTTAGTCCTACTGTATATAAGGTCAATATAGTAGTCTATTGGTATCCAGAATTAGAGGAAATGTGTCATGATTTACTGAATGGGTAAATGTCAAGGCAAATAATGTCCATTGTTGTCCGGGCTTAGTCTATCCAAGGATCTCTATGCAGAAGGAAATGAGGACTGACTTACCAGGAAGAGAAAACTGAGAGAACGGTTGAGCTAATAGTCCCACCCTGAGAGGTTCACTAGAAATGGCTGGGGGCTGTGAGAGAGAGAGAGAGTGTGTGTGTGTGTGTGTGTGTGTGTGTGTGTGTGTGTGTGTGTGTGTGTGTGTGTGTGTGTGTGTGTGTGTGTGTGTGTGTGTGTGTGTGTGTGTGTGTGTGTGTGTGTGTGTGTGTGTGTGTGTGTGTGTGTGTGTGTGTGTGTGTGTGTGTGTGTGTGTGTGTGTGTGTGTGTGTGTGTGTGTGTGTGTGTGTGTGTGTGTGTGTGTGAGAGTGAGTATTGGTAAGAACTGGACAGATATATAGAGTAGGAGAGTAATCCACAAAACAACATATAAGTACAAACCGATGGACTCAAAACAATGGCTGTATGTGTTTGAAATATTATTGTATTTACAGAACAAAGCAGGTCCTATAAATAATAGGTATAACATACCAAGAATATATATTGTCCAGGAAGTATGTGCTGTAATTAAGATAGTGAAGTGAGGAAACGATTAGACATAAATACATTAAACCATAAACAAAATAAACAATAATACAGATATTCCTTGGTGAAGCAAGGTGTGAGGTAGATTACAAGGAAGGACATGGCATTCAATTGAAAATAAATGAAAGCCTATCACAATAGACATGAGAGGCACAATTTACGAGACAAACAGTTGAGAGCAATTGCTTGCTTTTCTGTTTTGAAATCCTTACCAAACGTGTTTATGAGTTTATTTTATTTAATCTCAGTTTGTTCTTCATTGACTGACTGGCACATAAGAGAGAGGCATGGAAAACCTTTGGTATGAAATGCAAACATACATAATTTTACCTTGGTAATTTAGTATATTATAATTTATGAATGTCTATGATATTTTAATTTAATCAGGATATATTATAAACTATAATAAGATATTCATGAGAATAGAATAATCGGTACACATAAGTTTAACGGTAAGAATATGCAATCCGTGGGTTTTAACTGATTACACATTTATCACAAGGAATTATTATAATTCGTAATTCTGTACATCCCAAACACAAATTCTTTATGAACTGTTTTCAAATCGCCATCATATATATATATTTTTGGTTATTTTCATATTTCCTGTTATACCTCATCATCCTCTTGTGCGTGGCAGGTAGTTTCTGTTGGTCCCTACTACTGCCAGTCCTCCCTGCTGTCAGAAAGTTACCAGTTCTAACTCTAAAGGCAAAACGTGACATTATTCACAGTAATGGTCGCAGTATTGTTGTCTCTATTTGATTGGCCCATCCATCATTCTCATCATTATCACATTTTGTGTTTAATTATTATATTTGTTTTTGTTATATTTCTTTCTTATTGTCCCCTTTTCTCTTTGGCCTTATGCCTCCGTTCTCCCAGCAGCCAGAGGGTCACCTAGCCTGTCTATAGGACGCAACATACCATAATCCACAGTGACAGCAAGCATATTTCGGGTCGGTTCATATTGTATTATCATCCTTTCCCTCATTCTTCCTATTTCATCTTTCTTCGTCTATACACTTTATATATTTTTCATATATGTTTTTCATCTTTTTTCGTCTATACACTTTATGTATTTTTGTTTCTTTCTATTTTTCATCATTGATATGACGATGTTGCAGCAATGATTACTATTTTTCAGTTTACAGGAGAATAGGAAAAACTGAGGACATATTTCATATTATTCAATTTTCAACTGTCTGTCCTTTCTTTCATGCAATTGTAATTATCTGGAAGGTTATTCACATTTATGCAGCAATTTGCCGGTATGGTTGGCTGAATGGTTGGGAGAATATCATTTGGTTTGCTATCCTTGTCCTCGTATTATAGCCTGTTCTATGTCGGCAAACATTTAGTCTGGCTATCACACTCGGATTTTGAGATCTGCATGCTCAATTTATCGACTGGGATAACAAAAACATCGGTGTTTTATCATTGGCAACGCGTAGACTATATCAACGCCTTGAAGTCTTTGAAATACTTAATAGGTTTCAAATGTTATATAACAACAAATTGAGGCTCCATATGTATAAAGGTAAACCGTGTTGATCGAGTCGAAGTAGTGGAACACTATTAAATGTGGAACCTGCTCACATATTATACTTGTTTTAACTGCAGACACAAACTCGCTCATAAGTTATAACTATTTCTTCAATAGAACATTTCAAGAGGAGAAAAGTTAGCATTTTAAACACTCTACAATAAGATTAATTAATTATGCAATCTTTCCCTTTCCATCTATAATATCTCCCAAAATAGACCGCAAGATCTAACTATTTCTCGTAACTCCTTATACCTCTCCTTTGTCGTCGATCATGTACGAGTCAGATGATTGCCAGGAGCCCTCATCAGCAATGCCCTCGAGAGAGACGCCAAGATTTACGATCAAACTTGGGAGGCAAAGTTCCCTCCGTCCACTGGGGCCCCCGTAATGTGACCCGCCCCGCTCGTAGGTCGGGTTTATGTCCCGGTCACCCTCACCCTCATATATTGTTCAGCAATGTTTGTGTCATAATGATGGATCACTGATGTGGCTGAAAACTGTTGATCTTGTGTCGTTTTCTATAATATTTTTGAAGTAATGTTATACTCATGCCATTATAAGCAATGTGACCAGCTGGAAAACGGACCCAATTTGTATATCATGATTCGGTACATGCTTATTTAAAAGTGTTGCGGCAGTCTAGATGGGATTTCGAATAAATACTAGAAAGACACTGGCGAACACGAACATATGCATAGTAAGGGCTACTGGAACCAATTGAGTAAGTCTAGAAAAAGTGCTTCAACTCCAAATATATTGTTTCATTTATGTTGTCGGCGAACTTTTGACTGTACAACACGACTGAGAGGGTTTGTGAGGAGCTGAGCAAATCGTGTTTATTTCTGGATATCTGTTCATACTCGATCGGATTCCCCGCCTCTATTCTGCAAGAGCTTGACTCCTGAATACTGGTGAATATTTCAGCAAGCCCGCCGCCCAAGGACCAGCTGTAATGCTCTTACAAGTTGGTGGCTTCGGGGAAAGTGGGTACAGTTGGGAATGAATTGACGATAGGACAAGTGAGTAAAGCTTATGTTGGATGAGAGTATTGTGACGGTCTACTGTAGAGATAGTAACTTAATGAAATGAAAAATAAGTATTGGTTGTCAGATTGAATTAATAGAGTCATTGAATTAAGTTACATAATAATGAAGTATATTCACAAACCATTTAATGTATACACCCAATGTACTATATTGAACCCATATGAGGTAATACAGGAAGCATAACATCTCAAATGTTCCAGACATTTGTTTTTCTATGTGGGTGAAGGAGACAAAAGGCAAATCTGCTTGTAACAATTGTCTCCCCCGAAGTTGAAAGAGTGATAGAGAGCCAAATTTAAGGTACGTTAGAGTCAAAACGTCTGGACACACGGAGCTTGAAGCAGCTTAAGTCATAGGATGAAGGAAAGACAGATTGAGGATTAAAGCTTACTTGTTGAGTAGAAGAGACTGGGATAATCGGTTCACTCTTGGGTTAGATATTCACTTATAATGGTTTAAAGAAAGAATTAGGTGTATAATTATTATGATATTTTAGTATAAATGGAGAAGTACAGTAAGTAGCGCCTTTATTATCTCTTTAACCTTTCTAGGATACTTATTCTAGGATGGAGAGAAACATGACAGATGGATACCACATGTGAGAATTCAGGAGTAAACAAAGTGAAATTAACCTATAAACTCACAAGAGTTACCTTACTTTTATTGGTTGATAGGGATAGATAGCTTAATGATAGTGGAAGGAATAGATAGAAGATACAGTGGCCATTAAGAGATAAGAATTAGGATGACTTAGCAGGAAACAGTTGGTTGTATTGGAGCGGCTGGAAGGACATGTTCACGAGGTCGTAAGCTAAAGCGAGTCTAATTTGTCTTGGTGGAGGGCCCTCAAGTTCCCGAATAGGACGCATGCGCAGTTATCTTATCTACCAATGCATCATTTAACTAACTACAAGATATACCGGATTTATTATAATGACAACCCGATATAATAATGGATAATAAACCCATATAAACTTAATACAAAATAGTAATTTTCTTTTATATAGATATATAACTTAGCCTAATACTGGCACCTAATTTGAACTTCCAGTATGTTTACTTAACCTAAACTGTCGAGTTACTTACGAGTCTCGACACATTCCCACCACCAATATATACATTATCTACAATAATCCCGCAGCGATGTTAGATCTCCAAAGCTGTGAAGAGCTAACAGCGGCTCGGCGAAGAGGTAATTTTCCAACAGGATCGTTACTGGCAGATGGTTCAGCGACCGCTGGTGACATAGGGGTGGAGTCGTGAGAGCTAACAACATCACCAGTGACCGCCGGTTGAGGGATCGAAATGCTTTCGATTTCCTGTTCCAATGGATACAACTTGACGATGGGTCAAGTGGTCAGGCCGGTTTTTGTTCTAATCTGGACCACTCTAACCAGATCATCTCGTCCGGGATAGAGTCTAACTACCCTACCAAGTTTCCAAAGGACACGAGGTCCCTCGTCATGTATAAGCACGATGTCATTTATCTTTGGCCATATATGAGCCTCTTTCATTCTTATAGGCTTCTCGTAGTGATGCCAAGTATTCACTAGACAAACGCCGCCATAGGTCCCGGATCAATTTATTGATGTAATTGTACCTGCTGTGTATCGCTGCTTTACTATCGTAACTAGGATCCTGCAGCTCATCTAGCTGAATTAGGTCCTTTGGGAAGCCACGAAGTCTACGACCTTTAACCAGCATGGATGTAGTAATAGGGCAAGGGTCCTCCAGATCACCCGAGACATATGTAAAAGGGCAATCATTCACGGTAGCCTCCAGCTCCAATAGGACAGTAGTTAGTTCCTCAAAGGAGACTAGAGCACGACCTAGTACTTTTTTAAGCCTAGCCTTCACAATACCTATGGCTCTCTCCCAAATAACTCCGAACCAAGGCGCGCGTGCTGGGATAAAACGCCATTCACATCGGATTTTGGCAAGATGAGCCTGAAGACTGGGATCGCTTTGGATGTCTTCCAAGTGTCTGGAAGCTCCCACAAATGTAGCAGCATTTTCGCTTAACATTATCTGTGGAAATCCCTGCCTACTACAAAATCTCCGGAACGCATTGATAAAGCTGTCACAGGTCATACTGATAACTACTTCAATGTGAATAGCTCTTGTAGTAGCGCACTTAAATAAAAGCATATAAGCCTTGTTGTTGTGGGAGCCCCGGACAGGAATTGCTCCTGTATAATCAACCCCCGTGACCTCTAAGGGATCTCTAGGAGTAGTCCTGATGTCTGGTAGAGGAGGTACTCTAGCTTTCGCGTAGGTATTACCCTGTATTTTACGACAGGTTATACACTTACTGGTCACTTGTTTAACTGCTCGTCTTATCTAAGGAGTCCACCACCTCTGCCGTATATATGCGACCACGTGATTAACTCCATAGTGACAACAGACACGATGACACATATTGATGAGCATGGTAGTGAAAGGATGTTCGGAAGGCAGTAGTATTGGATATTTCATTGAATCCGGAAGAGCCGCTAACTTCCTCCTTTCATGACAAGTCCTAATTGGTTAACCAAATTATTGCGAGTACCCTTGTCACCAGACAGCATCTCGTACTCCTTTGGGAAGCATTCCTGCTGGCATCTTTGAGCTATAATCTTTTCTGCTACTTTTAGCTCCTTTATGCTGAGGAGGGCACTGTCTGTGGGAGACGTCCCTTTAATTTTTGCCTTCAAATTATTCTTGTATCGAATAGTCCATGCAACTACCCGAATGAATTTATCATAACTGCCATATTTTTCCCAGTTCCATAACTGTGTGTCCTGTTCATCATTAGTCCCAATGACTTGGCTAGTTACTTTTGGCATTGGGTCATCAGGTATTATATCTTCTGGCCACTCATCTTTGTTTCGGAGCCACATGGGCCCCTCCCACCAAAACGCAGAAGATTTCAGATGTTTTGCCGAAACACCTCTAGACACTAAGTCACTAGGGTTTTCTTTAGAGGACACGTACCGGAAGTCTACAGTCTGAAGAAGGGATTTTATTTTGTCAACTCGTTTTGCGACATACACTGGAAGCTTCTTCATACTACGCAACCAATGCAATGTAACCTGGCTGTCGCACCATAAAACAATTTTGTCGACCTTTACAATATTATGATAGGCTTCCTCCACAAATTTGATTAATCTGGCGGCTAGCAAAGCAGCAGTTAGCTCTAATCTTGGTATAGTTATGGATCTTATGGGAGCGACCTTTGCTTTAGCGATGACCAGACAGCTATGTTCCGGGCTCACAAAATATATCGCAGTGCCATAGGCGACACCACTTGCATCGCTAAACGCATGAAGTTCCACTGAATCATCATATACCGTCCTCCGAGGATAAGTAAAGTCACAGCAGAGGTGCAGGTTCTTGGTAACTGTAGACCATTCGGTAGCGCAGTCGTCAGGTATCGGATCGTCCCAATCTAGTTTCAGTCTCCATAATTGCTGTAAGAAAATTTTGGACCCTATTGTAACGGGCAGTAGTACACCGAGTGGATCGAACAGTTGCACCGCCACTCTTAAGCACTCTCTCTTTGTTGCCTTATTGGTCTCTGGGAGACTTGCATTGAATGTCAACAGATCAGAGTCAGGTTACCATAAGAGTCCTAATGTCTTCACTCGCTCTTGATTCTTGGCAGCAACACCATCCAATTGCAGGAGGTCACGTAGTTGAGGACTATTGGTAGCCCATTCTCTGAGATATATATGTGCTTGAGACATTATTCTTTGGGCATCCTAGTAACGCTTAATGACAGTCTCTACATCACTGCCTGTACCCTGGAGGTTGTCAATGTACAAACCTACCTTAATAGCCTCCACACCTCCGGGATCCTCTTTAACCCTTAACTGGCGGCACCTGGCTATTGTCGAGTGAAATAAATGTGGCCTATGTGGCAGGTCACGGCTATTGTCGAGTGCAATTTTGAGCACGTAATGTGCTCTGAGAGAGAGCGGAGTGGCGGGAGGAGCATAGGTTACCTCATGACCGCTCGCCACAGTGGCCGTGGAGCTACTGAGATGTACTCCTTTGTACTCCACCCTCTCTCACTCGTTTCACACGTAATAATGTAAGAATGTGACCGTATTTTAGCGATTTTGCCCTTCGGTTGCACAATCGTTGCAAGACAACCAGTGATCGTAGAAAGATGGTTCTGGTGTCATTGGAAACCTGAATTAACACCCTTTCAGAGATACATACTTGTATTACACTCTGGCTCTTGTTTATGCATGAAAACGAGCACGGAAACAAGCTCGTTTACGGTAAAACACCCCGCTGGGCGGCACACTCAAATATACTCCTCCACCCGCCCTTAAGGTGTTAATAATGGAAAGATGTTTTAAGATCGTGTCATTAACCCTTTCACGCACATATGACGCAGAGGTTGCCAGATTAGCAATAAGAAATAGAGTTCTCTCACTCTTATAATTACCTCTCCAAAATTAGTTTTCTGCCCACAGCTAACTCAAAGACAACTGCAGAGGTTGAAGTAACTAAACTAAAGGTTTCTAAATACCCCTGATGGTAACAAAGGCTTTGAAGTATCCCCAATAGGCTCAAAATCGCGGCATATGTCGGAGAGGGTTAAGAAGAAACTGTGAGCAAGTCGCCCCGAACAACACTACCTTAAATCGGTAGCAAAGTAAGGGTGAAGATAAGTCCAAAGGATCCTTTGGCCACAGAAATCGGGTGTAATCACGATCTTCTTCATGAAGTTTCAACATGAGAAAGGCCTTCTCGATGCCACTTATCCAGGCATATTTGTGTACCCTGAATCGCAGCAATATTTTTGCTAGATCTGGCACCAGTGATGGCCCTGTGTAAAGGCAGTCATTAAGACTTGATCTGCCCTTGCCAATACTAGCGGAACAGTCGTACACAATACGAACGGGCGTCATTGTGCTATTCTTGGTGACCCCGTGATGTGCCAAATAATGAGTGTTTTCAGTAACACCGAAAGGAACCTCTTCATAAAGTCACGATGAAGCTGATCTTGGATAACGATGGTGCAGTGACTACAATAGACAGGTTCTTGTTTGAAACGCTTCTGCAGACCCCTTAGGCGACCCGCTGCTAAACCACAATTAGAAGGCAGCTTCTCTTTATGTTGGTTCCATGGCAGTCTGACTTCATATTGCTGATTCTGCAGAGTATGTTACTGTCTCCTTGTATATGTCCAACACAGTCATGTTTTCCTTTGAATCTTCGTTTGGAGAAATTCCTAGATGATCCAGTTCCCACATACATTTTAATTCATTATGACATGGATTACTTGATTCTGTGGATATATATTGATCCATCGGGGTGACCGCAACTTTCAAAATTGTAACTACCTCTACTTGGGCGCTAGACTTGTTGTTATGGCAGGAGCCACTTAGTGCATAGCCAAATTTAGGGGGTAAGAGAATTATGTCACCCTCCTTTTTGTAGCCTGGCCGCACTAAGTCATAATAATAATCGGCACCAACCAACAAGTACAGTCGAGATGTCTGTGTCATTAGAGGATCAGCTAATTTGTAACCCTTGTTTCGCAAAACTCTCATGTCTGCTTCAAGGCATTCTGATCCTTTGTGATCCAGGAGAGTTTCTACCACAACTGCTTGTAGAGGATAGTTTCTGCCCCGGAACTTGTATTTGAAGGACACTACTGGGTACTTTCTGCTCTCACATGCTCCGGTAAACCCTCGCAACTCTAGCTCTTCATCACCCACTTTTATATAATGGATCAAGTCTAGAGCGGAATTTAAAATGAAGGTGCGCTGTGAGCACTGATCCACCAGTGTTCTCTTCTTGACTGTTCCTCTTGATTCCTTAACTATTGGCAGCATAAAAGTTGGGAGGATAATACTAGTCTTCTTTGACGACACAGACATCGTGGTAGTTTGCGTCTTGGTCTTTGTTACCTGTTGAGGTTTTTACTCCTTCTTTGCACCGCCCCATTGAGATCTGGACTGACAGAGGATATGGTAGTGTCTGTTTTTACAGAACTTGCAGCTACGGATGTCAGGGTTCACACAACCATTGCTCCCGTGGGTTGAAGATAAGCACCTGGTGCAAAGGTTGCATTGTTTTGCGCGTTTTACTTTCAGAGCACTGGTTTTGAATTTGAGACACTTAAACCATGCATGTGCCCCTTCCCACAACTTGCAACCCTTCCTTCGCACCGAGGCCTCCTGCACCGCAAAGGATGCTGAAGCAACTGGTATGTGTGGTGTAGTCCGTTCTGCTACACTTTCCATGTTAAACACTTCTGTCTGGTAAGCCTGGACAAACTTTCTAGGTCCAGACCCTCTTCACCTAAAGTTCTCTTTAATGTTTCCTTTAAGCTCGGTTCATACATACACGTTCTAACGTCCCGTCCTGCACCGACCTCTTAATAAAAAGCGCCTAGGCGGCGTCCTTTTTATGCATGCATAAAATGGTCTGTGTGGGTCGGGGCAACTGCCAGAAAACGTGTTATGCCGGGACACCCACGGGACATACACGGACACACACAGAAGTTATTTTCTTGGTCGGGGACGGACGGGACGTTAGAACGTGTATGTGTGACCTGAGCTTTAGTGGGGATGGCAATTTATTCATGAGAATTACAACACTAGCTTCATGAAGGGTAATTTGTAGGGTCTCTTTTGACCTCAGTGTACTTTCAAAACTAGCATAGAATCCCTTTAGTTCCTCGACATTGTAAGAGGGAGGATTCAAAGTAGTAAGGTTAGGTATATGTGCCGCCTTAATTCTATCCCTGTGCCCATAGGTTTTCTTTAGAAGGGCAACCGCTGTTTGGTAGCTGGCTCCCTCAATTGCGAAACCTTCAATTAGTTGTTTTGCCTCGCCATTTAGTTGACCTCTTAAGTAGGTGAATTTTTGGATGTCACTGAGCTCCGCATTGCTGTGGACACTACAGTGGAACATATCCCAGAATCTCAACCATAGAGTGGGATCACTGTCAAACACAGGAAGGGTTATTTTCGGCAATCTTATACCGGCATTTCTGTTGATTGCAGCACGATTTGGCTCCTTTTGTTTTAGCATACCTTTAAGAAGGACGATAATCTGATCAAGATGCTCTAGATAATCCATGTCTACCTCTATGTCCGCGAAATACTCAGTGTCCTCTTCATAGAGTGTTTCCATTTCGCGGCGACATGTATTAAAATCGTCGAGCTGTCTTAATATCGAAGCCAATTTAGCCTCAATCGCATCCTTATCTGCATCAACTAAAAATGCAGCAATATCTTTGGTGATCCTAGTCAAACCACTCTTGATACCCCCCTTGCGTCGCTTGTACTGGGACATGATGGCAATACACAGGAAATAGAATAATAATATATTTTACCTATATGGACGTAAAGCGCACTCAGTAAGTTAGCCGACGCCAATAAAGGCAAGATATATGGAACCCCGACTTAAACGTAATAATTAATTTAACGTGTGATGTCGGAGTAGGGCAATAAGCGGGAAATATGACGCGGAACGCAATAATACAAGTAAACTAACAACGCATAAATATCTCCACACTTATATTTAAATGGTAAACCTTATATTAAATGCGGTAATTTTGTTGGTGTAGGGCAATAATGAGGAAAATAAGACGCAGAGCGCAATAATAAAAGTTAACGAATGCCTATACTATCTCCACTCACAAAAGTAATTAACCTTACATAATATGCAGCAAAATGTTGTTAGAGCACACTAAGAAAGGGAGGTCAAAAAGATGTATAACAAGCCAATTTAAATTGTAAACATATATTAAACTAGGCTAGCCCAACATCTAATGGTACCAAACACATTTTTTGTAATTACCCCCTTTAACTTTAGTTAAGACCGAACAAATTCAATTTAACCCTTATAATTCTACTTTACATTAATTTAATTGTTGCAATTATATACCTAGCCTATAGCCTACCACCTAATTATTGTTGACGTGGCTCTCCCAGGCCACAGAGGACTTGAAAGTGTCCACCCTAGCACCCCCCTTGAGCAAAATTGTTCACATGGAAACATGGGTGGTACACCGGCTTGCCCACATAAATTTCCCTGACATGGTCATGGCCCAAAAGTGAAACTTTCCTAATAGGCTTGGGGTAAAAAGTGATCACACACCTATAGTCCTCCCCGCCAAAGGCGCCGGTCGGAAACACATGGCGGCGGCCCATACGGTCGGGTAAAACAAGCGGGACCCGGCGGAAATTAGGCCACAAACAAGAAACACTAGCCCACAAGTCTACAGGGGACACCAGGGAAGCGGAAACAGGGGACAGAAAGAAGGAATAGCCAGGAAATAGTAGACAACAGGAAAGCAGAAGAAGGAAAATACAAAGAAGAAATTCCAGCATTCCTGGTTCACACATAGCCGAGTCGGTGCGCGAGTCCAACACGAGTGATGAAATTTTGCTATTCGGCAATGACTCGTCGAGACTCCTCAACACTCGTGTTAGACTCGTGTATACTCTTTGTTTACTCGACACACTCGTGGGTACTCGGCACGGGGTCCAAAAAAGTCATGCATGCATGAAATTTTGGCGAGTACCCATGAGTGTGGTCTACATACGTGTAGACTCGTGTACATAAGCGTTAACTCGTGTTGAACTCTAAATAACTCTTCGTTATTCGTGTTAACTCGTGTTGACTCGGGGTGTAAACCCGTTTAACACTCTTTGGTGATTCGTCGATTATCGTCATAATTTCGACGTTGTATTTTGTATGCCAAAATCATGTATGTGACTCCAGGTTTTGTTTTGCATCCAATTAATATTTATAGTTACTTTATTCACATAAAATAATAAGTTTAATTTACAATTTTACTTTACTCAAGTTTTAAATGACTTGTTAACAGAGAAACAAATAAGTAATATGAATTAAATACTTTTTGGAAGAATAGATAAAATAATTATGATGATTGCAATTTGAAGGACATACTGTAGTTCATGGTAGAACATAGAAGGGAAATATGCTGAACGTTATTATAATACTGTTATGGATATAAGAACATAATACTATGCGCTGTACTGTCCCTGAAAACATAATAAGGGTCATATTTGTCATTAATATAATAAATTTCACATGGAAAAAATAAATATATATATATATATATATATATCCCCGGCGCTGTAGGCATACTCCCTCCCCTTCCCGTCCTGGCCTCAACCCCGACCCCGCTACTGTGATGATGTTGATAAGCCTTGTGCTACACCCTATTGATAATGCAAAACTATTGAACATACTTAAAAGTGTACATTACTTGGTCACTATATAATCTGTGAATCATTTCCGATATGATGGAATTAAAGATTTTTTGTTTCCATCAACTCATAATCACCAAAAATGACACAAATGTCAATTAAAAACATGTTACAATATTTCCCCACCATTTTGTGTAAACAGTGGGGTAAAAAAAAAATAAAAAAAATCTATCAAACGTAAATCTTCTGTCTCCGAAGCTAGGGCGCCTCGCACAGCAAGACGGAGGGGAGGGTTGACATATTTTGTAGACTATCTTATTTATTGTTTATCTATGTGCTGGAAGGATATTATATTTTTCAATTCCATCACATTAGAAATGATTCAAAGATTACAAAAAGTCCAAATAAGACATAGTTATGTTAATGTATAAGGGAGTTAGGTAGATGCATTAGAGAGATAGATAGATAGAAAGAGAGTTGCAGAGGGGGAAGTGAGCGAAACACTAACTATTATGAGACAGACGGACTTAATTGGTTCTGAAAAGACAAAGGAGACATTTTTATTGACTCTTCTTCATGTTATTATTTGTGTGTTAGAAGGGTAATATTATTTTCAATTCCACCGTATTAGAAATGATTCATAGATTAAAAAAATACCAAATAAGACATAGTTATATATATGTATAAGGGAGATAGATGCATTAAATAGACAGAAAAAAAATAAAAAATTATCTTAATTTCTCTGGTGAACATTACCCAAATCTATCTATCTATCTATATGCTCAGGCCCAATCCCCATTTTGGGGGTAGCCGACTCAAGACAGAGCAAGAACAGGGAAAACACAAAAACAACATAAAACAAAAAATAAACACAGATAAAAAACACAAACTCACACACATCCAGGGCACCCAGGAGAAGACCCAGAGACCAGGGTTACCAAGGTCGCTCCAGCACTCCCCCGCCCCCTGACCACCCGGAAAGGTTCCGATCTCGGCAGGCAGACATACAGCGGAGCCAAAGCCACAAGCCCTCCCACCACACTTCCAGGCACACCCTTCATATTAATCGTCCCCCCGGGCCAGGCGCCTGATGGACTATTATCTAGTCGAACTTGCGCCCGACCCCTTACTCCAAATATATGAGAAAAATATAAATAAAATCATAGTAAAGAATATTATCGCTGAAATATATATAGAAAATAAATAATCATGTACGAGGATTGTTAATATTGACACTCGTGTTGACCTGTGTTACACTCGTGTTGACACATGTTACACTCGTGTTGACCCGTGTTACACTCGTTTTGACCCGTGTTACACTCGTGTTGATCCGTGCTACACTCGTCGTGACTCGTCCATACTCTTTGTTTACGTGCTCTGGAATGTGGCCGTTATTTTTCAAAAAATTTTACACTCGTGTTTGGTTCGTGTTACACTCGTTTTGATTCTCAGTTACTCGTACAGACTCTTGCATGAACACGTGTTGACTCGTATTGACTCGAGTTAACTCGTGTTACACTCTCCTTGACTCGGGAGCAATTGCTACTCGCGGCCGACTCGGCCTCCAGCGACGGCGATAATCGACGAGTGTGACTCGTGTTGGACTCGCGCACCGACTCGGCTATGTGTGAACCAGGCTTAAGGCAAAGTCAGAGGTTACGAAGGACCATTTTGTGAGAATTCAAGAGTTAACAAAGTGAAATTTACCTATAAACTCACAAGAGTTAACTTACTGTTATTGGTTAATAGGGATAGATAGCTCAATGATAGTGGTAGGAATAGATAGAAGATATAGTGGCCACTAAGAGATAAGAATTAGGATGACTTAGCAGGAAACAGTTGGTTGTATTGGAGCGGCTGGAAGGACATGTTCACGAGGTCGTAGCTAAAGCGAGTCTAATTTGTCTTGGTGCGAGGGCCCTCAAGTTCCCGAATATGACGCATGCGCAGTTATCTTATCTACCAATGCGTCATTTAACTAACTACAAGATATACCGGATTTATTATAATAACAACCCGATATAATAATGGATAATAAACCCATATAAACTTGATACGAAATAGTATATATCTTTTATATAGATATATAGCTTATCCTAATACTGGCGCCTAATATGAACTTCCAGTATGTTTACTTAAGGGGGGTGACCTGCTTTTCGTAATTTCTATCCTTTTCTCTCTTTCTCTGGTTTGTATCCAATCGCTCGCCAGCATTATATGAAGAAATCCGGCTTCGCCGGAGACATTTTTCTATCGAAAATTGTACAAATTTAGCCTGCTGTCAAACAAAAATAAAAAATATGCTGGCTCGATACCGCTCACCAGTAAAAAATTGACTCCTGGATGGGTGTAAACGTCTTAAAACAATAGGCTGAATGGGGCCAAATGGATACAAGCCAGAGAAAAATAGAAAAGGACAGAACAAAAACAGGTCACCCCCCTTAACCTAAAGTATCGAGTTACTTACGAGTCTCGACACTACACACACGCACTCACATACTCGCCCACACGCGCGAGAGAAAGAGATAGAGTTAGAGGGAAAGCAGGAAGGAGAGAAGGATACTACCAATTGACTGTCTTTTCCTTCTCGAGCGTAAATCCGAAGGTGATTTGACTTTCACAATTGACATTCCGTTGTCTGAGATTGAATTTATATTGGTATTGTGAGCTGTAAATATATATCGTATTATTACATTAGCATTACAAAACACACAGGTATTATACTGGGCTGACTACTGACTACCTAACAAATACTGTACGTGATAATTCTATATCGCCTATTGAGTCAAACTTTACCGTATGTTTGTTTATACCATTAGACTATTAAGTTACAATAAATTATGTTCGACTGCAAACAAGGTAATAATAGTGTGTGGGGGGGGGGGGGACCAAGTGTTTTATTATGGTGTGTAGTTGAGTAAAGTGTTTGTGAACATTTTCAATTTATATCAATAAATATTGCATATATACATTTATAAACACACTAGTCAAGCGCCTGGTTGATAGATAAAGTAATCAGTAAACAGTGCTGATAAGGATACTGTATATAGAAAGGCAAATTAACCCTTTCAGGCTCATAT
This sequence comes from Paralithodes platypus, assembly GCA_032716605.1. NCBI lineage: Eukaryota > Metazoa > Arthropoda > Malacostraca > Decapoda > Lithodidae > Paralithodes > Paralithodes platypus. The sequence continues at coordinate 30,053,265 of CM064529.1, read as the reverse complement.
GACGCAGAGGTTGCCAGATTAGCAATAAGAAATAGAGTTCTCTCACTCTTATAATTACCTCTCCAAAATTAGTGTTCTGCCTACAGCTAACTCAAAGACAACTCCAAAGGTTGAAGTAACTAAACTAAAGGTTTCTAAATACCCCTGATGGTAACAAAGGCTTTAAAGTATCCCAAATAGGCTCAAAATTGCGTCAAGAAGGTGAGAGGGTTAAAAGAAGCGAGCCTCTTAATCGAAATCCTGGAATCCAGACGTTGCTTATTTGAAACTTAAAAAAACAAAACACGCAAAAACTCAAGCATTGTAATCGAAATTCCAACACATAATTGGTGGTGACTTTTGCAGGTAAAGTTTGATATCCGGATAAAAGACTGTCATTATCGGCGGCCGGTACTGGTTTCCGGTAATTGCCGCCCGGACGATGGTAATGAAACACAGATTGTCCTCACCGGCTTCATGATTGCTGGCAGGGAGAGCAGTGCAATATATACAGTCGGCCTAATAAGTGATGTCTCGGCACCAAGTAGGTTTTGCTCAAAAATTGGTATCAGTAATATCTAAAACTTGATTTGTTCGTTTCGAGTGAGCTATATAAACATGATCCTACACTTATCCACCCTATTCAACATCTGACAGACATCATTACAGCAAAAAGCGAGGCAAACGTAATGACAGCCGAGCCATGATTTATTATTGCCACCGTACAGCTACTGACAAATGTTCGTGGGGCTCTTTCGATTTTTTGTATACAAATATATCCATTTAGAATGATGTTCAGATCAAATAATCTATACAACAATAAATACATATCATATATATATTAATATATAGCTGGCTTAATCTGAACATCAATATACACTATATGGATGTATTTGCATAAAGAACATTTCTAGAGATCACGAACATTTGTCAGTAGCTGTACATATAATAATGTATATCCATCAATTACTACACACTGTTGATTATTCTATATCTATTCATGTCTTTGAAAAAATGGCAATATATGAATATAGTTTTATGAACATACACAACAAAATTAGCTGAGTTCTATTATACCACATAGTTGGGTTAACCTTTCTTATTATAATCATGACAAGCATAATGTGCTTAAAGGATTAAGTGAAATAGCCTGTAGCCTGTTAACCGGTAGACGTAGACGGCTTCCTTAAGCTAAATACAATCATCTAATAGTTGAGGTTGGAGGGGGGGGGGGGGATATAATGAAAAGAACGCCACTGGTACTGGATGGATTAAATTCGTCACATAGCTCGGTCCTCAGTGCCATAAATCGTCCAAGGTTTCGACGGCTGATGCCTTTGAAGCTACAATGGTGACGACAGTAATTGGATAAACGATACGCACCCCAGCCTAACTGATGATATCATTGATCTGTCCGGGCTAAGCCGGTATCACACGAGAGCTTTTATAGTCAACATTCGATGATCAACATTTTTCTGTCAACATTTCTGGAGTATTTTGCCCTGGTATCGGAAACTAGACTGATGGTACGTGAAAATTAGGTAACCGAAATAATATAAATTTTGACATCATAAGCTGCCAGACCAGTGTTAAGGATAAATGTTGAGGCAAAAAGTGCTTGTGTGATGCCGGCTTAAGTGTGTTAGTTGTAATTATAGATTATAGTTTCCACCGCGGGGGCGGTGGACTCATCACCCTGGTACACAAAGAAATATCATACATAGTAACCAGTGTACAAACCAAATCCCTCCTCCCCCCAAATGATAACACAACAGAAATACAGTCAATTAAAAGACGCACTGGCAACAACTCCAACAAAACCATCATAAACACATACATCCCCCCCCAAACATCCCCTACAGTACCAAATGAATACAGACCACACTTACAACACATCACAAACAACCCACACACCCCACACATCATCCTGGGTGGTGACTTCAACGCCAAGACGTCGGCCTGGTTTGTCGACAACCCCGACACAGACAGAGGGCTGGTACTACAAAACCAAACCGATAACCTCATCATCCTTAACGACATCCATCAACATACCCATATTCCTCACCAAGCCCTCTATAACCCATCATCTCCAGACATCACCTTTTGCTCCCCAGAACTCGCCCCCACAACATCCTGGAGGGTGGTCAGAACCTTAGGCTCTGACCACCTCCCGATCATTATCACCACCAAAACCAGACTCACCCCAGCTAGCCATAAACACACATACACCAATTATAAAAGAGCTAACTGGGAAGCATTCACAAATGAGACAGAACAACACTTCACAACTCTAAACAGTACACCCATCACTAACATCAACAATGCTGTACACATACTCAATAAAACTATCCAAAATGCTGACAAGAAACACATTCCAAGAGGTAACAGAAAAAGACACAACCCCAACTTCACACCAGAAATTCAAAACCTCATCAGACAACGCGACATACTGAAACACTCCCCAGCACACACAAGACATCACACAACAAATCCAAGCACTCAACACCCAAACTAACAACAAAATACAAGAACAACAAAAACTAAATTGGAATAACTTTCTACAAACACTTGATCAAAAAACAAACCCCAAAAAACTCTACAAAACACAAAACAGCATCACACTTTCCAACAGCAACACAACACAATCACATGCTGCAATTACAACAACAGACTCTACTCCTTCATGTAAACAACAAGCAAACACTCTCATCAATCACTTCTCACATGTCAGCCAACTAAAACTTCACAAAGACGACCGACGTGTCATCCGACGTAAGAGACAATTCCCCACAGACCCTGACTATACACCCTTCACCATTCACCAGACAAAGCATATCATCAACAATCTCAAGCACTCACCCGCCTGTGGCCTAGACAACATAAGCAACATACACCTCAGACACCTGGGACCACAAGGCATACAAACACTCACTAACATATCAAACTACAGCTATTCACACAACACAATACCAGACATTTGGAAGCATGGTATCATCATCACATTCCCCAAACCCAACAAAGACCCCACGCTACCCTCCTCGCACCGCCCCATCACACTCCTTTGCTCCCCCTCTAAAGTCATGGAATGCCTAGTATTACAATTAATTACATCTGACCTACCCCTAGCTCCAACACAACATGGCTTTAGGCCACTGCACTCCACAAACACCCTTCTCACAGACCTTACACAAAGAGCTTTCGACGGCATCAACTCAGCTAGACCACCACACAGATCATTATTAGCCACACTCGACATTAGTAAAGCCTTCGATGCCATCCCCCGCCACAACCTAACAAACAAAATCTACAACACAAACATGCACAACAACACAAAACGGTGGCTGGCCAACTTCCTAGCAGGCAGATGTGCACACGTATCTTTTGCCGGTCAGTCATCTAAAATCAGAAACTTTCCAAACGGAGTCCCACAAGGATCCGTCCTATCGCCCGCACTCTTCAATCTGTACATGCACGATATAACTACACCCAATACGCCCCAAATAAACTTAGCCTCCTATGCAGATGACATAACACTCACATGCACACACCATGACCCAAAAAGAGCAACAGATCTCCTTCAACCCTATCTCAACACACTACATGGCTGGTGCACTACAAACAGACTTAATCTAGCCCCAGCCAAATCCACCGCAACCCTGCTCACAAGTTGGACAGGAGAACATGAATACATCCCTCTACTCACCATAAACAACACACCCCTAACACATACACACACACCCAAAATCCTAGGAGTAACATATGATACTCATATGACATTCAAACAGCACACCACAAACATTAAAAAGAAACTGACACCCAGATTTAACGCCCTCGGGTCACTTGCTCACACAAAATTTGGATACAACAAAGACACCACAGTATATAAACAATACATAAGATCAGTGATGGAATACGCAAGCCCAGCCTGGGCTTCTAACCTAGCTGAAACACATCATAAGACCTTACAGACTATTCAAAACAAAGCCCTGAAGATCATTACAGGCTGCACAGCTACTGCACCCACAGATCACCTACATCAAGAAACCAAAATCCTCAAAGTCAAAGACCATCTGGACATGAGAGGCACTCAATTCCAGGCAGCAGCCTCCATGAACCAAGACCACCCACTAAACTACATGGCAACACACCCACAGACACCAAGAAATATCAAAACAACACCCAGCACACGGTATCACACACAATTATTGTCCTCTCTCCCTCCCTGCCCACCCCGAACCAACTTCCAGAAGCACATCCATACTCATATCTCTCACCGATCCATCCACTCACTCACAGACAACACGCAGCTGCATGCACGACCTCCCGAAATCCATCCTTCCGAATCCTCCCTTCCTCGCGAGGACAGAGTCCACCTGGCCAGGCTGAGATGCGGACACCATCCAGCTCTCCTGAGCTATCAGAAGAGACTGGATGACTCCGTTGTCGACGCCTGCCCGGGATGTAACACAGCACCCCATACCATTAAACACATCATAGAAGACTGCATTTCACACAACCACTTACGCCAACAACACAATCTACACTCAATGAGAGCTCTGTGGGAAAGCCTGATTGTGGCCATGGCCTTTCTCAGGGACTCGGGGCTGTTCGGCCAGGCAGCTTAGGGAACAACAACAACAACAACAACTATTTATTAAAATTATAGGGTTGTTGGTTATATATATGACGATGATGGATGTAAATACAGCTTGACGCTCGTTGTTCGTTCCATTAGTTTGGCGATTTTAAGATCTTTCGCCCCATTTCTTTGTCACTATAAAGACCTTTCGTGCCATTTAGGTGTCGATACTTTCCTGGCGAGCGATAGAGAGCCTGTAATTATAGGAGGAATCGGCCTTCGGCCTGAGTGTATTTTTAAGTCATACACACAGACGTCCTTCTTTAACAAAACACCATGGCAGAGGGGTTCCTGCAGGAGTCGTGTTTACAACAGACCACTCCTTAACTACTGTAAGCGGTAGTGGTTATTTGTTGGTCTAATTATTTATTCATATATTAATTTCATAGTAACCTCGCTAGACCTTCATCAAGCTTAATTAGTTAAAATAAGACTTCAGAGGCTATCAACCCTTCTGGATTATTAAGCCAGCACACTGTAAGTTAAGTATGGCGTCAGGACTAGGGCCACTTATCGAGAACTCCAGTTTCTTGGTGCATGGAGTGCGGAGTACATTGATGCGTAGTTGGGTCACACAGGGGCGCATTATTCTCTCGGCTTTTCCAATGTCTCTGTTTCTATATATTCAGAGTGGCATGATGAAGGGTAAGTTTCTTATTATTTTTATCATAGTTCTTAACACCAATAACACCCCAAATGAAAAGAATTAAAGCATGTGGTTCTCCCAGGACTCGAACTTAGGATACCGCATACAGAGCTTACACGCTCTAGCCATCACACCATCAAGACATACAATACACGCCTATTATCAATAGTGATAGTTTTTTTGATCAGATTGTTTTTCCTTGGCTTACTATCCCATTTTATTTATATATATATATATATATATATATATATTGTTTTGTAATGTATTATATTTTATTTTTTTCTATGTGAGTGAGGGAGACAAAAGGCAGAACTGCTTGTATCGAGTGCCTCCCCCAGATTTGAAAGAGTGACAGGGCCAAACTCAAGGGGCGTTCGAGCCAAAATGCCTGGACACACGGAGTTTGAAGCAATTTAAGTCATAGGAAGAGGGAAATACTGATTCTGGGAGAGAGTTCCAGAGATCAGCAGTTGAATAGAATAAAGGCTGAGAATATATGAAATAGTAAACGGTTTTTTTCCTCCCTATACCACTTGCTTACTTATCCTTTCAACTCTGCCGACATATTGCAATGCACCAATTATATTTTAAGATAGCACGATTTCATATCGTTCTCCATAAATCCCTTGTGGTTTTGATATACATATTGATTCGTGTGTCACCTATGCCTTTACTGTCTCATACCATGATCCTTCTATCTACTACCTTAATACTGTTATTACTTCCTTTTATTGTGTGGTCGATATATTCAAAAGTTCTCAACCAAATCTTTATTGAGGCTTTTTTCAGCTCTGGGAGTCAAACGTTTTCATAGGGATAACTTATTGAAACGTAAATAACCTATTGCATTGCCTCATTTTTGGGTCAGTCATTCAAACTGCCACACTAAACTGATGTGGCAGTGTGAAAGGCTCGCTCATAATGTGAAGTTATTCCATGTAATTTTGTTTCTGATGTAACTGATCGAACCATTTGCGTGCGAATATGTCTGATTGAGGGCTTGATGTCAACACTCCCTAACACTCAAACATCGATCGTCGCGGAAATGTAAAAATAATGCAAGTAATAAACTACCTCTGCACATGCAATATATAATACGTATTCAAATTACAACCCTAACACATACCCAAGCCCTAATATTACAACCCTAACACATACCCAAGCCCTAATATTACAACCCTAACACATACCCAAGCCCTAATATTACAACCCTAACACATACCCAAGCCCTAATATTACAACCCTAACACATACCCAAGCCCTAATATTACAACCCTAACACATACCCAAGCCCTAATATTACAACCCTAACACATACCCAAGCCCTAATATCGAGCGACACCCAGGACTGAACGTAACAAGCCCATAAACTTAACACGGCAAGGATTGACTGCCGGTCCTTAAGGGGAGGTTTTAGTTTGCTCCCTAGACCTCCATCAAGCTATAAATAATACCACTAAGACCACCCTTCGAGGCAAATGTGTACATTTTTCAGTAGAAAAATGTCTCGGCCGAAGGCCGGTTCCTCGTATATTACAGGCTCGCTGTCGCTCGCCTGGATAAAATTGACCCCATAATGGCATGAAAGGGCTAACAATTTACAGAAATGGGGTGAAAGATCTGAAAATCGACAATCTTATGGGGTGAACGATTTCAAATGTCAAACTAATGGAGCTCGACATGAGGGACAAGCGGGCCCAGAATAAAACCCTTTAGTAACAATCTCCCCTTAATGCTCTCCCTCCGCGGCGATATATTCCGTGTTTCTTTGATGAAGGCCCCGCCGCTACGTTACCATTGATTTCCGTTTGATTACACCAATACTGTAATATGCCAGGGTGTAAAATATAACAGACAGACTCAACAAACGCATAGTACGAATAATAAGTGTGTAATAATATTACAAACATTTTGTCGGACTTCATAACATTTTCGTTATTCATAATTTTTATGAATTTTGTAATGCATGACAATCGAGTGAAAGTTAACATACATCCAAATATACAATGTGCATTTATCTTTTCAGATGAGGGACTGACGAAAGGTGACAGCACACAAGCGGTTTTCCCCTCACTATTTATCCTCAGCACTGGTCTGGTAGCTTATAGGGTCATTTTAGTAAATGTATTTCAATTAAGTCAATTCATCTAATGACAGTCGAGGTTCCGATCCCGGAAATTCAAGCCAGAAATAAAGTTGACAATAAAACCTCTCCTGTGATACCCCTTTAAGAGGAGGTGTTAGTTCTTCTGGACCCCGTTTCACTCATGTCTAACCTCATTAGCTTTTACATATTAAAACGCTCGTCTCATTAGATTGGCGATTTTAATACCTTTCGCTCCATTTCTTTCGTACTATTTAAGTGGCAATGTTTATCCTGGTAAGCGATAGCGAATCTGTAATTAAGGAGTAACCGCCCTTTTGCCGGTACATTTCTCTATCGAAAAATGTAAAATTTATCTCCATTTTGTTTATTTGCTTGTCCTTTGGCCATTTAGTACATATTATAGTCAATTTATTATAGGTAGGCACAAAATCTTTACCAACAACCTCTATAACGACTCATCAACGACTAGAGTAATCAAGATGACAATTCTACCATTTAGGAAGGGTCAGCCAGGAAATATGTGTGGACATTTACAGTTTGCTCTGTCTTTGTTTTGTGTTACAGAGGTTAGGGGTCACGATTTCTGGCCTACTTATAATGAATGTACTACTGAATAATTCAGTTTAGTTAATCAAAATATTTACAATATTCATGCGCAACAATTGTCATAAGCCGATCGTATATACACTTTCGGTTGATAAATTACTGGGAGAGGAAGGTGTGAAGAGAGCTACAATCTTGTTTTCCATTTGTTTACAAATGTTCATCATTCGTTGCGCAACATTACGTTAACTATTGCATTACCGGCGACGTACTGTAGATTTTAGCTGTATTACGACGATTTTATAAAGCTTAGGCAGAATGACTCATGGTTAAAAAGGAAAATTGAAACAGCTGGAAACTTTTTAATTGATAGAGGCCCTTCCTAACCTGATCAAATATTATGAAAAGTATGTCATCAGCACAGAAGGGGTTATTAACTGTTTTGCTTAAAGTGTGTTCTATGTGTGGTATGTGGATACAAAAAGAAAATATTTCTCACTCTCTCACACATTCTCCTCTCTCTCTCTCTCTCTCTCTCTCTCTCTCTCTCTCTCTCTCTCTCTCTCTCTCTCTCTCTCTCTCTCTCTCTCTCTCTCTCTCTCTCTCTCTCACCCTGTTACTCCGCTAGGAAAGAATGGGTCCACCAGAGAAAACTGGGTCAACGAGTCTAGAATGTAAAGTACGAGTAGTCTTAGGTTATTGCTGAGGGGATCAATCATCTTATAACCAAATTAGTATACGGCATTATATTACTCTCTCTCTTTCTCTCTCTCTCTCTCTCTCTCTCTCTCTCTCTCTCTCTCTCTCTCTCTCTCTCTCTCTCTCTCTTGGGGGGGGGGTAATATCCCTCTATTACTCCATTACAGGAATGTAATACCTAAGATGTAGCTTTTTGAAATTCAAATAAGTTTCCTAAATTACATAGTATCATATAAATGTTCTGAAATGGTTAACTATACATTAAGACAATCACAAGTATCTGACTGCTTCTATGCTCAGGTTTCGGCTCATAAGCAGCACTTGCATCATCCCATGCATCCTCCAGCAAAGCATTTTCAAAATATCTTTCTGATGCGACACTTTTTTTAATTCTCATAACTCTGTATATGAATAAACCCTTTTAGTTTATCATAATGTTTGAATTCATAAAATGCAGATTACATGGTTGAAAAACTAATTCTAGTGTTGCCCTCATACACCTGAAAGATAAATAAAAAACAAGAATAGTGGTAAGCACATCACATTGGAAATATTCAAACAGGAACCGTATTCTTAAAGCAATACGAATATTTCTCATAACATTATATTAATGAACTAGGTGAAATATTATTTTCATAACTATGAATAATCAGAATATTACATAAATGGATAATGTTTTATTAGACCAATTATGTGAAGTTCGAAAAAATATATGATCATCATTGGTTATAAACGAGACATATTTTTCGTTAAATATAATATAGGTTTGACTCCTGCAAGGAGATAAAGAAAACCTAATATTTAGTAGTGGCCCCATAATCATTGACGATTATGCCTATTACATAAGGCCTCCTCTTCAAACGCTCATTTACCGTAGTTTGAATCTACCGTGCAGAGCATACAAAATTGAGGAGCCTTCATCATGAGCGCACGCAACCTCACTCATGGTTCTGTCATTATGAAATTGGGTTCTCACTACGAAAAAACTTCGTAACAAATAAAAAATAAAATGAAAATAAGAATAACTATTCATAAGCTTTCCATATACTCGTGGATGTACTTGTGTGGATATTTGACCAGACGCTGACTTCAGGCGTCATACTTCCTTCACTGACATATCAAGTAAACCAAAATCCTTAAGACATCAACGAATGGGAAGGGGATGGTCGGGAGGGCCCCAGTCGTCAATGATTACGGGGCCACTACTAAATATTAGGTTTTCTTTATCTCCTTGCAGGAGTCAAACCTATAATTTATTAGTGGCCCCTCCATCATTGACGATTATGCCTGATATCTAAGACTGGAGGGGGACATTCGTAATCATATCATAACTCTAGCAAAAGCAGATAATCAAACAACCACATAGTATTCTTACTTTGTAAAAAAATATATATTTTGCGCATAAACTTTATACAGCATATATATTCAAAAAGGGGTACAAGCAGGAGCGTGCTTCGAAGAAGCCTGCTTGAATAAAAAAGGGTTAACTCTGAGACTCTGTACACAGATCTGCTAGTTAAGAAGGCACCCCACTTAAAGTAAGTGGTGAAAAATAAAAACTTATTAGTCTACATGTGCAAATATAAACCCCATTAAACTAGTGGATACATTCCTAAAAATATACCCAAACATAAAATGAACTCTTGTACTTTCGCAGAAGTACTGAACTCTTGTACTTATGAAGAAGTACTGAACTCTTGTACTTATGCAGAAGTACTGAACTCTTGTACTTTTGCAGAAGTACTGAACTCTTGTACTTATGCAGAAGTACTTACATCAAAAATAAAATTCGCTGTCGCAACTACTGAGATTTTCTTAAAATTAATTGCTTCACAGCCAAAACTACTTACAACAAGAATTGTTGTTTTACTACTATTGTACTTTAGCACAATTTCCTGTAATGCATACTACAGATAATTTTATATCACAACACCTATATACAGTATCACAGCTCGTATGCTCCGTACACATACTCCGGCGGGGTCTAGGGTGTCCTATGCTACACTGACTGCACCCCCCCCCCCCCCCTCTTTTCTTAACCTAAACAATAAGTGACTGAGAGGCCACCTAGACCCTCTGCCTTAAAGCTATACATGGCATGGAAGGCCTGTCTAGAGCTACTGAAAGGTATCGAGTCAAAAACGTATGATTAGAGGACCATAGGTGCGTGGACGCTATGTCCTCAACAGAAAAATTCTTAAGGAAGCGCAAAGAGGCCGCCCTTTTGCGTAAATCGTGGGCTCTTCCCACGACGCCGGGATTACTCTCTTTAATGACTTCGACTAGGAGAGAAGCTAGTTTTCGTTTCATTAAGCGTTGGCCCGTACTCGCTACCCATAAAGCACCCTGTTGATTCAGAGGTGCTACTCTCAAATATTTGGTTAGAGCTTGCACTGGCCCTAAATTATGGTGCACTTTTCCCCTTTTCAACGCCGGCACCGTGAACTCTAAAAAAACGTGTTCACTGTGTTCATTTTTGGCGATGAATGCCGGGGAAGGTGCCAAGTGAATACACTCATTGAGCCTACCAAACCTTATGCAATTAGGTGTGTTGCTCATCGCCGCCAGCTCAGATACCCTGTGCCCAGTAGCCAAAGCCATAAGGAATACTGCCCTTTTTAAAAGTAAGTCAAAATCTGCAGTATTTTGGTACAGACGGGAATTAAGTAAAGACAACGCCTTGTCCAGAGACCAGGTAGGCATGACCTGACGGGGAGGTGGGCGGAGTTTAAAACATGCTCTCATGAAACCTTTGTCCTCCACTAGTGGTATGGTTAGACCTGTAAGGTCATAGAATGGCATCCTAATTGCTGTTAAGTGATTTATTAACGTTACTACAGATAGACGTTTCTGCTCGAACAGATAGTTTAAATAATGAAAAACCAAAGCCACCGAAGGTACGGTTTGTTTTGTTCTAATTATCCAAGAAGTAAAGGACTGCCAGTGCGATTGATACTGTCTCTTTGTAGATTGGGTATATTGATTCATAAATTTATCGGTCACGTTTCTACCATACGGTGTTAGCCACTTGGCCTCCTGAATGTCCATAATGCAAAAGTCAGCGAGGTCTCTAGGTTGCCAATCGTGTCTAAGTGGAAATACCCGACCGGGAGCGACACCGGGTTCAGGCACCACGTTTTCAATTGCTGGTACCACAACTGCGCCGGCCACAGGGGCGCGATTAACGAGACTACGCCCCGATAATCCCGTAGTTTGTTTACTACGTGGCACATTAGAGAAGCGTCTGGTGGCGGAAACAGATAAACGGAACTCCACATGTTCCAGTCCGTCACCAGTGCGTCGGGTCCTCCCGCCGGCGTTATTGTCCGGCGGGTGAAGTACAGCGGGAGTTTGTGAGTCTCCTCGGACGCAAACAGATCCACTTGTGGACGGTAAGGCTCTGCAATCATTTGGTCAAAAATGTTTTGCTTGAGCGCCCATTCTACCGTTGTGCTCTGTCTCCTAGACAGCGTCTGCCCAGACGTTTGCTACGCCTGGGAGATAAGATGCGTGAAGATGAATGTTCAGCTTGCCGGCTAGAACAAAAATCTTTTCTGACACGTTTAGCAACTTCCGAGATCTCGTTGACCCTTGTTTCTGAATGCAGTGAACCGCATTCAGATTGTCCATCCTGAAGGCCACCGATTTGTCCCGTAAAGTAGAGCCGTGAGCCTGAAGGAAATACAAGGGGACTAGTAACTCTTTGACATTGATGTGGGAGGTTTCTGAATGGGACCAAAGCCCTTGACCCTAATGCCCGTGGTTTGACTGAAAGCCCCAACCTATCGTTCCTGACGCATCCGTGTCTACCCATACCGTCGGCGGAGGAGAGGTCCATGACATGACCGAGTGCAATGTTTCCCTCTTCGCCCAGACCGCTAGTAAGCTGTGTATTAATTTTGGGATGGGCCATAATGTTTCCGCCGGCAATAGCGGAAAACATTTGTTGCCCTCCAATATTAAACGTTTGACTTTCAACCGGCCCAACTTTACAGTTAGTTGAATCCAGTTGAGAGAGCCGACCAGAGATTTCCAGACTCTCCGTGTCGTAGTCAGACTGTGAAGAAACATAAACAGTTTCTTGCGAAACCTGTTCCGATTGTCCACACTCTGACTCAGAGTGAGAGCAGCTGTGTCCCAGACCAGCTCTATCCACTGGACCACTCGTGAGGGAACAAAGTTTGACTTTACCGGGTTTACCTTGAACCCTAGAGATTTTACATGATTTAATGTTATGTTGACATGATTGATGCATAACTGTTCCGTCTCTGCCACCACCAGCCAGTCGTCTAGATACCACAAAATCCTGATCCCTTGTTCTAACATGAGCATCAGGGCTTGCCGGACCAATTTCGTGAATAAGCGAGGTGCTAGGTTCAATCAGAACGGCATCCTCTGAAAGACATAAGTCTGATGCTTTATTCGTAAGGCCAAAAATCGTTGAAACCTTTTGTTTACCGGGACGTGCCAATACGCGTCTGTCAGGTCTAAAGAACACATCCACCCTTCCGGCGGAAGTGTTAGCCTGATTTGATTCACTGTCAGCATCCTGAAGGAAACGTTGTGAATATGGAGGTTCAGATAAGACAGGTCTACGACCGGCCTCATCTGAACACTGTCCCTTTTGGGCACTAGAAAGAGTTTGGACGTAAGTACTGGGTAATTTTGAGGGACCGGGATGATGACATTCTTGGCGATCATCTCTTGGATCAGTGACTCCACCTCTAATGAAACAAAATTTGCCTATGTCGGCTGACGTAAGCAAGGTCGCCGGAGCCACTGCCAGGTGATGCCTTTGCGTGCCACCATCCTCGCCCATGTGTTTAATGGCCATGCGCGATGACACGCCCGGAACGACCCAGTTAGCAGACAAGGGTTCGCCGGCTGGACCACCCTCTGATCCACCCGCTGTAAGACTGGCCCTGGGAGTGAGAGAGACCCTAGTTTTTTGGTGGTGGTGGTGGTGAATGCTTTGATGACTGGCCGGGTTTGGCCGGAGACGGGCCCTGGCCTGGTCGTTGATACTTCTGTCCTTTATGATTACCTGAAAACTTTCCTTGCTTGTATCTGTACTGAGCCTGACTTTGGGTGGAAGAGGACTTAGGCAGATGAAAGGGCTTTGCCCCACCAGGCTGAGCTTTTGCGACTGGTTTAGGCTTGGTAAAATTGAAAGCAGGTTTCTTAGATGGGGCGGGACTGTGCTTAAAGGCCTGAGCCATGTTGAACACTGTTTTCCACACCTCCGGGGACATTAAAGAGGCAGTTAGAAAAGGGGACATAACCACTTGATTTGCAATCCTATCCGGGAGCTTCCTCACGAGAGACATCCTTAGATCTTGTCGTGCCCGCACCGCCTCTAGCAAGGCTGTACGGATATCCCCCAGTGACTGTATAGAAGTCTGGAGTAGCAAGCGTCTAGAGAGTTCGATAGCCTTTCGGAATTCCGCGTCCGCGATTGCCTGAGCAGATCTGAGCATTGACTTCGCTACCTGTTGTGTGACAATATACTGGGAAAACAGTCTATATGCTTTCCCACGTAGCCTAAACTCCCGGTCTAGGTGAGCAGTGGACGGTGTGGAAAAGGGATCTTTAAGCTCGCATAGATTAATTTTAGGGGCAGCTAAAAATGCAAATAAAGCAGAGGGAACTCCGCCGGCAGAGAATACCGGCATAGAGAACCAAGAATGGCTTTCTTGTGGAATTTGGTGTGAAGATTTAGAGGTAAAAGTTGTTGCAAAGTTTTGAGCCTCCACTTCCCATTCCACCCAAGGACCCGGACCCAACTGCTCCACCTTCAAAACTGGATTTGCGGCTGTTTCTGTGAACGTCTTTAAACCTAACTCTGGTGTTAGAGCTGACAGTGGTTTTATATCATTGAAACCGTCATCCTTGGTCCAGTCCGAAAACAGTTTTGAAGCTGACGCAGGGGGTAGGGCAGGTGTAGAAGTATACACAAAATAATCATGGTGATAATAGTTAGGAATGGCCTTAATATTAACATCAAGTACATACCCTAGAATATCTAAAGCACGTAACTTCCTAGATTTATTCCCTTGGATTACCCATGCACGTGGTACCGGAAGCTCCCCCGACATAGTGGACTGTGCTACCTCTGGCTTTGCTGGGAACATTGTTACCCATGACTCATCTTGCCTGTATAGGAGGGGCATAGCTCCCTTTCGGACCGGCGCTTTGTCTAAAGGGGTAGGATTTACATCTGCTACTACTCTCACATTGGAAGTAGTCAGTGCCGCCGAAGTTGGCCTAGTAACCATAGTAGGTGATACAGGGGGAGGGTGCGGAATTTGCGTCAAAGCAATAGAAGTAGCCAGAGGTCGGATATTCGATGCTGTCGTGGAAGCTCCCAAACCAACTGTGGGAGTCTCCTGCTGCTGACCAAAAAACTTAGTTAGTGCATTCGCTAGTAACCCATTAATTTCATCAGCTGTGACAAATTTAGCAGAGGATGAACTATGTGGCGAATCATTCCTACTCTGAGAGTCGTCCATCACTGAACCTGATTCTTGAATCTCCATCTCAGAAATTATAGAACCCTCATCCCTTTCCCCCAGTCTTTCAGGAGAGGATTCCGCCGAAGCCGGGACCCCCTCATGCTGCCATGTTAAGTCCGGGATGGACGATGGGATCTCAGTGTCCCGGTGGACATCTGCCACTACCGTTGGTGCATAAGAATGATGTGAGCCGTCACGCCATGGCTGGGAGTACCTCCAAACTCCCCGGTCTTGGCCGGAACTCACTTGTGAGCTAGGTACCACACCAATTACTGAGCCCTCACTCGAGCCCTCTAGAGGGTTAAAACTGCTGGTAGAACTCTCTAAAGCTGGTACATGTGAACTGGTAATAATATTAGGTGACACCTTGTCCGCCGGTATATCCCCCACCACAGTCTCTGACTCCACTCCCGACCTGTCACATTGGACATGAGACATGTCGGGAGTAGAGGCAGAAAGCGAGGTACGAGGCTCCGGCGAACGCCTGGAGGTTTTTCATACATGAGTATCCTTTTTAGAAGATTTGTGACTTCGCCTTGACTTTGATTTTCCACTAGGACTGTCCTTGGTCTTCTCCTCCTTGCTCTTCTTTCTCGAAGGGGAAGTAGAGTGACTATGTGGCTGCTGTCGGAGGGGAGACCGTGACCTGGACCTCGATTTTGACTTGGAAGTTGTCGCCGGGGGTGTCGGCTCTCGAGGTCTCTTAGATGTGCCAGAGGAGAGAGTAAGCACTGTACCCTGCCCAATCTCAGTCGACTTACGCACATTTACTTTACTTCTAGAAGGGGGACGTTTAAGTGGGGGATACTGAGCAATCAATCTGTCCCACAGAACTACGTTATAACACTGCAGAGCTTTATGAGCCACTGAAGTAGCATAAGTAGATAAAAACTGTTTGACCTCGCACAATGCAACCGCCGCGGCCAAATTATCTTGTTGTAAGACTTTAGTACTCAATTGACTACAAAAAGTACAATTCTTCGTCACCCACAGACCCCTTGACCGGTCCAAGCTTTTGACGCATCTGATGCATAGGGTATGGGCAAAAATAGGGATCCCTGAACAGGAGGGTGTTAAGCACAGAGCAAAAACAGGGTCTAGGGGCGCCATGACAGAGACTGGGAAGAGCTAACCCACCCCTGGGCTCCTTCTGGTCCTCTGTTGACCCGCCGGAACTCCGCCCTGGAAAAAAGATAATTTCCAGGAATTAATGCTCATAAGGTTACCCCAAAATGTTCTAACACAAGTGTTAATGAACCGCCGGGCAACAAGACGTAATACACCACTATTACCTCTTGTTACCCTGTAGGTTCTTATGTAAAGATTTTAGAATATCTTTACTTGTCCAAAAGATTTAAGCACATCCTCCGACATAATATAGAGACGAGCATGTCGTTATAAATGACGCAGTCTTCCCAGTGGTTTTTGGCCACCGGAAACCCATATTAAGACGCCGGCCTCCTTATTATATCGCAGTTAAAAAAGGGGTATGCCTATCTTAAACGTTTTTAGATCTGACTTCTCTCGAAGCCTTCATAGATCGCCGTATTTTGAAGGCCTCGATACCAAAGGAGTACAATGGAGTACAAAGGAGTACAAAGGAAATCAAGCAATAACAGATCTAGTGACCCTTCTAGGCTGCTTGTCCTCCAAAACACTGAGGATCAAGTGTCCAAACAGTGGTTTAGAGGGGGTAAGGGAACATTGGAAAGGGAACTACTGCCCTGCCACTAACGTGGCAGGACTAGGAAGTTAGTAGGGGACATATGGGTTAGTAACTGAGGGGAGGATAAAATAAAGTTATTCATTTACAAACGCAGTCAGTCGCGGGTTTGATGCGAGATATTTGTCTAGGCGGAATTTAAATGAATCAACGGTGCTGCAGTCTATAACGTCTCGGGGAAGCCCATTCCACAAGTTGACAACTCGATTGAAGAAGAAATTCTTAGATTCGTGTGAGTTAAAAGATTTACCAATAATCTTGCAACCATTTCCCCGCGTGTAATTAGATTGGTCGACAGTGAAGTACTTACTACAGTTCATATTGTCGATGCCTTTGATGATTTTGAACACTTGAATTAAGTCACCTCTTAATCTGCGCTGGGTTAAAGGAAATAGATTTAATTCTCTAAGACGCTCTTCGTATGGTTTGTTCTTTAGGCTAGGTATAATTTTGGTAACTCTACGTTGAACTCGTTCTAGCTTGTTTATGTCTTTTTGGTAATAAGGGCACCAGCATTGAACGCAGTATTCCAGAAGAGGGCGGACTAAGGAATTGTAAAGGGTTAGGATTACGTCTTTGGATTTATGCTCAAATGATCTGCCTATAAAGCCAATTATTTTGTTTGCCTTCTTAACAACTTCTGAACATTGTTGACTCGGTTTTAGGTTACTCGATATTGTTACTCCCAGATCGGTTTCTCTGTTTACATTCTTAAGCTGAGTGCCATTCATCGAATAGTTTGCTTTCTCATTTAGGTATCCGATATGTAGTACTTTACATTTATCCGCATTGAAACTCATTTGCCAAATTTGGGCCCAATGTGACAATTTATCTAGATTGTGTTGCATATCGTCAACTTGATCTTTTGAGAGTACGCTATTTGCAATTTTTGTATCGTCAGCAAATTTTGAGATTGTACAGGTGAGACCCTCATCTATGTCGTTGATGTAAATTAGAAAGATAATTGGTCCTAGTACCGATCCCTGGGGTGCCCCGCTACTTACATTGGTCCATTTAGATGCCTTACCATTTATGACTACTCTTTGCTTTCTGTCGCTGAGCCAATTTTCTATCCATTTCAACACACCGTCTTGTATTCCATGCGCTTTTAGTTTTAGAAGTAAACGTTTGTGGGGAACTTTGTCAAAGGCCTTTTGAAAATCAAGGTATATAATATCTACAGCTTTACTCTCATCGTAGAGGTTGACGATATCATGGAAGAAGTCTAAGAGGTTTGTTAAACAGGAACGTTTTTTACGAAAGCCGTGTTGAGTATCTTTAAGTAAGTTATTTTCCTCTAAGTGATTTACGAGTCTGTCTCTTATGACCGTTTCTAGCATTTTACATACAACTGAGGTTAAGCTAATTGGACGATAGTTACTGGGTAGGGATTTGCTGCCTTTTTTTAATATCGGTGTTACGTTGGCTATCTTCCACTGATCAGGCATAGTTCCAGACTGCAAGGATTTATTGAATAGTAATGTCAGTGGTTTGGAGAGCTCATCATTAGCTTCCTTTAGAACTCTAGGCGAGATTGCATCAGGTCCAGGCGTTTTATTTACCTTGAGTTTATCTAAACAATTCAATACTTCTCTCTCTGTAACGGTGATATTACTTAGAACATCTGAATTATCAATCTGAATCGGCGATGGTGTAGGGATATCACTGAGGTCTTCTGTTGTAAAAACTGATGCAAAGAAGGTATTGAGGGCATTACTCATTTGTACTTCGTCTTTGGTGTATTCTCCATTTTCATCGACTAACGGTCCAACAGTTGAAGTAACTACTTTTTTCTTTCTGATATAACTATAGAATTCTTTCGGGTTTGTTTTACTTTGATTCGCAATATGTAACTCTAGGGTCTTTTTACTTTGCTTAATTAACTTTTTGGCTTTGCGTCGTAGCTCTACAAATTTCACCTGTTCTTCGTAATTTTGTGAGGATTTTAATCTATCATTAGCAAATTTTTTAGCAAGCAGGCAGTTTGAAATATCTTTATTCCACCATTTGGGCTTATTATTATGGCCTGGACGCCGTATTTTCGATGGTATGCAGTCTTGCACTGCTTTTAGGTAAGTGGTTTCGAATAACTTCCAAGATGTATTTATGTCGTTATTGTTAATTAAAAAGCTCCAGTCAGTTTCTTTAAACATAGCTCTAAGTTTGTGAAAGTTTGCTTTCTTGAAATTAGGGACTTTTTCGATGCTACTATTTGGTTCGTTACTAGTAAAGTTTAAAGTGAAAGTTATCGTACGATGGTCGCTGTTACTGAATTCATCACCAACATTCAAATTCTCTATTAATTCTTCTTTTGTTGCAAGTACAATGTCAAGAACGTTATTACCACGGGTCGGTGTTCGAACAAATTGATAAAGCGAACTCTCTTGCAAGTTCGTATACAAGTCATGTCCGGAGTGTGAAGTAAGAGTATTGCCCCACTTGGTCACAGGTAAATTAAAGTCGCCAAAAATACGGTATCTTTTACCGTATTGTACCCAATTGTATCACTCAATTGTCTGGCTAACTCCACCGAATTGCAAATCCGCTTCTTTGCAAAAGATCGCCGGGGTGGAAAGACCAAACAAACAAAACAGCCTAGTTTTTCAATGGCTTTGCAAAAACCGGGAAAAACTATACTCCACCGGTGTGGTGTCCGCATGAACACCTAGTGACACGGGTATAGCCATCCCGCCGGGAAACACACAGTAAGCCTGAACACAGGCTCCACCTCAGAGACGCAGTCCTGGAGAGCCCTCAGGCCACCACTCGCCGGGGGAAACTAGCCTATTTTAACCACGCGTGAGATAAAACTCGGCAACCAGCCGGATTTTCTCGGTGCAATCGAAAAAACCCGCCGGAAAGGCAACCAGCCGGATTTTCTCGGAGCAATCGAGAAAACCCGCCGGAAAAGGCAACCCACACTAGCCAGATGCAATCTGAGAAACAATTAGGGTCTTGATTAAGCCAAAACACAACTAATCCAGGACACACATGACACGGTATTACATAATTAAGTCATAAATCAATAACACTTGTACATGTAAAAAGCTACGAGCGGCTGGCTAGGCCTAAGCAGTCGGAAATAACACTTAATCAAGTCGTAATATCAACAAAAAGCACTCTAACATATCACAACAGGAACAACCGCCATCACCACATCGTAGAAAAAATCCCGGGAGAGGGAAGCATTGACTCGGGACCTAGAAAAAACTTCACTAAGTGAAGAAAAATACGCTAGGAACGTCAGTAAACAAACAATAAGGCAATTCCATCAGAAAGATAAGAAGAAGCCTGATAGCGCGTAGTTAAAGCCAACTAAATAACTAGGCTAGCTAGCCGTTAAAAATGTAACACGCGTCCGCCATGGGACCACGAGGGTACACCCGAAATAGGTGTCCCAAACACACGACCCAAATACACTGAACTGCGGGAAACCCGTCCCTGACACTCCTGCTATGCATATCCTAACCTTACTCGATACATCCCAGAGTAAACAAATGAGAAAAAACTCACTAGGGACGCAGCAAGTGCGGAACCAGCGGAGCGTGGGGAGACACGTCAGGGCAGGTTGAGCGCAGAGCAGAGAAGGAAGTATGACGTCTGAAGTCAGCGTCTGATCAAATATCCACACAAGTACATCCACGAGTATATGGAAAGCTTTTGAATAGTTATTTCTTATTTTATTTTTATTTTTTATTTGTTACGAAGTTTTTTCATAGTGAGAACCCAATTTCATAATGACAGAACCATGAGTGAGGTTGCGTGCGCTCATGATGAAGGCTCCTCAATTTGTTATGCTCTGAGCGGTAGATTCAAACTACGGTAAATGAGCGTTTGAAGACGAGGCCTTATGTAATAGGCATAATCGTCAATGATGGAGGGGCCACTAATAAATAGAACACTGTCGTCGCATATAGCAAAGGCAATCGTGTTAGAAGGAGAAAAGAGACAAAAGGACAAATTGGCATCGTAGATAAATAATGGAGTTAGAAGAATGCGAAAAGTTTCGAAACAGTTTTTTGTTTTTTTTGTTTTTCTATGTGATTGAGGGAGGCAAAAGGCATAACTGCCTATAGCGAGTGCATCCCCCATAGTTGAAAGAGTGACAGGGCCAAAATCAAGGGACGTTCGAGCCAAAATGCCTGGACACACGGAGTTTGAAGCAATTTAAGTCATAGGAAGAGGGAAAGACTGATTCTGGGAGAGAGTTCCAGAGCTCAGATGTTGAGTAGAAGAAAGTTTGAGAGTAACGTTTCACTCTTGGGTTGGAGAGTTGCACAGAGTAGGGGTGGGATTGAGTTGCAAGACGGGTACCACGTGCCCTACGTAAAGGAGGTGGTATGCACTGGGATAGCTCTGAGGAACACTGATTATTATAGTAGCGATAGAATAGCGAGAGAGATGCAACATTGCGGCGGAGAGAGAGAGATTGCAGAGAGTTGGTGAGTGGACGGGAGTTAATGATACGAAAGGCCTTCCTTTCAACTTTGTCTAGGAGAGCGGTGTGAGAGGAACCTCCCCACACATGTGAACAATACTCAATACAAGGGCGCACTATGCCCCTGTACAGAGCAAGAAGCTGTGCAGGGGAAAAGAACCCCTTAAGGCGGTTGAGCACACCCAGCTTCTGGGAGGCTGCCTTAGCAAGACTGGTAATATGGTCCTTCCAAATGAGAGCAGAAGAAAAAGAGACACCAAGAATATTGAGAGAAGATGAAGGGTTGATTTTTGTATTGTTGAAGAATAAGGGATAGTCCGCTGGGAGATCCTGACGGGTAGATAGATGGAGAAATTGGGTTTTGGAAGCATTAAAGTTAACAAGGTTTTCTCTGCCCCAATTGGAAATAGTATTTAGATCAGAATTTAAGAGTTCTATGGCTTCATTACGTTTGTCGTTGAGGGATTGCTGGCTTGGGCGTTCTGAAAAACTAATGGAGTAGTGTAAGGTTGAGTCGTCTGCGTATGAATGGATGGGAATTAAGGTACAGTTAAGGAGATCATTTATAAAAATTAGAAAGAGAATAGGAGATAGGACAGAGCCCTGAGGAACACCGGAGTTTATAGGGTGAGGAAGTGAACATTGGCCGTCCACAACCGCAGCTATGGAACGGCCGGAAAGGAAATTAGAGACAAAGGCACAGATGGAGGGATAGAAACCGAAGGAGGGTAGTTTAGAAATTAAAGATTTATGCCAGACTCTATCGAAGGCTTTCGATATGTCTAGTGCAATAGAAAAAGTAAATAGAAAGTGGTAAATTATTATGAATAATTTGTGTTCATTGTTTAAGAATGATAACAGAAGTTTCTGAAGCTATATAACTAGCATGTAATGGTAAAACCATTGTATTATAATGAAGCTTTACTGCCTGCATAGCTTTTTAATCCCCCTTTTCATTATCATATGTGTAGAATGATCTAACTCCCTATTTATCCTCTGCCATATTTGGTATGCCACCGACTAAAATGTAACTACAATAAACTTAAGGAACCGCGAAATAATAAAACGCTGAAGCATGGACAATTTGTTTTTCTATGTGTGTGGAGGAGACAAAAGGCAGGTTGCATGTAACGAATGTCTCCCCCAATGTTAAAAGAGTGACAGACCCAAATTCAAGGGACGTTGGAGTCAAAATGCCTGGACACACGAAGTTTAAAGCAGTTGAAGACATAGGATGAAGGAAAGATTGATTGAGGGATAAAGTTCCAGAGTTCACTTGTTGTGTAGAAGAAAGACTGAGAAAATGTGCCAATTCTTTGGTTGGGGAGATGAAGGGAATAGGAGTGGGACTGTGTTGAAAGGCGGGTGCCTCACACTCGCCGCAAGGGAGAGAGCTCTGAAGAGCACTGATTGTTGCAATAGCGATAGAAGAGTGAAAGATATGCAACATCGCAGCGTGTAGAAATATATTGTATGGAAATAGTAAGAGAAAGCGAGTTGATGAGGCGAAATGCTTTTGATTCTACTCGTTGAAGAAGTGCGGTATGGGTGGAGCCTCCTCACACATGCGAAAAATACTCAATACAGGGGTGCACTGTGCCCCGATACAGAGCAAGAGCTGTGTGGGTTTGAAGAACCCAGAGAGACGGTTGAACACGCCTAACATTTGGGAAGCTGTTTTAGCATGACTGGTAATATGATCTTTCCAAGAAGGTCAGATGAAAAAGATACACTTAGAATGTTGAGATAAGATGAAGGACTGAGTTGTGTATTGTTGAAGAATAGATGATGGTCTTGTGGAAGATTGTGGTAGAGAGATAAAGGGAGAAACTGGGTCATGGAGACGTTGAAAATATCACAATTTTCTCTGCCCCCATCATAAATAATTAAAAGATCAGAAGATAGGCCTGCTATGGCCTCGCCACATTTGTTTTGGAGTGCTTGCATGCTGAGTTGATGTGAAAAACTAGTTGAAGAGTGTAAGGTAGAGTCATCAGCATATGAGTGGATATGACTACAGGTACAGTTGAGGAGATCATTGATAGATATTAGAAAGAGAATTGGAGACAGAATAGAACCCTGAGGAACACCGGAAATGATAGTTTGAGGGTCAACGATGGCCGTCTACAACTGCAGCTATGGAGCGGTTTGCAAGGAAATTAGAGACATAGGCACAAATAGAGGGATAGAAACCGAAGGAGGGTAGTTTGGAAATTAAAGACTTGTGCCAGACTCTAGAGCAACAGAAAATGTCTCGCCAAAATTCCAAAAAGGAGGATGACCAAGAGTTAGTAAGATAAGCAAGAAGATCACCAGTAGAGTGGCCCTGGAAACCGTACTGGCGATCTGAAAGTAGGTTATGGGAAGATAAATGCTTAAGAAATTTTGAGTTAAGAAAAATTTCAAAAACTTTAAAGATGCAAGAAATGAGAGCAATTAGACAATAGTTGGAGGGTTGGGAGCGGTCACCCTTCTTTGGGACAGGTTGAATAAGAGCAAACTTCCAGCAAGAAGGAAAGACATTAGAGGAAAGACAGAGACAAAAGAGTTTGCCTAGGCAGGGAGTCAGCACGGAAGATAGAGTTGTTGAGTACAACAGGAGGAACAGCATCCGGTCCGTACGCCTTCTTAATATTAAGCCCAGCGAGGCAGAAAGCACATTCTTATAAGAGATTATGATTCTAGGCATAGGTAAGTGACAGGGGAGTGGAAAGGGAGGAGTAGCGATGGAATCATCCAAGGTGGAGTTTTTAGCGAAAGTTTGAGCGAAGAGTTCAGCTTTGTCAGAGGAAAGGGTGATGGTGGTACCTTCAGATTGGAAAAGAGGAGGGAAAGACGAGGAAGCGAAATTGTTGGAGAGGTTTTTCGCTAGATGCTAAAAAGTTTGTTAAAAGCTAGAGTTGGAAAGTTCAGAGCATTTGTTATTGATGAAAGAGTTTTTGACAAGTCGAAGGACAGATTTGGCTTGATTCCGGGCAGAGATATAATTATAAAGTACGGGATTCTTGAGTTTGAAGGCGACGGTACCGTTTGAAGGCTTCCTTCTTATTGCGGACAGCAGTAGAACAAGCGTGAGTAAACCAAGATTTTTGGGAGTTATTCTGAGAGAAAGAAAATGTAATGTATGCTTCCGTGCCCGAAAGGATTACCTCAGTAATCCGCTCGGCACTCTCCAAGGGAAGAACAAATAATTCCATTGGAAATCAAAGAAGTACTGCCGAAGAGCCTCCCAGTCGGCAGCGTCAAAGTGCCACAAGCGCCACCGATTTGGTGGGGTCTGAAGGCCGGAGTAGAGAGACAGGACAGGTGACAGAGATGAAGTTTTGATCGGAGGAGCCCAACGGAGGGAGAAGAGTTACAGTGTAAGCAGAAGAATTAAAGGTTAGAAATAAGTAAAAAATGTTGGGTCGATCTCCTGGGCGGTCCGGGATAAGGGTGAGTTGCTAAACTAAGTGTAAGTCATTTGGAATAGAAAAGATGTAGGCTTGTTCACCAGATTGGTCAGTGAAAGGAGAGGAGAGCCATTGGTGGTGGTGAATATTGAAATCTCCTAAGATGGAGATTTCAGAGGTGGGAGTGATTGGTAGAATGTGTTCCACTTTCGAAGTAAGATAATCAAAGAATTTTGGATAGTCAGTAGAATTAGGGGAGAGATAAACAACAAATATATATATGTAGTGATAGAGTAACAAGATAGCTTAAGCCAGAGAGTTGAGAAGAGACAAGGTTGAGAACACGGGAACAGGAAAGATTGTTGCGTACATACTGTACATGCAACATCCACCTTTGGCTTTGAATTGAGGATGGAGATAGTAGGAGGATACAGAGAAGGGTTTTTTGTCTGTTGCCAAAGATAACTGTGTTTCAGTGAGACCTTCTGAGGTAGTGATCAACAGCGTGTAGGAAGAAAGGCCCCGAATGTTGCAGAAATTTATACTACGAGTGGAAGATAGCGGTTCAGAGCATTTGGACGGTAAGGTTCCATGGGTCAGACCACTGGGGATATTCCCCCCACCTCCCCTAGGGACTCCAAGGTGGGTTGTTTGTTTGTCATCATGTCTTAAATCTTGTTTTTGAAAAGGTAGTGTGGTATGTAATGTGTTTGTGGTATAATGTATTGATAGGAAGAGAAGGTGTTATTGGAGGGCAGACTGGGGTTGCCCTCAATATTGGTGAGGCACAGAAAGGATCAGCAAGGGAAGTTAGGTGGTGAAACAGGAGTTCCAGCTGTCCTTAACAGCCACCTAGGCACTCCCCGGGAGTACCTCCCTGTTCGGCTGGTGCCTACAGCCTCCTCCTGACAATTGTTGTTCATTATCGTCATGGTCATCCTCCTCATCAAGATAGTGATATAACGCATTTTAACCAAGTAATGTATCATTCATTAAGTACATATTTTGTTGAATAACAAAACACACTTTTGTATTCAACCCCTGAAAACTATTCACATCGCAAGCGTAATGTTCCTCTCCAAGATTACATTTCTGCACACCTCTTCTCGTTTCTCAGCCGTCTCTCACAAACAGCGTTAATATAAATCACAATTATTACACCAATCCATCAACACCTCCCTCGCTCTTTTCCATTACAGCCTCTTCATCATCAGACGCTCTCACACTGTGTTTACCTCTCTCTTAATCTTCTGAGGATCGAGGACACCCTTTTTCTTTCTGGCTATTTTTTGTTTCGATTTTATTCAGATTAGAGGGGGTAGTTGGAAGTCAGAGGGTTAATTGAGATATTATGCCCTTTTCATTCCCACAGATCCTTCTTTAGCTGTATATAACCGTCTAATGATACATACAAACATGCATAAAAGTTTAAAGACTGCTTCATCCACAGAGAGTGTGGTTTTAGTTTATTTACTGTAGTACAGTACAATAAAGACTTGCCACAACACAGCCCCATCATGTCATCACAGTGGCTGATGTTGGTATACAGCTAACAGTGTCTCAGCAAGACTCAACAAAGTCCCCCTGAAGCACTTGCACCTGGCGAAATCTCACCACACCAGTCTTAACCATGCTATAATAAGGCAGTAACAAGAAATCACCGTAACTGCTAGAGGCTGACTGCACCACCGGAGTGATAGCCAAATAAACTTCCTAAGCTGTATATAATCGTCTAATGATATATACAAGCATACATAAAAGTTTGAAGACCGCTTCATCCACAGAGAGTGTGGTTTTAATCTCTTTACTGTAGTACAGTATAATAAAGACTATAACCTTACACAAAGTCCTCCTTCCATAATATATTCCAGACACCATCCTACACACCATATCCCTACACTATAACCTTACACAAAGTCCTCCTTCCATAATATATTCCAGACACCATCCTACACGCCATATACCTACACTATAACCTTACACAAAGTCCTCCTTCCATAATATATTCCAGACACCATCCTACACGCCATATCCCTACACTATAACCTTACACAAAGTCCTCCTTCCATAATATATTCCAGACACCATCCTACACACCATATCCCTACACTATAACCTTACACAAAGTCCTCCTTCCATAATATATTCCAGACACCATCCTACACGCCATATACCTACACTATAACCTTACACAAAGTCCTCCTTCCATAACATATTCCAGACACCATCCTACACACCATATCCCTACACTATAACCTTACACAAAGTCCTCCTTCCATAATATATTCCAGACACCATCCTACACGCCATATCCCTACACTATAACCTTACACAAAGTCCTCCTTCCATAATATATTCCAGACACCATCCTACACACCATATCCCTACACTATAACCTTACACAAAGTCCTCCTTCCATAATATATTCCAGACACCATCCTACACGCCATATCCCTACACTATAACCTTACACAAAGTCCTCCTTCCATAATATATTCCAGACACCATCCTACACGCCATATCCCTACACTATAACCTTACACAAAGTCCTCCTTCCATAATATATTCCAGACACCATCCTACACGCCAAATCCCTACACTATAACCTTACACAAAGTCCTCCTTCCATAATATATTCCAGACACCATCCTACACGCCATATCCCTACACTATAACCTTACACAAAGTCCTCCTTCCATAATATATTCCAGACACCATCCTACACGCCATATCCCTACACTATAACCTTACACAAAGTCCTCCTTCTATAATATATTCCAGACACCATCCTACACGCCATATCCCTACACTATAACCTTACACAAAGTCCTCCTTCTATAATATATCCAGACACCATCCTACACGCCATATCCCTACACTATAACCTTACACAAAGTCCTCCTTCTATAATATATCCAGACACCATCCTACACGCCATATCCCTACACTATAACCTTACACAAAGTCCTCCTTCCATAATATATTCCAGACACCATCCTACACGCCATATCCCTACACTATAACCTTACACAAAGTCCTCCTTCCATAATATATTCCAGACACCATCCTACACACCATATCCCTACACTATAACCTTACACAAAGTCCTCCTTCCATAATATATTCCAGACACCATCCTACACGCCATATCCCTACACTATAACCTTACACAAAGTCCTCCTTCCATAATATATTCCAGACACCATCCTACACGCCATATCCCTACACTATAACCTTACACAAAGTCCTCCTTCCATAATATATTCCAGACACCATCCTACACACCATATCCCTACACTATAACCTTACACAAAGTCCTCCTTCTATAATATATCCAGACACCATCCTACACGCCATATAGCTACACTATAATTTTTTTTTTTTTTTTTTTCTATGTGATTGAGGGAGGCAAAAGGCATAACTGCCTATAGCGAGTGCCTCCCCCATAGTTGAAAGAGTGACAGGGCCAAAATCAAGGGACGTTCGAGCCAAAATGCTTGGACACACGTAGTTTGAAGCAATTTAAGTCATAGGAAGAGGGAAAGACTGATTCTGGGAGAGAGTGCCAGAGCTCAGCTGTTGAGTAGAAGAAAGTTTGAGAGTAACGTTTCACTCTTGGGTTGGAGAGTTGCTCAGAGTAGGGGTGAGATTGAGTTGCAAGACGGGCACCACGTGCCCTACGTAAAGGAGGTATATATTTCCACAATATATTCCAGACACCATCCTACACGCCATATCCATACACTATAACCTCAAACAACCTCCTATTTCCATAATATATTCCAGACACCACCACACACTCCATACTACTACACTATATATAACCTTACACAACGTTCCCCTTCCATAATATATTCCAGACACCACCACACACTCCATACTACTACACTATAGCCTTACACAACGTTCCCCTTCGTTAATATATTCCAGACACCACCACACACTCCATACTACTACACTATAACCTTACACAACGTTCCCCTTCCATAATATATTCCAGACACCACCACACACTCCATACTACTACACTATAATCTTACACAACGTTCCCCTTCGTTAATATATTCCAGACACCACCACACACTCCTACTACTACACTATAACCTTACACAACGTTCCCCTTCCATAATATATTCCAGACACCACCACACACTCCATACTACTACACTATAATCTTACACAACGTTCCCCTTCGTTAATATATTCCAGACACCACCACACACTCCATACTACTACACTATAACCTTACACAACGTTCCCCTTCCATAATATATTCCAGACACCACCACACACTCCATACTACTACACTATAACCTTACATAACGTCACCCCTTCCATAACACATCCCAGACACCACCACGCACGCCATATTCTTAAACTATAACCTTACACAACGTTCCCCTTCCATATATTACAGACACCACCACACACTCCATACTACTACACTATAACCTAACACAGCGTCACCCCTTTAATTCATACATCCTAGACACCACCACGCACAACACCCTCTTATATTACTCTCCCCCGTCATAATGGTTGAGTTTGTAGTGTTCATTGTTCGTACCTTCGTCCTGGCAACACTTTGAAAGTATTTTACACTAGTATTAACAACTAGTCTGAGCGTAGAATATAATAGGCGGAATAATGAATATAAATGAGAATTTCGAAAACTGTCAAAGCAGAGTTGCTGAATAAGTTAAAAAAAACATATTTCGTGTATTACAGTCCACTGGTTATCAGATACTTCTATTTACAATACTTTGGTTTGACAGCTTCTGAAATTTTTATGTTTAGGAGAGTTCATTTACCAATAATATGCAATCTACAGTTTAGTTACTAATACCAGTGCAAAATAGTCCCAGAATGTTGCAAAGAGACAATTCCGGATATTATGTTGGCAGTAAAATCACTCTAGTGGGCACGGCTTCACCCCCTACTTCTTGTTGTATGTTGTCTTAATAACGGTTGGTTTTGCATACCCAGACTCATGTCAGCAATTGCTGTACATATAGACTCTCTGCCGTGGCATTTGTTTCGCATCACAATTATAAATAGTCGTGAAAACGCAATTATATCGTGGAAGTGTTAGGAGGAAGGCATCGTTAGAGGACACATTGTCAAAGCCATGGTTCACATGCAGGGGTTGGATGTTGAGTTTGTCGTGCTCAATCTTCACAGCGACAGTTATGTTCTTGTTATCAGACATCACACACGAGTTATATATTGCCTGGTTTTGTATATATGTATTACCATAAGTCAATATATGTCCCAAACCCTTTGCCTGCTGAGGGCCTAGTAAACCCAGACATTATGCTAGTGTGTGTATGTGCTTAAGGGGTATGGCATATATTTCATATTTAAAAACAAAATAAACAAAACCATCTACATATTGCTGTTTAAACACAAAACAGATGCACACATGATACATATTCCAATGTCATGCTCGCGTTCATATGAAAGGTACCGCGAGCATTTGCATAATTATTTATGAATTATGCACACCCACATATATACACACGCACATACACCAAACAAGCATACTACATACAAACTATCTTTCTCTCTCTCTCTCTCTCTCTCTCTCAGAGGTTATATCCCTATTCATACATCCAGGCATGTTTAAAAAAAAAGAAAAAAAGAACAAACATCCAATCTCACACTAGACCTCTCCATCCATCTCACCTTCACTGCCTTGTCAACAACTATGTTGTAGGAAAACGAAGTGCATAAAGATGCCATTGTCCAATTTGATACTGTCGGTTTCAGATAACGTATATGTTTTCCATGATCATATGTTTTTAACTCCTTCTCTAGTCTTTTTATTTTATTCTAATATATTTAGACGATTGTATGTAGTTTAAGAAGGATATGTGCTAGTAAAAAGGGTTAATTACGATAGTTCCAAGCTTGTTAATTGCTGGAGGCCCTTCCTAAAATGAAAAAATAATCTATTATTATCCAGTGTAAACTGAAAAGGACAGAACTGGTACTGGATGGGTCAAGGTGATTGCCAGAGTTATTGTAGGAGCTGATCATTAGCCTACGCACAATATTTTACTCTTCCAGTTCTAACCAGCTTTGGCCATTTTAATAAGATCTACTCCTCATCTAGGTATTACCAACGTTATATAAATATATTTAAAAAATTACCTTTCCATGTAATAGTTATAACTTATTTTACACTTCACCTCGAAACTTCCACACCAATATGTTGCTGCCCTGTTCCTCAAAGGTATATCTAGAGTCCACCCTCACGCCCGGGATATAACTGGTATACATAACCTTGACATACTTTATTTTTACTCCCACGTATCCAAACTGGGCTTTGGTAGTAGCTTAAAGTATCCACAGAGCTCGTAAAGTTTTCGCAAGCAGTAACTACCATCCCATTTTCTCAAGACTCGCAGTTTGCATCTAAGCTGCTTGTTCACCCACGACACAGAAACTTACTTCCACCAGACGCCCCTAGACCAACACGTGCAGTTCGTCACTTCAACACACTCCAACCAATAAGGGCAAGAACTGACAGATACAAAAATAGTCCTATCCCAACCATTGTAAATATTATTAATAATATTTAATAACTGCCTGTCACACCATATACAGTATACACGCCCAACTTTAGTAATGTATGCATAAGTGTGTGTGCGTGTGTGTATTAGTATATATATATATGTATTTGTTTGAGTTTGTTTATGTATATACTGTATGTGTATTGTGTATGTAATGTATGTATATGTATATATGTGTATTTATGTATGTACAGTAGGGTGGTCCACAAAAAATATTTTTATAATTTTATTCCTCCACAAGGTTATTTTTTGTCCATTACCCATAGGTTACAAGCCTATGAAATTTCATGGCGATAAAACTTAATTTAGAGGTCGCCCCATCATCTCGCTTTCTATCATAGGATTTAACCCGGAAAATATCACATACCCGAATTGGAGCACTTCCCGACATCACAGACCCAAATGGTGTTGATTTCTGAATTCTTTGGGGTTGGTAACCCCATAGACCACATTTTATCAACTAAAAACTGATATACAGCTGTCTGAATGCTGATTTTCATTATTTGGTTTTCATACCGTAAATTAGGGGTAGGCCATACCCTGGTTAGGGTACTTCTAATAGAGATAGAACAAAATGGTTTTCATTTTTGAACTCAGAAGGGTCGATTTACACATAGAAATGCTTTCATATTTCATTTATTTACTAAAACCTGCAAAATATGACAGAAAATTTCAATTTCTCTATTTTCCTATAGAAAAACTATTTTTTGGCAATATTTTGTGAATTGTCAATAAATCAGTGTCGATGAAACCACTTCTATGTGTAAATCGACCCTTCTGAGTTCAAAAATGCGAACCATTTTGCTTTATCTCTACTAGAAGTACCCTAACCAGGGTATGGCCTACCCCTAAAATTTACTGTGAAAACCAAATAATGAAATTCAGCATTCAGACAGCTGTATATCAGTTTTTAGTTGATACAATGTGGTCTATGGGGTTATCAACCCCGCAGAATTCAGAAATCAACACCATTTGGGTCTGTGATGTCGGGAAGTGCTCCAATTCGGGTATGTGATATTTTCCGGGTTAAATCCTATGATAGAAAGCGAGATGATGGGGCGACCTCTAAATATCATTGTATCGCGATGAAATTTTGCACACAAGGAGAGGAATGCAACACGAAAAAAAGCAGCGGTGTGGAGAAAGGACCAGTGCACTTTGAAATTTTACCCCCTCTTCTTGGACCACCCTAATGTACAGTATATGTGTATGTATGTGTGCGTTAATTATGTACAGTATATGTGTATGTGTATAGTGTATACTGTCTGTGGTTCGAGCCCGGCTGAGAGTATCAGGTAGATAAGAGCATATATGCATGTAAATGTGCATATATTTATTTATGTATATGTATGTATGTGTGTATGTGCTGTCAATGGTTCGAGCCCGGTTGAGAGTATAAGGTATATAATATGTATTTGTACTGTACGTGTATTTGTATAATCATGTGTACATGTGTATGTAAATATACGTACATATGAGCGAGAACATTTTGCTCACTAGCGCAACTTCTTATTATAAATGTATGTATAATTAGTATCTATTATTAAATGTTCGTGTATCTTCATCCATGTGTTTCTATCCTTAACAGTAGAATGCCCAGCTTTTCCACATTTCGTCTTCTCTCTCTCTCTCTCACACACACACACACACACACACACTCGCACACGCACACACCTATACTAAGGAATGTCCTACATACTACATTTCCCCCAAGCGGTCTCCACTTATTTTATATCCTTTTTTTGTTTTTCCTCTACCGAGGATTAACCTCCCTTTCTAATAGGCTTTACCTGACCCCACCTGTACGGACCCACAGGCCGTTTCCCCCTTGCCCTTTTCAAATTCTTCATTTGATCTCTTCCGACGTTTGACATTCCATTCTAATTATCTTTACCTGACCACAATCCGTTGACACATTAACCCTTTTCCAATTCCTTCATTTAATCTCCCCGAAGACTGTTCTCCTATAATTAGTCTCACCTGACTCTACCAGCACAGTTTTTGTATGTATGTATGTTTGTTTGCATACGTGAGCGTTTATGTATACGGGCGTTTGTGCACTTACTGCATGTTCTTATATTCTTATGTATGTGAATATGTATGCGTATGTATGTGTGTCCGTATGTGTATATACAGTATGTATGTTCTGTATAAATATATAAGTAAAATAAATGTGTATATGTACTGTATATCACTTACTCTTGTGGTTAATTTATGATCATTTGTATTTTACACTAGCATCAGTATTGTATTTTTTGTTTTGTTTTTAATTTTAAGTATATTATACTCACACATTGTAAACTGAGCTTACCATTTTCATATATGTATATCTCATGTCCATCCACTAAATTGTAAAATGTGTATTTTCAGCTCATCAGGCTGCCATTCTTTAATACACCGTTTTTTATTATTATTATTAGTATTATTATTAATATATTATATACGAACTCGTCAACGTTATAGCAATTCAATACAAAATGTTTGTCAATCTTAATTATGCAAACCAATCCTAGCCTAGCAGATTTCTAAGTGCAGCAGAACAACTATAAAATGTACAACATTATGTTTGGTTGAAGAAAAAAGCAACTTGATATTGTGTTCATATCTATACGTTATAATTGTATTTAAGTAGATATTTCAGACATTAATGATGCATAGAACCTCTATATTTTTCCTGGGCTCCTAAGAGATATTATATACGCTCAAAATACGAGAAATGTCACCAGGAAGTAGATAATATTCAGTTGAAAAGTCCGTAATTTGGTTGAAAGGGCTAAATATTACTTGACAGATACTGACTTACTAGTTTGTTTTTGTGACGCACTATAATTATAATGTATATATGCGTATTTTACAAACAAGCTCTGAAAAAGTATGTTAGTCAGAATTCATAATTATATATACTGTATATATATATATATATATATATATATATATATATATATATATATATATATATATATATATATATATATATATATATACCGGTATATATATATATATAATATAACATATATATAATTATATATATATATATATATATATATATATTAGTAAAGCCAGGTAATAAATTTTCTTTAATACATACGAGGTTGAAAGAAATGGCAATTTCTGCGTTGGAAATTTTATTATTCAAAGTTTCCAGGTCTCTGATGAGTTTTCGCTGGGTGGCAGGAAGTAGATGAAGGAGATGAGCAAAATTCATGGTGGTACAGGGTTACATAAATGTAATTGATGATACAGGATATACGACGCGTTTCACTGGACAACCAGCATTATCCTCCACCCTCTATTTATACCCTTCCTGTTTACCTTTTATATCATTCCATCCTTACTTGATAATGCTGGTTGTCCAGTGAAACGCGTCGTATATCCTGTATCATCATTTACATTTATGTAACCCTTTACCACCATGAATTTTGCTCATCTCCTTAATCTACTTCCTGCCACCCAGCGAAAACTCATCAGAGACCTGGAAACTTTGAATAATAAAATTTCCAACGCAGAAATTGCCATTTCTTTCAACCTCGTATGTATTAGAAAAAAAAAAAAAAGAAAAAAAAAAAAAAATATATATATATTATATATATATATATAATATATATATATAGTATATATATATATATATATATATATATATATATATATATACATACATTCATATATATATATAAATATACAGTATAATATTTATATACTGTATATTCCGATCATAACAGAGATATGTACAATAACATAGTGACTACCAACCTCAAACATGTCCTACTTTCAGATTCCGAGAACTCCCGACTACACTCTACCCCTCACTTTCTCCTTCACACTTTCAAACAAACCTCCTCCTCTACTTCACTTGCACTCTGCCACATCTGAAACTCCACACAACCCTCCTCCACCCTCCCTCTGATACACACTCCTTCCTCCAAACCCCCACCTACACACCCACTCCACTCACTCCCCCTTCCCCTCCATCCTCCAGTACACACAAGGGCTGTTCTCCACTTTGGCTGTTCTCTCCCGGAGTCTGGTTACTTCAGAGCGGCGCGTGAGGTTATTCTATGCTACCCAGGAATCAAATCTCATATTTTCCAGGAGTAGCATGTCGTACATACTATGTATATCAGCATAACTTATTTAATTAACTTTACTTTCTCTTAGCACATGCTTTATGCTCAGTATCATAACGGAGCTAATCTATATATCGACGAACACCGGAATCTATGGGCGTGTATGTATGAAATAATCGTATGTAATGCAATTGTGTTATATTAAATGACACCCTAAACACGTTTGCACGACAAATTTTTAAATTGTTTGTTCTTTGCCTAATCTCTCATCCCCTTCATCCCTTTCCTCGCCCCCTCCCCACCCCTCCCTCGGAACAAATTTTCGTTCGTCAATGTCAATGTCTGGAAATATTCGTATGACGGCATTTTTTTCGAATTTACATTCGGCAGGCAGACCCAATGCATAGAAATGTTGGATGGCCAAAATATATATTGCTTTAGGTGGAGGAGAAGTGGCGGTAAGAGTGAACGTGCAGTCACACTCAAAACTTGGGCATAACGTTTAAAAATCTACTGTCTCTTGTACTGTACTGTACATAGCGCTCACTCTACGTATATGCTTTCCATGCTACGGCGAGATTATTTGCATTGTACAGAAAGCGTCATCACACTAATAGAACTCAAGGAGGTGGAACGCGTAAGCATGGCAAAGCAACATACAACAAAACAAACAAAATCGTATTCACACACACACAAGGTACAATATAATCAACACAATATAACATTACACACACTACAACCTAGCCCAACACACATGTAAGGACGGAGGTCATACCAACTGCCGCGAACAATTAAATTAGATTATATTTCAAAAGCTGTGATTTGTACAATACAAAATTACAGTATTTGTTTGGTAGTCATGATTGGTTATATTTTCTGTTTACCCAAACACAAATGAATCTATCCATCTATCGCATGTGGTTACAGACGCCAGGTGCCATTTAAGAGTGAGAGTATGAATACAACCTCCATCCTTGAAACTTGGAGTCTGGAAGTGAGAGTTTAGTAGCGATCATGTTAACCCGTCCACGATACTTGGGCTCTGAAAGTGAGAGTTTCGGGGCTTTTATTAGGTAGCCAAATACCAGGACGTCCAAAGGAAGGCCAGCTAGTACCACTCATAATTATTCCTTGATTGTTTTGATAAATTGATTTGCTAAGCAACTAATGTACTTTGTATACAGACACAAATTCTATCTATCCATCTATCTATATATACTGCTATATAATATATATATATAATATAATATATATATATATATATATATATATATATATATATATATATTATATATATATATATATATATATATTAGTCAGCATAATACTTGTTATACCATGACCGGCAGCAACTCGGGGCCCAGCTACTTCAGTCACCCCCCCTCCCCCCCTCAAAACGCTATGGGAAACCCCCCTTACGAAAAATGTAAACAAACCCCCACACCCAAAAGAGGCAGAGACTACAAGACCCGGGGGTGACCCGTAGCGACATTGGTAGAGCGCTCGGTTTTTAACCGGGAGGACCGACTTCGATTCTCGGCTGGTGGAGATCGTTTGGGCAATCTCTTCACACCCCTTGCCTCTGTTTCGCCTGACAGTAAAATAGGTTACGCGGCAGGGTGAAAAGGGGTCTTCGAATCCTCCGGCCCTTCAACCCATAAACAAAAAAAATTACAAGACCCGGAGGTGATGTCACGTTTCCAGCCCGGCCCAGGATTGGATGGCCTTGACCAACGGGGACACCGGAACACCACCACGTCAACAAACCGCAGATTGGTCCTTGACTGGGATCCTAGAGCGAATCTGGAGGGCCCTTCCATTGCTATCTCTCCTACCCCCGTTACCAGTACCAGAATGACCTAGACATCCACCATCGTGCCCTTTTTCCCTGTGCAAATCCTAGGACGGAAAGGCCCTGGAAAATGGATTGGTATCCGGACCAGGAAGAGGACGTTATCTTACCTCCCCCTCCGAGATCCAGATGCTTTCCAGTTCCATGGTGCTTTCCAACCCGACTCCGCACTTGCATCCTTAACGGTTAATCCCGTGCAAGTGGCCTAGATGCTTTTCAGTAATAACATAACACTTAACGTGTTATGTTATTACTGCGATTCAGAGACGCTTGACCTAGGTAAGGCCTGGCTGTCAGGTTACCATAAGTTGCTTAATTCCTCAGTCATAATTAAATACCCTTACACACTATCCATAACTTTCATGATCCTCTTATAGGTATATTGTAACACGTTTGACTAAGCTCTAGGTTATCAAACTGCTGTGTACCTATAGAGCGAGAGCTCTGTCATACAATCATGCACACTAAACTCCAGCTAGGGATTCCCCCACACAATGCAAGTCTATCTAGGTATCATTATTCTGTCACTATGTCTCCGTGATAGGTGCTAATTTGTGCATATAAATCCATGTATCCTTGTATGACATATTGATAATTGTGCTGTACTTTGTCTTTAGACTAATGTTAATAATGATACTATGCATTATGACTATATCGTTGAATAGGAGTTTCATATCCAACCACTACTTAAATAGTAAAACTTGTACACCTGGCTCTTGTATCCTCTCAACACCTCCCCCTCGGTAAAATGGAACCAGTGACAGATGATAAAGCAAGTTCGGCTACTCTCAGTGGTAGTTGGCATGCATTATAATACTGTACGTTGTTCCAGCTTATTCATTCTAGTGTCATTTTTTCTGATTTAGTTAATAGTGCACGTTCAAAATATATCATACATAAATAAAACTTTGATTCTGCTATGTTCAAGACTATGGTTGCTAGACTCTAATTCCTAAAGGAAGGACAAAATAGGCTTTAACCTTCCTGCTACACCTGCCATAAAGCCTCACCCCCTGGACACACTTTCACCACTTCCTAACGTGAACAATGTAGTTGTCAGTATTGTTTGCCTCCGCCACCTCCGAGATAACCTTAAGAGGACGTTATAAAATGTATTTCTTTGTTTTTTATTGATACCGGTACATATATGTACTTTCTTTTGCTCCATAGACCTCTATTAAGCTTTACATAATATACCCCCAAGACCTCCTTCGAGATATATTTGTACATTTGTTTGTACCGGCCGAAGGCCGGTTCTTCGCGAAAGTGGTCCTGGATCCAAAGAATTGGAAATGTATATGTTGTTTTTGTTCGGGCTCGAGTCGGCCACTCCTAGCAATCGGGTACGTTGTCTGAGTATATACATACATACATACATACGCATACTTTAAAAGTCATAAGTTTCTCCCTCATTCTAACTTAAACAATGATATTTACACCTAGCTAGTATGCAATGTCGTGTAGATATCGAAGTTTTGCTATAAATATATGGTGCGTTGATATGTTCGTCTTTCTAAAACGCATTCCTTTCAACTTGTAGCTATTTCAGACGCAAAGAACATCAACAACCCTCGATACACCAACATTCTGCAGCGTTGATGAGTTCGTTGCTCCCAAAATACTCTTTCCAATTGTTCGCTGAATCAACAGCATGGCCTTCAACTATACCTGCCTGCATTTCCTTAGACGAAGACACTATGTAATTTTATGTTTTGTTTACTATATTAATAAGTTTGTTTTCTAAGCATATATTATTCAGCTGGTCTATATATCTGCCAAACTGCATGCACTCAGCCCTAGCTACACTAATATATATTGCATTGGATGTATGAGCCATTGTAATTTAAGATTATAGCTACTCTGATATCCATATACCTTCGTGCTATATAATTATATATTTCAATAACGAACTATATGAGCTGTCACACTTTTATCAACCTTGGACAAGACATGGTGTTTTATGTTTAGCAGGGAGTGGGCCGCGATCATGGAAGGAGTACCGTATACAGCTTAACAACCACTTTACCCTAGCGAGTGAACTGGAACCACCGGCCGCAACCAACGGTATGGACACATTCCTGTACTTTTACCGCTGGGGAATACCGACTGAGGGGAGAGGAGGGGTGTTGGTAAGGGAAGGGTGGAACGAGGGTAGGGGAAGGGTCGAGGTGAGGAGGGGGGTGAGGGTAGGGGAGGGAGGAAGAGGTAAGGGAGGGGTGGTGAGGGTAGGGGAGAGAAGGGTGGCGATAGTAGGGGAGGGGTGAGGTTGAGGAGGGATGGCGAGGGTAGTGGAGAAGTGGAGGTGAGGGAGGGATGGCGAGGGTAGGGAAGGGGTTGAGGTGAGGGAGGAGTGGTGAGGATAGCGGAGAGTGGAGGTGAGGGAGGGGTGGTGAGGATAGCAGAGGGGTGGAGGTGAAAGAAGTGTCTGATGATAGGGGAGGAGTAGAACAGTGGAGGTGAGGAAGGGGTGGCAATGGTAGGGGCGAGTTGGAGGTGAGGGAGGGGTGGGAGAATGGGGTCAGTAAGTTGAGATCGAGATAGGCGATGATATAACAGTTGTTGTTGTTGTTGTTGCTGTTCCCCAGGCTATCTGGCCGAGCAGCCCCAAGGTCGAGAGCAGGGCCAAGGCCATACACGAGCGTCCCCACAAAATCCTCCCTGCTTACCACTAATAAAGCCCAGGTGACCGAAGCCACTCCAAGGCGGGGAGCTAAGGAGGGTGCGGAAACCCAAGGCACTGTGCCCCTCAGCAATATAGAAGGGAAAGTTGAGGGGCAAAGGAAAAATGTGATGCTTTGGCTCCCAATCTGCCAACCTCTAGGTTGGCAGTAGGGAGGTCAATCCACGGAAGAGACGCTGTCACTTGAGTTCTAGAAAATATATAAGTAAAAGGAACAGTCAGAGTAAGCTATGGGTATGGCAGAGATCTCTCAGCTCTCACTCTGAAAGACTAGCCCATCACCACATGACTCGAACCCAATCATCTCAGCATCAGTTAGGAAAGGCCCTAGAAAGCCGCCTTTGGCGGGGGGATAGCTCCCCTATTTCAACTGCTTTCGGGGTTGGACACCCGCCTTGATATAACAGTAGGTGAAGGAGAGGTATGGTAAGTGGGAGTGGGAGGTGAAGAAGGGGTCGTTAGAAAGGGGTTGTCAGTGAAGGTAGGAAACTGGAGGGAAGACTCAAAATATGTAGACAAATTTTGTTTGTTTAAGATAACCGAGTGATGTCAAGCTTTCTTTCATAGATTAGATTTTAGTTCCTTTTCCAACAAAACTTATCACAATTTGATGAATACTACATTAAGACAAACCGACGAGGGAAACATCGCATGGGATATAATGACCTATTGGAGGGTGCTGGCGGTCTCAAGGTCGTTGAAGGAAGAGTGTGTATTTGTTAGTAGTCTTGGAAAATCCAACGTCAAGGCTATTAACCTAATTGCAATGACGACTTGTCTATTTTGACTGCTATGTCGTCATTCCAACCGCAGTTAAAAAAGAAAACGTCTAGAGTCTACTCCATATCTTGCTCTAGGAGACGTTGTGCATTAACCAAAACTACCACCGAAGGTGAAAAAAGCATAGCAGAGAAGAAAAAGGGGTTTACCTTAGTTACCGCTTAAGGCCCATCCCGTGTTCTGTCATGTGCAGATCCCTGTCGAACGTGCGCATGAGCGACCCTCTCTTGTCATCATTTGTTCACGCGCCGCCATTTGCTTGAGTCCGCTTTTGTTGTGCTCCTTTAAATTCACTCTGTTTGGGTTCGTTTCGGCTTATCTGGCCTTGTTTTTTGTTAGACAGATGTTACGTGATCTAGGGCACACGTAAATGGGCTCCTAAGTGTGTCAACTGGAGACGCATGTGGAAATAGCCTACCGAAGGTACGGGGGCGCCTGGCGTGTATGTTTTTCATTCTTTCTCTTTTCATATTCTTTTTCCTGTTAGTCTGGGCATTGTTTAGCTTTTAGCTTATTTTAGCCTAGCTCGTTTTCTCATTCAGGAATTGCTATGCCCCTATGAGTTTTCATATTGTCATAGCCTAAGGTGTAATGTTTGGTAAACAATCTGAGATTTCGATGGTGGCGGTGCTGTTTGTAGGGTTTGTGTCGGCCGCATTATAGCGTTATTCCCGAGTCCCCCCTTTCGAGCCTTCACTGTGTCTCAAGGGCCTGGGCAACAGGTGGTTCGTGATATTCCAGAGGTACCCTGGCCCCTCCTTCACACCACAGGGTTTTTTCGCCCCTGACACATTCTCTGCTCATGGCTAGGCCTCCCTTTTTCTCACCAGTTTCGTTTACTGGTTTTTGTTTTCCCTTCATGTTTCACCTCCATCCTTTCGTCGTCTTTTGCCCAATCCAGGGGTACCCCAGGGGGGCCCCTGTTTATGCTAAACCACCCTCCCTGCCACTTCTCCTCATGGGCTTTGCTCTATCTCTGTGGGTTGGGTGGTTCCTGGGGGTTGTGCCTCCTCTCCCCTGTTAGGTTCATATATCAAGGAAGACACTGCTCAGCTTGATGGCCATCCAAGCTTGGAGTTCATAAGCAGATGACGCATTTTTGTGGCCTTTTTTGGTATTCCCTAGACGCTCCTCTCGCTTTTTCGGCGCCGGACCATCTCGGCCGGTCCCGCAAATTTGCGGGTGCTCGATTCGGTCCTCTGGGATGTTTCGGCTCCCCGCAAATTTGCGGTGATCGCTGGGGGGTCCCGCAAAGATGCGGGAGGATTGTGTCGGTACGGTTATGCCTCAATAGGCCCGCAACTTTGCGGTAATAGTTGGCTTTCACTGTTGACCTTTTTTATGTGATCTTGTTGCCTGAAACTATATTGGTGTGTGCACTTTACTGGAGTTATAGACCCTGCATGTAAGGTGTTGAGTGGTGGTTAACACTTTCTCCATCTTTGCAGGTTCTGCTAGTGCTCTTCCACCTCGCCTGCCCTACTCACCTACCTCTGTGCTCCCGGTTTAGGGTGAGTACGGATACCGGTTTGCATGTGTGTTACTGTTTCCCCGTGCTCATTCCCTGGTTCTTATTGGAAGCTCCCAGTGCTTGGAGAGCCACAAGTTCTGCTTACGCCACTCGCAATGTGTGCCCTCTACGGCCTATCTCCCTGCTCTGTGTGGCCCGTGTATGGACCTGGTGGATGTGGTGGACCATAGCCCTGGTTCCTCAGCGGCGGCAGTGGCCTCTGCTTCCCTTCAGTCGGTGTGGGCGGTAGTCTCCAACCACATTTGGACTGTGGGCCACCGTTCCCCGGCCTTTGTTGACGACCGGATCCGCGTCGCCCTGGGTATCCCTGACCCGACTGAAGGCCGTTCACCTGGCCCTCTCCCTGCTCAGGCCCTCTCCCCTGGGTCCCGCGGCCGGTCGTCACATCGTCGGGAGGATCCCCAGCTCCGTCCACGCTCTCGCTCGCCTCCTCGCCCGTCCTCTACTGCCCCTCGTCGTCCTCCTGATCGCCTTGACGACGCCTGTCGCCCTCGTCATGGTTCTCGCCCTGAGGCCGGGGTTAGCGGCACTGCCCCTGTTCGCCCTCCCCTGGCCTCTACGGATAGGGGCTCTACTACCTTCCGCCCGCTTCCCCGGCCCAGACGACGTCCTCTTACGTTGTCCTCTACGCGCGCGGGTGTTCATGCTGTAGCTGGCCCTCTGCTCCCTCCTCCTACACTGTCCAGGAGGGTCCGCCAGGATGTAGTTGCTTCTCCTCCTCCTACTTCACC
Source organism: Paralithodes platypus (assembly GCA_032716605.1). Lineage (NCBI taxonomy): Eukaryota > Metazoa > Arthropoda > Malacostraca > Decapoda > Lithodidae > Paralithodes > Paralithodes platypus. Next base: position 30,010,374 of record CM064529.1, on the reverse strand, counting down.
TGCTTCAGTGCCTATTCTTCCTTCAAGGTCTCGTCCCAAGGTGGAGGTTCCTCCCTCCTCCGCCTCGGTGTCGGGCCGCCCTGTTATCTCAGCCCCGGGGATCCTTGCACCCGGCCAGCCTTCCCACTCCCGTCATCCTGCTCCTCCTCATTCTTCTATCCCTGACCTTCACTTAACGTCTCGCCAAGGGGGTACCCCTCCTCTTGACTCGGTGGGGTATGGCGAGGTTTCGGGGTCCCCTTTCTCAGGAGCTGACGTGTCGCTGGAAGAGGGGGGATGGTGCTGTTTCCCCCTCGGGCGTTCGTGATCGGGGATGAGTCCCTCAGCGGCGATACAGCTGTCGTCGATTGCCTTCCTTGGGCCGCGACGCTGCGGGTTCGTGTCGTGGGTCTCGCTTCCGCTCACGCTTGCCCCTGCGGGCCGACCAATCTTGGGGGAGGGCTCGCCTCTCTCAGATCGATTGTCGGCTATGCAGGGGTGGGTTGTGTCACTCATCGACGGGCGCTGGGAGGCGATGCAAGACTCCCTCTTATCGCGCTTCTTGGCGGTGACACACCCTCAGCGCCTCACCCTACCTACCCCTGCTACGGTCCCCCTCCCTTCTGCAGGCCTACATTCTGGTCAGACTTCAGCCGCCGGGACATCCTTCAGGATGTTCAGTCCCTGGCTGTGTTGACGGGACTGTCCTCCTATGGGACAGGTTTGTGCGACGACGGTACGCCTGGCTTAGCCATCGTGCTCGATAACCCTCTCCCATTGGAGGCCTGGTTTGCTGAGGCCTTAGACTTCGCCAACCGATCCGTCGACAGATCCACTTCAGTCCCTCCCCCGGAGTCATCACTGCTTTTGCCTCCTTTTGTGTCTGTCGGCGGGTTGGACGGCAAGTTCTGGTCCTGGATAAGCGCGCCCGAACTTGAACTTTGTTCTATTGCTAACCCGTTCTTCTCTCACCCAGATAAGTCCTCTGTCGACAAGGATTTTCCCTTGCGACAGAGGGTGGCGAACTTATTATCTTGTCTTTTAGGTTCCCTCCAGACATCTGTTCGCCACCTGCGGCTTATCGAGGCGTCTGCACCAGGCGATCTTCGCGAGGGTTTGGACCGCGTTCGGCGGATCCACCTTCGGCTCGCGGTGTCTTTGGTTCCCGAGCTGAAGGCGGTTTTGTGCGAGGCAACTCGGCAACGCCAGACGGTACGGTCCTCGTTCTGCCGGACAGCCCCCTTGGATATTCGTCAGGGTTTGTTGTACTTTGCGCTATATACGTCGGGGCTTTTTGAGCAGAATGCTTGGGAACCCTACGCTTCTCTGTCGGCGGACCCTGCTTACGACACGCTACGACGCGCTGTGTCGCGAGCAGGGTCTTCTCAGTCCCGTCCTTCTGACGGTCCTCTTCGGGGTGCTTCCGCCAAGAACGGGCGCAGGACAGGGCCGTTGCAGGCCAGAGCGTCGGTTCCGCCTCGCACTTCTGTTCTTGCTCCCTTTCATCCCCGCTGTGAAGGGGCTGGCCAGCCTTCCACTTCCGGCCGCACTTCGACGGGGTCAGACCCGCGACGGACAGGGGATGGGGTGGCCCGCCCTTTTCGACGAAGTGGGCGGGGGGTAGGAGGTCAACGTGGCGCTCATGACCGCCAGGACCGTACCGGGGGAACCTCCACGTCAAAACAATGTGTAGGTTCTCCAGGTCGGTCTCCTCCTTGTTCTCCTTGTCGCCTAGCCGAACGGGTCGCTCCCCTCCTCTCGGGAGCTACCACAGGTTGTTTTCACCCTTGCGTCCCTCGATGGCCGCGAGGGACGTGGGGGCGGAAGATTGCGCAGAGGGGTCTCACCTGGAGATGGAAGTCCAGACCCCCACTCCGCTCTTGTCAACGACGCCGGCCCATCTCTTCAGAGGTGGCCAACGTGTTAACATCCATGCACGAGCAGGGAATCGTCAAGGGGGTGAAAGCCGGTCACCCGGTTTTCCTCTCCCGTGTATTTCTGGTACAGAAGAAGAACTGCGACCGGTGGTGGATCTGTTGGCCCTCAACGGGCACATCGTGCACACACGGTTTCGGATGCTGCCGGTAACCCAGGTACGACTGGCCCTGCGACCTCTGTCGTGGGTAGTGTCGCTGGATCTCACAGATGCGTATTGGCTCGTTCCTCTCCATCCTCGATTCCAGCGATTCTTGGCCGTTCAGACTTCCGATCGTGTGCTCCTGTTCGACGGACTTCCCTTCGGTCTCCACATCGCGCCGCGGATCTTCTCCAAACTGGATCCTCTCCTCAGGAGCGGGCTGCAGATCCTGTTTTACTTGACCGATTGGTTGATAGTTTCCAACACCCTAGCACTGTGCGTACACGACACCCTCACAGTCGTTCACCACATCACACAGTTAGGGTTCACCATCAATGTTCCCAAGTCACGCTTGACCCCGTCGCGTGTCGTGACGGGGGTCGGTCTCGAATGGGATTTGACCAGCGCTACGGTGACCCAGAGTCTGCCAAATGCGGTGACGCTTCGACGGAAGGTCTTCGCCGTGTTGCACTCGGTCTCCCTCACGGGGATGATCTGGGACTCGTTAGTGGGTTCGCTGTATTGGGCCGCTCTGACCATTCCCTTAGGGAGACTCAGGCTACGCCGCCTAATCCTCATGGGCAACGAGGTGTTTCCGTTGGCCCCTATGGCTCGGCTCATGCCGATCCCGCGTTCCATTCGCAGACACTTCGGACACTGGGTTGCTTGGGGCACGCTCTCTGCGGCTGTGCCCTGGCCCGCCCCCCCACCGACGATCTGGGTAGACACAGATGCGTCGAGCGAGGTAGGGTGGAGTTACCAATCAAACCTGGGACATCAACTTCACGGCAGGTGGGTGGGACACACGCACCTACACAAAAATGCCCTAGAACTGTTGGTTCCTTTGTTCTTCCTGAGGGACCATTCGCTGGCCCTTCGGGGAAAGTCGGTGGCCTTCAGGATGGACAATCAGACAGCTGTCCACTGTCTCCAAAAGCAGGGGTCATCCAGGTCATTGACTCTGTTGGGGATCTCGGAGAAGTTGTTCTTCCTCGCGAACCGACACACCTTCTCCCTGCGCGCCTCCTACCTGCCCGGGACTGCCACCCTGTGGGCGGACGCCCTGTCGAGAGGACAGGGCGTTCTTGTAGAATGGGCAATGGACCAGACTGTGTTCGACGACCTCGCGGCTTCCTGGGGTGTTCCGGAGGTCGACTTGTTCGCATCGTCGGAGACGCACAAGTTGCCTCAGTCCCTATCCCTCCGGCCTCGCCCTCCGGAGGGGGGTCCGGACGCTTTCATGGAAGACTGGAACAGGTGGCAGTCGATATACATTTTCCGCCACCAGACGCACTGTTGATGTGCAAAGTCCTCGCGGGGCTGCGGCTGTACCGCGGAAGAGTCTGGCTAATAGCCGGCTCAGCCTTGGTACGCCCAGTTGACACGGTGGTGCCCGAGTCCGGTCCCTCTACCTGTCTCCGACTTCCACTTGAGCCAGCTTGGAGACCTGCGGACCTCGTTGGCCTTCGCATCGTGGATGTTCGTGAGGCACGGTGGCTCCCAGTCCACGGACGGGACCTGACTGACTTCCTGAAGCGTTCATGGACGACTTCGACTTGGGGGACTTACGAGTCCCACTGGAGGTCTTTTACTAGGTGGATACAGGACACTCGCCAGACAGTTCGCTCTCCTTCCCTTGTCCTACACTCCTTGTTTCACCTCTTCCATACACGTCACTTTCAAGTCAACGCTATCCGTAACCACTTGTCTGCCATCCGGAAGGTCTTTGCGTCCGTCACTGGGCTGGTCGTTCCGCCGAAGGAGCTGGATTCCTTCATGACGGCTGCCTTCAGGGAACGACCGCCTCCGCGCCAGATCCCTCCACAGTGGGATCTGGGGCGGGCTCTGGACCTTCTGGCTTCACACACGTCTACACGAGACATTACACCGGTTCAGTTGCTCGGGCGTACACTCTTCCTTTTCGCTCTGGCCACTGGGGATAGGGTGTCTGAACTAGCAGCCTTGTCACGGTCCCAGGAATGCGTGCGATTCTCCCAGTCCTTGAATATCGTCACGTTAGCCCCCTCCCCTCATTTTGTTGCCACGAATGAGAGAGAGACCTACGTTTTCCAGCCTTTCACCATCCAGGCTTTAAAGCGTGGGCATACTCACCATGTGTTGTGCCCAGTGTAAGCCTTGCACTGCTATGTTGAGTCTGTGGTGCCGCCTTCGGGTACTGCTGTGTGGGTGTCTCCTCGGACAGGTGGGAGGCTCTCGAAGGTGCAGATAGGACGCCACATTTGTCGGGCCATTCGTGCTGGTAACCCTGTTTGTAGGGGTTCTGCGCACGATGTGCGATCCTTTGCTGCCTCCTTACGGTTCCTGCAAAGTCGATCCTTACATGACATCGCCTCAGCGGGTTTGTGGTCTTCTATCAATTCCTTCGTCTCCTCCTCCCTCTCCATGTCCATTGTTCGACCCCCTCGGCCGGTGATCGCTCTCGGGAGTCGTGTTTCCTAGAGCTCTGGCGAAGATACCTGGTCTTCCCCCCTTGTCACTCTTTCTTTTACTTTGTTTTATTTGAAAAAGGGGGGGGGGGAGTACGGGTTTGCAACACTTGATTGCAAGTTTGGGATTATGTATTATGTATACAGTACATAAGTGTTTTTACCAAATTGAAAACTGTGTTTTGTTATTGTGTTCAATGTTTGTGTTGGTTTTGGAAGAAAAGGGATTTTGGGTACAGTACTTTTTTGGTTTAAGACAAGTCTATGTTTTGCATTACTATGAATGACGGACACGTGGTAAAACTGTTCCTTTTAGCTACTCCTCAGTTTTTTACTCTTTTATTAAACTCTCTTGTTTAAATTGTGTTTCTTTGTCATTCATAATTTTGTTTTATGCATTGTTTTTTTTGGTATGTTGGGCTTGGATGTCCTCCTCCTATTTGTTACGCAGCCTTGACGTTGGATTTGCCAAGACTACTAACAAATTGGGAGGTTTGACGTACCTCCCAACCTACCAAATAGGAAAACCTACTATTTGGTAGTAGTCTTGGAAAATCCAACGTACATAATACCCTCCCTCACGCCGGACCCCTGCCCATCCGCGTTCTTCTGCTGACGTGAGATGTGATGACAAGAGAGGGTCGCTCATGCGCACGTTCGACAGGGATCTGAACATGACGGAACACGGAATGGGCCTTAAGCGGTAACTAAGGTAAACCCCTTTTTCTTCTCTTCTATGCTTTTTTCACCTTCGGTGGTATTTTTGGTTAATGTACAACGTCTCCTAGAGCAAGATAAGGAGTAGACTCTAGACGTTTTCTTTTTTAACCGCGGTTGGAATGACGACATAGCAGTCAAAATAGACAAGTCGTTATTGCAATTAGGTTAATAGCCTTGACGTTGGATTTTCCAATACTATTACCAAATAGTAGGTTTACCTATTTGGTAGGTTGGAAGGTACGTCAAACCTCCCAATTAAAAAAAAAAAATGAAAATTTAGACTAATGGAGGCATTTTTTTATAATTATAGAACTCTCATAATGTAACAAGGTGGCTGAAAAAAATATATATATCTACAATATATATATATATATATATATATATATATATATATATATATATTATACAGTATATATATATGCTATAAATGCTGCCTATATATTTTCAGCTCCCTCCACTCGTTCTCCTCCCTTTTGTTTGTTTCCCTCCGTGTGTGTTTGTCATGGTGTCGGTCTGTTGGCTGCCTGTATGGTCAACTCTGTTTACACTTTGTGGCTCTTGACGTACATTTTGTTTGCATTCACTCCACCTGTATTATATTTCCCTTGTGTTTATGTGTCAGAGTCTGTTATCATTATTATTATTATTATTAGTAGTAGTAGTAGTAGTAGTAGTATTTTGAGGCTTTCTTGGAGTATGACATTCAATAAATAATAATTTAATTATGTAATAGGTGTATTCATGCCTAATATACAGTAATAGTCAGACTGCTACAAGAACAACCAAATTCCCTAAGTGTATAATGACATTGCCAGTTGGTTTCATAAGCAGGCTACTCTTGAATTGATGAGTGTCGTTTTGAATAGATGATATATTTGTTAATTAAATAAGTGAACCGTAGAGCACAACCCGTTGTGCAGTGCATTTTCTGTTAACATTAAATCATGTTATCGTTGAATAGTCTAAGCCTTTCGTGAACTACAAAGGCTCAATATCTAGTATTTTAAAATACTAGAATACTGTATACAGTATGTGACACCTTGAAGCCATAACATATTAATAATGATTTATATAGCAAAGATCTTGGATATAGCTGTGCATTAGTCTACCTTTTAATTTCCATATATATATATATATATATATATATTGTTACGTATCTTGATCCTCAAGTGGTTAACTTGATGAATCTAGATAGCACAGAGATATATATTAAGGTATCAGTCAGCTGAAGGCAAAACAAAAGTAAAATCTAATAACATAAATTCCTGTTGTTGCTTCCTTTCCTTTTGGATCTTAGGACTTGGTATCCTTTATTGACTGATACTCTTTAATTATGAAAAATACTGAAACTAATTAAAGTCATGTAGTATTTATAAAGAATATTATTTAACCGAAGCTTAGTAGGCTATGGTTATGAACCGAATAAGTTATAGCTAAAGAAGGACTATTAATTTTATAAAAAAGTCTTGAAAGATAAATATTAAAGTAAGAATATTTCTGTCTCTTACCCTTTTTGAAATGAATAGATAGTGTTTCTATGTCCTTTATTTATATTTAATGTAATTATTCTTGGTTCTTGCCTTACGTTAATGGTATTATATTATTATTATCATCAGGAGTAATATCAAAGTCACATAAAAAGTTAGATATATTTAATACTTAGTTAAATTTATTTCTTAACCACCTATCATTGAGGTTTGATTATGAGTAAATAAAGTTACAGGATCGTTTCATAGATTCGATTCAGGTCTCACTCAAATAATATAAAAAGCAAAATATAATATTTTGGAAGCAAAAGAATTTTCTTCAGCTTAGAAATCACTATAAGTAATATTAACACAGCCATGTTAGTCTAAGGCGATATTACTAATAAGAGACAATAGCATCAGCGTACTAAGCACCATTAAGCAATGTAAGCTTAATTCAAAGAAAATGAAAGAACTCTTAAGTATTAATATAAAACAATAGTATTACTTTAATCATAACCCAATTACTTAAAGAGTTGCTTTAGTCCACAAGTTAGTCAACTAAAATAGTTAAGTACATAATAAGAGCGTTAACGTTAATTCCCAATCAATAGTTAGACATAAATAGCGTTAACGTTAATCGCAATCAAATAGTACACCATATAGTAGCGTCACGTTAATTCCCAATTAAATAGTTAAACACATAATGAGTAGTGTAATAGTTAGTCACGTTAATTCACATTAAAATAGTTTTAAGCACATGATAGTGGCGTTCAGGTTAATTGCCAATTAAATAGTTAAACACAGAATAGTAGTGTTCACGTTAATTCACAATTAAATAGTTAAACACATAATAGTAGTGTTCACGTTAATTCACAATTAAATAGTTAAACACATAATAGTAGCGTTAACGTTAATTCCCAATCACATATCTCACTAACCAACATAACATAAGTGTTTACACCGAACACACTTAACACACATTTATATAATCTGACTGACAGTCACAATCCCATTATAATACTTCACCCCGTCTTCCTCCAGCTGCAAGTTCACCTTCCCCAACTCCAAATGAGACTGATTTGAATGCACACAACTCGGGTCTTATATACCAAACAATGATGGTGTAGGAACGAATCGCGATGATGGTGCGCGCTCCAATCATAGCTCCTCGAATCACATAACAGGTGTGTCGTCCACTCACAGCTCCTGGCGTCGATCATACGTCATAGCATCCGTCATCGAGGTATGGGGCGAGATGGTTTGCCCACTCGCTCGTTCGCTCGCTAGTCTGCTTCACCACTTGGGTAGTTTGGCTCCTTGAACTCTAATTCTAACTCTTAAATTAACATACAGGGCTCCGTATGACAGACCTCCCCCCTAGAAAAGAGTTTAAGGAGTATAGTACAGAATATTAAACATAATACATAAATAGATTCACCACCAGATTGGCAACAGCAAGATTATAATGAGGATATAATAAGGATATCACCCAAAGTAGGCAACGTCTCCAGGTACCACATCAGAACATAGCCGGAACGTAGCTGGAGCGTTATTCGAACTGCAAGGCATCTCACAGCTGAAGGCTTAAAAGCGCACTACAAAAGCATGATATTTACCTCGCTACAAGGGAGAGCTAATTGCCAAAATCCTCTCATTAAATTAAACTTACTGCTGTAGGAGGCCAACCTGGTAAATGTAATCTAGATACGTGATAGGCAATCGGCTAGCACGTTTTGGACCCCCTTAATATGCTTGACATCCAGGGAGTATTCCTGCAGCAACAAACTCCACCTGGTCAGTCGTTGGTTTTTATTTTGGAACCTATGCAAAAATTTTAAGGGGTGATGGTCAGTATATACAGTGATGGCACCAGAGGCAGATTGCACATAGACAGCAAAGTATTGAAGGGATAAAATTAATGCCAACAACTCCTTCTCAATGACTGAATAGTTACGTTGGGCAGAATTTAATTTTTTACTGAAATAGCACACAGGATGCAATACTTCACAGTCGTCTTCCTGGAGCAACACTGCACCAACCCCGGTATTGCTCGCATCCACTGCCAGGGAAAAAGATCTGTTAAAATCAGGAGCTCGGAGTACAGGATAATTAGATAATATATACTTGGTAGCAATAAAGGCCTCTTCACATTCAGAGGACCACACAAATTTCACATCCTTACGGAGAAGATCTGTCAGGGGAGCTGTCAACTTTGAAAAATTTATAATGAAACGCCTATAATAGCCAATCATGCCTAGGTACCTTTGGATATGTTTCTTACTGCTAGGAGTTGGGAATTCTAGAATAGACTCTACCTTTGCTTGAGGAGGTGCAACCTGCCCCTGACCTACCGTATATCCTAGATACTGGACCGTACTCTTTACAAAGGTGCATTTCTTAAGATTAACCACCAGATTGGCATCAGCAAGATTTGAGAATAGCAATCTAAGTTGGTAAAGATGCTCCTCCCATGACTTTGAAAAGATAAGAATATCATCGATGTAGACAACGCACCCAGGTACCCCTTCAGTCACCAAATTCATGAGGCGCTGGAATGTAGCTGGGGCGTTTTTTCAAGCCGTAGGGCATTACGTTACAGCAGAAGGCTTGATTGTTGACTACAAAGCATGATATTTCCCTTGCTCTGGGGGTGAGAGCTACTTGCCAATATCCCTTCATCAAGTCAATCTTGCTGATATAGGTGGCTGTACCAATCTGGTCAATGCAGTCGTCGATCCGTGGCAGTGGGTAGGTATCGTTCTTTGTGACAGCATTGACTTGCCTATAGTCCATACATAACCTATGGCTCCCGTATGGCTTTGGCACAAGTATGACCGGACTACTCCACTGGCTTAAGGCCCTAGTGATCAGTTCATTAGAAATCATAAAGTCAAGCTCGACCTGCAGTATACTCCTGCGTTGTGGCGAGACACGGTAGGGGGATAGTTTAATGGGAGTTGCATCCCCTACGTCGATGTCGTGCACGGCCAAAGAAGTGAGCCCTGGAGTATCACGGAACACATTGGGAGACTGAGATAAAACAGAGATTAGTTGGTTTGCTTGATCAGAGGGAAGAGGACATAGTTTAGATGGTAATTCCCTCAAAGCCACTGAATTATACTGAAAGTTGGATAGGCTACATGACAAGTCAAAGTCTGCATGGATACCTTCAGGCTCTGGAACAGTCTGTTGCGGGTCAGTAAGAGAACTGAAGACTTTGTCCGCACCAGGCTGCTCACAGGTCCTGACATTCACTGCCACAGTGGGAGAATCTGGAGGAGAGGAATCAGGGGACCTATGGTAGGGCTTTCAACATATTTATATGGAATACTTGCGTGGGCTTTCTCCTGTCTGGGGTAGTTACTAGATAATCGGTAATGCTCACCCTCCGAATGATCTTATATGGGCCCCTGAACTTGGCAGATAAAGGTTGGCCAAAAAGGGGGAGCAGGACCAAAACCTCATCACCGGGCTTAAACTCCCTCTCACGGGCTTTTCTGTCATACCATTTCTTCATGGAGCTTTTAGCCACTGTCAAGTTTTGAGCGGCAAACTCACATGAGGATCTCAGCCGGGTTTTGAAATCTGAAACATACTTGAGGAGGTTTTGGTTCCCCTCCTGGCCAACTAGGCTATCTTGCAATAGTTGCAAAGGACCTCTTACCTGGTGACCGAAAACTAGCTCATTAGGGGAAAAACCCAGGGATTCAGTTGGAACCTCACGAGTAGCAAATAAAAGAAAAGGTACCCCCTTATCCCACTCAACTCCGGTCTCTGTACAATACTTACGTAACATTCCCTTTAATGTCTGATGATATCGTTCGAGAACCCCTTGACTCTGGGTGGTAGGTGCTAGACTTTACATGCTCGATACCCAACTCCTTCAGGGACTGCTGGAAAATGTTAGAGGTAAAATTAGTTCCTTGATCACTTTGCACCTCATGGGGGAAACCCATTCTGGTGAAAAATTTGAGCAGTTCCTTGATTACAGTTGGAGCAGAGGTAGTCCTTAAGGGTATAGCCTCTGGGTAGCGAGTTGCCATGTCCATGATAGTTAATAAATAAATGTTACCTTGGGAAGTCTTAGGCAATGGGCCTACAATGTCCACTACCACCCGAGTAAAAGGATTCTCGAAAACGGGCAAGGGCACCAGAGGATGTACAGGCACCTTCTGATTGGGTTTTCCTGTCATCTGGCAAGTGTGACACACTCTACAACACTCCACTACATCTGCACGCATTCCTGGCCAGTAAAAGTGGGCTCTGATTCTGGCTAGAGTTTTTCTCACACCTAGGTGTCCTGCCAATGGTATACAATGTGCCATTTCCATGATATCTCTACGACAAGGTTTGGGGACTACTACTTGATGGATGTCCCAAGCCCCGTCATCGATTGGTCTGTGTGGCGGTCTCCATCTTCGCCACAATAATCCTCCTTTGAGGTAGAAACATTCACCACCCTCCTTCTCACATTCCTCTTCACTCACGGACCTGGCAGCTAACTCCTTGCATTCACAATCATCTCTCTGTAGCTCTACCAGGCCACTAGGACAATTTGGAGGGGTTTCATGGTCATCGTTAGGGTCAAGATGAGCCATAAAGGTGTCAGATAAATCCACCTCAGTCACATCATCAGGCACAGTTGGAGCATCATTCACACTCTCATCATCCCTTTCATCAACTCTTACATTCGGTACATTTCGGTCTGAGGGAACTGCTACTTGAGACATTGAACGTGTGACAGCACACACAGGGAAAACAGTTGGCATCTCCTTTTCGAGCTCACCGGTTAGTGGCTCGTTAACAGGTGAAAGTGACAAAATGGGGTCTGGTCGGACCTTCTCACCTGCTACATCATTCCCCAAAAGGAGAGTTACCCCAGGCACAGGGATATCTTGGGACCTACACAAAGCTATGGTGGCCTCACCCTGTAGTAACTCTCATTCAATTTCGCCTTTTACCAAGTATGCATAAAATTGGCCTCCAGCACCTCTCATTACAACTGGTTCGCCAGGTGGGCACTCAGTGTAAGGATTCACCATGAGGGTGCTAGTAGAACCTGTGTCTCTCAGAATTTTTACCTCATGGCAACCATTTAGTCTCACGTTGCCAGATGAAATAAAGGGACGGTAACTGTCCTGCACTGATGGTGAAATTATTATTGGTTTAACCCTTGTGGGTTGCACCACACATGCTACTACACCCCTGTCTAGATGATTTACGTTAGCTGCTAGGTACTCCTGTCGAGAGTCCTGCATTAAAGGCACTTTTGGTGCTAGGTACTCCTGTCGGGAGTCCTGCATTACAGGCACATATGGAGTTTGAGATACGGCGGCAACTGTCTGCCCCGATCTCTCGGTTCTCTCCTTGGCCCAGCACTGATAAGCTAGGTGGCCTCTCTTGCCACAAAAAGTACATACTTTAGGGGATACGGGAAAGTTCCCTCTTTGAGCATTACTATTAGTTTGGGGCCCACCTCTGTTACCATTGCCCTGAGTCGCATTTTTAGTTGGGGGAACATTTCTATTTTGGCTAACTGGGGAAGACGTTATAGGCTTGTGACTGGGTCGGTCAGATTTGTGATTGGGATACTTAAAATTAGAGCTAGAATTATCGTAGGGCTTCTTTCCACGAAATTTGTTGTTGAGCACGTATGTGTCAGCCATGTCAGCGGCGTCGGCAAGACAATCTACCTTTTTCCCCTTTAAATGATAGGATACAGAAGAATCAATTTTCCATAGGAAATTTTCTAACAGGACCAACTCCTTCAGATCGTTGTAGCTAGTGACTTTCTTACTCTTGACCCAATGATTGAAAGTTTTAGTCATGGTCCTGGCAAATACCTTATGGGTTTCTTCTACTTTCTTCTGGTTTTTACGGAAAGATTGCCTGTAAGCCTCAGGCTGCAATTGATAGGTTTTTAGGATAGCTTCTTTGAGATTGTCATAATCCTGCCTAACTTCTGCTACTTCTGACAAATACGTGGCTCGAGCCTGCCCTGTCAAAACAGTTTGTAACATAAAAGGCCATTGATCTCTTGTCCACTTCATACCTCCAGCAACTTCCTCAAACAAAACAAAGAAATCCTGCACATTATCCTCAGTGAAAGGTGGAATGACACTAGTCATAGTCAATCCCAGAGGGGGAGCAATTTCGGGAGCATTTGTATGGACATTTAGTTGAGCCGTACGATATTGATATTCACATTGTTGCGTCCGTGCACTGGCATTTAGTCTGGCTCGTTCGGGCTTTGCTTCCGCATTTAGTCTGACTTGTTCGGTCTTGCTTCGGCATTTAGTCTGGCTTGTTCGGTCTTTGCTTCTGGCTAGTTCGGTATTTTTAGTTTGCTTGTTCTAGTTCGAATATTTGGTCACCGGTCAAACCAGGTGGCAATTGTATATCAAGTTGGCTAGGTTTACTAGGGATCCCACCAACTGCTCCGTCACCCTCCCCGCCTTCTACAGGGAACAGGTGGGTTTTTATGGTCTGAGCCACCTCTACTTTAGACATGTTTGAGACAGATAATTGGAGATGTGAGGCAAGCACTTTCAGATTTTGACAGACAGTCAATATCAGGGGCTGTGGGTTCTGATTCTATGAAAACTCGAACATCTTCTTCATTAATTAGTTGTGGCATGATTAATATTAGTTTTTTAAGTAGTGAAACGTTAATGAAACCGAGTGAAACTGTATGAAACGAATCCTTGGCAAGGTCGCCACTCTTCTGTTACGTATCTTGATCCTCAAGTGGTTAACTTGATGAATCTAGATAGCACAGAGATATATATTAAGGTATCAGTCAGCTGAAGGCAAAACAAAAGTAAAATCTAATAACATAAATTCCTGTTGTTGCTTCCTTTCCTTTTGGATCTTAGGACTTGGTATCCTTTATTGACTGATACTCTTTAATTATGAAAAATACTGAAACTAATTAAAGTCATGTAGTATTTATAAAGAATATTATTTAACCGAAGCTTAGTAGGCTATGGTTATAAACCGAATAAGTTATAGCTAAAGAAGGACTATTAATTTTATAAAAAGTCTTGAAAGATAAATATTAAAGTAAGAATATTTCTGTCTCTTACCCTTTTTGAAATGAATAGATAGTTTTCTTCTATGTCCTTTTATTTATATTTAATGTAATTATTCTTGGTTCTTGTCTTACGTTAATGGTATTATATTATTATTATCATCAGGAGTAATATCAAAGTCACATAAAAAGTTAGATATATATTTAATAATTAGTTAAATTTATTTCTTAACCACGTAACATTGAAGTTTGATTATGAGTAAATAAAGTTACAGGATCGTTTCATAGATTCGATTCAAGTCTCACTCAAATAATATAAAAAGCAACATATAATATTTTGGAAGCAAAAGAATTTTCTTCAGCTTAGGAAATCACTATAAGTAATATTAACACAGCCATGTTAGTCTAAGGCGATATTACTAATAAGAGACAATAGCATCACCGTACTAAGCACCATTAAGCAATGTAAGCTTAATTCAAAGAAAATGAAAGAACTCGTAAGTATTAATATAAAACAATAGTATTACTTTCATCATAACCCAATTACTTAAAGAGTTGCTTTAGTCCACAAGTTAGTCAACTAAAATAGTTAAGTACATAATAAGAGCGTTAACGTTAATTCCCAATCAAATAGTTAAGTACATAAATAGTAGCGTTAACGTTAATTCGCAATCAAATAGTTAAACACATAATAGTAGCGTTAACGTTAATTCGCAATCAAATAGTTAAACACATAATAGTAGCGTTTACGTTAATTCCCAATTAAATAGTTAACACATAGTAGTGTTCACGTTAATTCACAATTAAAACATTAAATAGTTAAACACATAGTAGCACGTTAATTCACAATTAATAGTTAAACAATACGTTCACGTTAATTCACACATTAAAACACATAATATACGTTTCCCAATCACATATCTCACTAACCAACATAACATAAATGTTTACACCGAACACACTTAACACACATTTATATAATCTGACTGACAGTCACAATCCCATTATAATACTTCACCCCGTCTTCCTCCAGCTGCAAGTTCACCTTCCCCAACTCCAAATGAGACTGATTTGAATGCACACAACTCGGGTCTTATATACCAAACAATGATGGTGTAGGAACGAATCAGGAGGCGAGTGATGGTGCGCGCTCCAATCATAGCTCCTCGAATCACATAACAGGTGTGTCGTCCACTCACAGCTCCTGGCGTCAATCATACGTCATAGCATCGGTCATCGAGGTATGGGGCGAGCTGGTATGGGGCGAGATGGTTTGCCCACTCGCTCGTTCGCTCGCTAGTCTGCTTCACCACTTGGGTAGGTTGGCTCCTTGAACTCTAATTCTAACTCTTAAATTAACATACAGGGCTCCGTATGTCAGAATATATATATATATATATATATAAAGCTAAATTTCATGACATGGTACAACCTCAATAATGATACAGTGGCCAATACTGTACATATTTGATATGCATAAGCACACTATTCTGCCTATGTCTTATGGGTTAGCATAATAATGTCAATAGTATCAGCATGATATAGACTAAATTTAAGTAGGTATGTCAATTATATAACTGAATACCTAACGTTCTTGTTAATTAAACCAAGTTCCACGATTGCTCTCTATACCGTTGACTAATTGGCTGTTTTATGTTTTCTTTCCGTAGTGTTTATGAATATCTGTTGACAGTGAAGTATATCAAATACATTTATCAAACTTTACATTGTATGAATAATATTCTAACGCAATATTTTAGCGGACAATGTATCACGGGCTGCTTCCTAGACAAACCAATCAACGGTGCATAATCGGCGGGTGCCCAACCCCGAAAAGGGTTGAAATAGGGGAGCTATCCCCCCGCCAAAGGCGGATTTCTAGGGCCTTTCCTAGCTGATGCCGAGAGGATGGGGTTCTAGTCATGTGGTGATGGGCTGGTCTATCAGAGTAAGAACTGAGCAATCTCTGCCATACCCATAGCTTACTCTGACTGTTCCTTTTACTTATATATTCTCTAGATCTCAAGTGATGGCATCTCTTCCGTGGATTGACCTCCCAATCTACCAAGATTGGAAGCCAAAGCGTCACATTTTTCCCTTGCCCCTCAACTTTCTCTTCATAATTGCTGAGGGGCACAGGGCCATGGGTGGGGCTATGGTTTCCCGGGCGTTTCCGTACCCTCCTCAGCTCCCCGCCATGGAGTGGCTTCGGTCACCCAGGCTTTATTGTGGTCGGCGGGTAGGGTTCTGTGGGGGGGGCTCGGTTATGGCCTTGGCCTTGCTCGGGGCCTTAGGGCTGTTCGGTCAGGCAGCATGGGGAACAACAACAACAACAACAACAACGGTGCATAAAACTAGCTGAGATAATTGACCTAACAATATACAGTATATTAGTTATGATCACCGTAGTAAATCACTTTTTGTTGAGTGGATTATACAAAAAGATGTAATTCTCAAGTATATTGCACTTAGCATCGTAACCAAATCAACCTAATACGCCCAAGCATGTGCCCCAATAATTGTTACTTCTCTCATATCCAATGTAGGGAGATGACTTGATTAACCCATTCTGTACCGGTGACGTCTTCTTCATTTTCTTCCAGCTATACCAATACAATTTTGTGCAATTTAAAAAGTATCTGGGGCATTGGAAAAGGTTATGTTAGATGGTTCGAAGCCTGTTAATTGCTAGAGGCCCATTTCAAATTGAATAAGATCGTCTAATAGTAGCCAGAGTACAGGTAAAAAGACGGCATTGGTACGGAATGGATTAATGGATACATTCACAAACACACACACACATATATATATATATATATATATATATATATATATATATATATATATATATATATATTACAGGAAGAGTTAGTGTCTCGAAGCACATTCATTCTATTCCTGGATTATTATTTTTGGTGTAAACAAATATTGTGTAGTTTTGTACAGTTACAATGGTTCGACATTATCTTTTTTCACCTGTTTATAATGGTCGGTCAATAGCATTTTGATCATATCTGTGAAATGTTTTATCACACCTGAACATTCCTAACTTAGCACACACACACACACACACACACACACACTATAATAACACATGTAAATAATGTAGCAATTTTGGAGCCCACAGCCTTTCAGTATGACGTAATTTGGGAAACTTATTGTCTATATATTATTTTATCTTACCATGTGACGATTATGTACAAATTCGGAAGGACCAGTGCAATAGAAAATGTTCGATATGCAGATGTCATTCGAAAGTTGTGTATAATCTTTTATTGCTAGCATGAATAGAATAAACATATATTTGTACTGACAGTGAACAGGCCTATTCGATTCATAACTGGTTCATGAACAATACGCTTCCAATCAAACATATTAGAAACACAGTTTGTGCAGTTAAATGTGATGGTACGGAATTCCTAGCACAAAGATTAAATCATCGACATTTGTCATTTCATCTGATTACTGGAGGGCCACTGGCTGGCTTAATCCCACTATAATACATTAATAATTACCATATCATGGAAACCATTCGTACTCACAGTGCGGTAGGCACATTTATTGACTTTACCGAATAAATAAATGGAATTAAAGGTGGCTCATATGTGACAGTACTATAACAAATTGCATTACGCCATATCGTCATTATTTTGAGCGGCTGATGGAAGCCTATGTATGTTCAGCGTTATGTTGACATAAATGGAATTTGTCAATTAACTGGTTATAAACATTATGAATTCTCCCACACACCACCTTAAATAGGCATGTATTTAACAATATACTGTTGACTGCACAACCATTCCTTTTCACACACACACACACAAACACTATCTTTCTCTTATATAATATATATATATATATATATAATAGATAGATCGATAGATAGCTAGATAGATATATGCCTCAGTCATGATTCGAACCGCAGTCAATCAGAATGACATCCAGCGCTTTAACTCGTTCGGCCAAGGCGTGACATAAGCTAACAATGTATTTCCCATATATATAGAAGAAGGGAAATCCAACTATGGTAAAGCGAGTGCCATGCCCAGTCACATCTAGAACCCATGTTTCAGAGTACTCTAAAAGAGAATAATCTTGTAACTCGTGCGTAATATAAATATATATAAATTATATATATATATATATATATATATATATATATATATATTATATATATATATATATATATCTATATATATATATATATAATATATATATATATATATATATATATATATTATATATATATATATTATATATATATAATATATATATATATATATATATATATATACTGTATATAAAGCCTATATATATTATTTTACTTTTTTGTCTTTGTATGTGAATGAGAGAGACAAAAGGCAGAACTGCCTGTGAAGAGTGCCTCCCCCAGAGTTGCAAGAGTGACAGGGCCGAAATCAAGGGACGTTCAAGCCAAAATGCCTGAACACACAGAATTTGAAGCAGTTTAATTCATAGGATAGAGGAAATACTGATTCTGAGAATATCGTTTCATTCTTGGGTTGGAGAGTTGCACAGAGTAGGGGTGGAATTGTGTTCCAAGGCAAGTGCTACGTGCTCTACGAAGAGAGGGTGGTATACACTAGAAAAGCTCTGAGGAACATTGATTTTTGTAATAGCGGCAGAATAGTAAGAGAAGTGCAACATTGCGGTGAAGAGAGGGAGACTGCAGATAATTGGTGAGTAGACGTGAGTTAATGAGACGGAAGGCTTCCTTTTCTACTTTGTCTAGATGTGCTGTGTGAGAGGATCCTCCCCACACGTGGGAACAATACTCAATACATCGACGCTCTGTGCCCCTGTAAAGAGCAAGGAGCTGGCAGGGGTAAAGAACATCCGGAGGCAGTTGAGCACACCCACCTTCTGGGAAACTGTTTTAGCAAGAGTGGTAATATGATTTTTCCTAGAGAGATCAAAAGAAAAAGAGACACGGAGATTATTAAGAAAAGATGAAGGGCCCAATTTGAGATAGTAGAGAGATCAGACGATAGGTGCTTCAAGGCCTCCTTACGTAATTATTGGAGTTCATGCTGTGAGCGAATTTGTAGAAGGCTAGTTAAATACTATAATGTAGAGTCGTCATCACATGAGTGAATAGGGCTGGAGGTGCAATTGAGAAGATCGTTAATGAATAGTAGGAAGATAATTCGAGATAGGACAGAACCCTGAGGAATATCGGATTTAATAGGTTGGGGAAGTGAATGGTAACCGTCTACAACCGCAGCTATGGAAAGGCCGGAAAAGAAATTAGAGACAAAAGAACAGATGGAGGGATAGAAACCGAAGGAGGGTAGTTTGGAAATGAGGGATTTGTACACGACACTATTGAAGACCTTCAATATGTCTAGCGCAACATAAAAAGTGTCACCGAAGTCCCGAATGGAGGATGACCAAGAGTTAGTAAGATAAGAAAGAAGATCACCAGTAGCGTGACCCTGAAATAAGCCAGAGTGGCGGTCTGAGAGTAGTTTATGAGAGGAGAAAATGCTTAAGGAATTTTGAGGTAAGAATAGTTTAAAACACATTAGATATGCAAGAAATGAGAGCAATTGGACGATAGCAGGAGGGTTAAGAGCGGTCACCCTTCTTTGGGACAGGTTGAATGAGAGCAAACTTCCAGAAAGAAGGGAAAACATTAGAGGAGAGACAGAGACAGGCAGTGGGGAGATTGTAGGCACCAATCGATCAGGGCTAGACCCAGGTGAGGTTATAGGCATGTGATAAAGAGTCGCTGGAACTCCTGTTTCATTTGCTTGGCCTCTCTTACTGATTTTCTTTGTGCCTCATTTACACTGAGAGCAATCCAGCTAGCTCTCATAAACACCTCCTCCTCCTATCCACTTCACTACACTAAACATGCACACCACACTTCATTCCTCCACACCAAAATTAATAAAACACAAAATTATTAATTGTAGCCCAGCCTCGGAGTCCCCAGGGGGGGGACCATAAATGCCCCCTCACCCGACCCACCATCCCCTGACGACCCCACACAATTACCTGGACCTCGGCCTGTTACTCTTTCTATTAATTTCTGCAACATTCGCGGACTTTCCTCTAACTTTCACTCTGTTGAGCACCATCTCTCCTCCTACAAACCTGATCTTCTCTTCCTCACCGAAACTCAGGTGTCTGTAGCAACATCCAGCAACCCATTCTCTGTATCCTCCTACTTTCTCTATCCTACTTTCAAAGCCAAAGGCGGATGTTGTGTATATGTGCACAACAAACTCACTTGCTCTCGTGTTCCCGATTTCGACTCCTCTGAATTCTCAACTTTATGGCTCAAACTTTCCTGTCATTCTCTTACTAAATATTTCTGTGCTGTCTATCTTTCCCCTAACTCTACCAACTTTCCCAAATTCTTTGACTATCTAAACTCTACAGTGGAACACATTCTATCCATTTCTCCTTTCTCAGAAATCTCCATCTTAGGAGATTTCAACATTCACCACTGCCAATGACTCTCCTCTCACACTACAGATCCACCTGGTGAACAAGCCTACGTCTTTTCTATCCTAAATGACCTAGAGCAGTTAGTTCAGCAACCCACCCGTATCCCGGATCGCATCGGAGATCGGCCCAACATTCTTGACCTGTTTCTAACTTCTAACCCTTCTTCTTATACTTCGATCTTTTCTCTTTTCTCTCCTTTGGGCTCCTCCGACCATAAACTTATCTCTGATACCTGTCCTATCTCTCCAGTACAGCCACCCGATCCTCCTAGCCGACGGCGCTTGTGGCACTTTGGCGCTGCCGACTGGGAGGCTCTTCGGCAGTACTTCTTTGATTTCCCATGGAATGATTTCTGCTTCCGTGGCCGAGGACCCTCGGAGAGTGCTGAACGCATTACCGAGGTAATCCTATCGGGCATGGAAGCATACATTCCATTCTCTTTCTCTCAGACTAATGCTAACAAATCTTGGTTTACTCACGCATGTTCTACTGCTGTCCGCAATAAGGAGGAAGCATTCAAACGGTACCGACGCCTTAAAACTCAAGACTCTCATTCTTCATATGTTTCTGCCCGGAATCAAGCCAAATCTGTTCTTCGACTTGCCAAACACTCTTTCATCAATAATAAATGCACTGATCTATCCAACTCTAGCTCTTCCCAAGCTTTCTGGCATCTAGCCAAAAACCTCTCCAACAATTTCTCTTCCTCGTCTTTCCCTCCCCTTTCCCACTCTGATGGCACAACCATCACTTCTTCCTCTGACAAAGCTAAACTCTTCGCTCAAACTTTTGCTAGAAACTCCACCTTGGATGATTCCGGTGCTATTCCTCCCTCTCCGCCCTCCTCTCTCTTACTTATGCCTAATATCCTAATCTCTTCTAAAGATGTACTTTCTACCCTCTCTGGGCTTAACACTAATAAGGCATACGGTCCGGACGGTGTTCCTCCTGTTGTTCTCAAAAACTGTGCTTCCGTGCTGACTCCCTGCCTAAGCAAACTCTTTCGTCTCTGTCTATCCTCTAACGTCTTCCCTTCATGCTGGAAGTTTGCTCACATTCAACCTGTCCCAAAGAATGGTGACCGCTCTCGACCCTCCAACTATCGTCCAATTGCTCTTATCTCTTGTCTTTCTAAAGTTTTTGAAACTATTCTTGCTTCCAAATTTCTTAAGCATTTCTCTTCTCATAATCTGCTCTCAGATCGCCAGTATGGCTTCCTTAAGGGTCGCTCTACTGGTGATCTTCTTTCATATCTTACTAACTCTTGGTCATCCTCCTTTCGGGACTTCGGTGAGACTTTTTCTATTGCACTAGACATATCGAAAGCCTTCGATAGAGTCTGGCATAAATCTTTAATTTCTAAACTACCCTCCTTCGGTTTCTATCCCTCCATCTGTGCCTTTGTCTCTAATTTCCTTTCCAGCCGTTCCATAGCTGCGGTTGTGGACGGCCATTGTTCACTTCCTCACCCTATAAACTCCGGTGTTCCTCAGGGCTCTGTCCTATCTCCTATTCTCTTTCTAATTTTTATAAATGATCTCCTTATCTGTACCTTAATTCCCATCCATTCATACGCAGACGACTCAACCTTACACTACTCCATTAGTTTTTCAGAACGCCCCAGCCAGCAATCCCTCAACGACAAACGTAATGAAGCCATAGAACTCTTAAATTCTGATCTAAATACTATTTCCAATTGGGGCAGAGAAAACCTTGTTAACTTTAATGCTTCCAAAACCCAATTTCTCCATCTATCTACCCGTCAGGATCTCCCAGAGGACTATCCCTTATTCTTCAACAATACAAAAATCAACCCTTCATCTTCTCTCAATATTCTTAGTGTCTCTTTTTCTTCTGCTCTCATTTGGAAGGACCATATTACCAGTCTTGCTAAGGCAGCCTCCCAGAAGCTGGGTGTGCTCAACCGCCTTAGGGGGTTCTTTTCCCCTGCACAGCTTCTTGCTCTGTACAGGGGCATAGTGCGCCCTTGTATTGAGTATTTTTCACATGTGTGGGGAGGTTCCTCTCACACCGCTCTCCTAGATAAAGTTTAAAGGAAGGCCTTTCGTATCATTAACTCCCGTCCACTCACCAACTCTCTGCAATCTCTCTCTCTCTCCGCCGCAATGTTGCATCTCTCTCGCTATTCTATCGCTACTATAATAATCAGTGTTCCTCAGAGCTATCCCAGTGCATACCACCTCCTTTACGTAGGGCACGTGGTACCCATCTTGCAACTCAATCCCACCCCTACTCTGTGCAACTCTCCAACCCAAGAGTGAAATGTTACTCTCAAACTTTCTTCTACTCAACAGCTGAGCTCTGGAACTCTCTCCCAGAATCAGTCTTTCCCTCTTCCTATGACTTAAATTGCTTCAAACTCCGTGTGTCCAGGCATTTTGGCTCGAACGTCCCTTGATTTTGGCCCTGTCACTCTTTCAACTATGGGGAGGCACTCGCTATAGGCAGTTATGCCTTTTGCCTCCCTCAATCACATAGAAAAAAATAAAAAATAAAAAAATAAGAGTTTGCCTTGGCAGGGAGTCAGCACAGAGGTACAGTTTTGTAATACAACATGAGGAACACCGTCCGGTCTGTATGCCTTCTTAGTATTAAGCCCAGAGAGGGTGGAAAGTACATCTTTAGAAGATATTAGGATAATAGGCATAAGTTCGAGAGAGGGGGATGGAGAGGGAGAGATAGCACCGGAATCAACCAAAGAGTTATTAGTGAAAGAGTTAGCAAAGAGTTCAGCATTGACAGAGGAAGAAGTGACGGTAGTGTCGTCAGAGTGGAAAATAGGTGGAAAAGACGAGAAGGAAATGTTGTTTGGAGAGGTTTATGGCTAGATGCCAGAAGGCTTGGGAAGAGGTAGAGTTAGATAGTTCTATCTATCTATCTATTGCCGGATGCCTTACTCCTCTTTACGAGGGTGGCCACACACAAAATGCCCCCCAGCAGACCTAACCCCTGTGAGAAGGACAATCCGTGCCAGTTTACTGAAGGACTTACAGGATTGACCACTCAACTTAGGGTCCATCTGCCTCCGAGGCCTTCTATGTATAGTTTTAGCACTATTTTTCTACAGTGGTGCGCGGCTAGTCCATCCACTAACCTGCTTCACCCATAGGTGAGCAGTACGGATTTGTATAAGGTTTACTCCCCTAGACAGGTTGCCGACCAAGGCTGACGAGTCCCATCCACCCGGATTTGTATAAGGTCTCCCCTAGATGGGTTGCCGACCAAGGCTAACGAGTCCCATCCACCCTGTAGTTAGATAGTTCAGTGCATTTATTATTGATGACAGAATATTTGGCAAGTTGGAGAACAGATTTGGCTTGATTCCGGGCAGAAACATAGGAAGTATGAGATTTTTTAGTTTGAAGGTGACAGTACCCTTTGAATGCTTCCTCCTTATTGTGCACAGCAGTAGAACAAGCGTGAGTAAACCAATATTTTTCTGCATTAGAATGAGAGAAATACAATTGAATGTAAGCTTCCATGCCTGAGAGGATTAAATTGGTAATGCATTCAGCATTCTCCAAGGGTCCCAGGCCACGGAAGCAGAATTCATTCTATGGGAAATCAAAGAAGTGCTGCCGGAGAGCCTCCCAGTTGGCAGCGCCAAAGTGCCAGAAGCGCCGCCGGCTGAGAGGATCGGGTGGCCGTACCAGAGATATAGGACAGGTGACAGAGATAAGTTTATGGAAGGAGGAGCAGAAAAGGAGAGAACAGATTTACAGTATAAGCAGAAGGGTTAGAGGTTAGAAATAAGTCAAGAATGTTGGGCCAATCTCCGAAGCGATCCGGGATATGGGAGGGTTGCTGGACTAACTGCTCTAGGTCGTTTAGGATGGCAACGATGAAGGCTTGTTCACCAGGTTGGTCAGTTGAAACAGAGGAGAGCCATTGGTAGGGGTGAACGTTGAAATCTCCTAAGATGGAGATTTCTGCAAAAGGAGAGATGGATAGAATGTGTTCCACTTTAGAAGTTAGATAGTCCAAGAATTTTGGATAGTTAGTAGTTTGTCGATGATTTATGATGATTCAAATTTCTAGCAATACAATACAAACTTAATACAAGGGCATTCTGAAAGTCATATAAATAATCCACATGGTCATCTAGTTGAGTCAGATGTATGCAATATATATAAAAATAAATGCTAAATAAGCTAGCTTAGCGTTGTATTAATCACAACTGTTAAACACATATACAGAATCAAGCATGATTAGTTTTGGGTCGGCATTCGTTGACGGAGCGCGAAGGTCGTGTTGATCTGCAAATATTCAAAAGTTATTAACTTTCATATTGGTTCTAAATAAGCAGAACAAAAACTATGATCGAACCCTTTTGTATATTTTCGAGATCCTGGCGATAAATTCTGACAAGCAGAGAGAGCGAAAAGCCAAATAGACTGCCGTTTGATAGTAGGGAGAAGCAATTTTTTTTCAAACATCACATCAACAACTGATAAGAAGGGTAAATCAAATGTGTGACTTCTTAGTTTGTTTTATTATCACAATGGTAATTAAAATCATTTATAAAAATGAATAAATACACACAGAATAAAATTTAAAGAGCATCCATTGCAGAGGTTTATCCTGATCACCGCTAGCAATGCCAAACTGTATTAGTTAGAATAAATTTTCTCTAGCATGCATGCAGTTTTTTATCTGAAGAAATTTATTATGTAATAACATATCTTTATATACAAACTAATTTAATAATCTTAGGTAATATAATAACAAACTAAGTTCGCATTTGTCTATCAATTCATCAATCATCATGTTTTGCTTCGCAAAATATAACGATTACAGTAGTTTTTTCCATACCAACATATTATAAGCCTCCTATGGTATGTGTTCTCCCTTTTGTCTAGTGGGGACAGTTGACATGCACTTTTACAGACCTCCATGTTTGCAGTGACTCTGATAAAAAACGTATATGATATAGCAATACAACTATGTTTGGATATATGTAGATTACAAATGCGCTAATTACACACACACATATATATATATATATATACAGTATATATATATATATATATATATATTTTTTTTTTTCTTTAATACATACGAGGTTGAAAGAAATGGCAATTTCTGCGTTGGAAATTTTATTATTCAAAGTTTCCAGGTCTCTGATGAGTTCTCGCTGGGTGGCAGGAAGTAGATGAAGGAGATGAGCAAAATTCATGGTGGTACAGGGTTACATTAATGTACATGATGATACAGGATATACAACGCGTTTCACTGGACAACCAGCATTATCAAGTAAGGATAGAATGATATAAAAGGTAAACAGGAAGGGTATATATAGAGGGTGGAGGATCAGAGGAGGCGAAAATCAGGGGGTAAAAGTCTGCTATTGGTGGAGGGGTATTCTAGGAGAGAGAAAGATAGAACCGCTTCACGCATGCGCACTGGATGCGGGATGGTGGTCGGTTGGCGGGGTCGAAGCTGATTGGCTGCATGTCGAGGGGCGTGGCCTAAGTTGCGTAGTACGTGAGGCGCCTGCAGAAGACAAAGCTGAAGGAGGTAGCGCGGGGGGCTGCGTCAAGGGCACCGGGGGGCGAGGGGGGGCGTTAGGTCCTGTAGGAAAGTGCCTTTTGGCAGAAGGAAGGATCTGAAGGTCCAGAGTTTGGTTGTTGATGTTGGGATGTAAGGCTTGGATATGTAATGCTTCGAGTATAGGTAATCTGCTTGGGTCACTTTCTTTATCGAGTATGGTGGTGTGTTTCTCTAACTCGTTGCGTGTGAGGTGGGGGTGGTTAGGGGTGAGATAGTGGTCTTTGATGGCTCCAGCCTGAAGGTGAAGAGTTAACCGACGTGAAAGACGAGTCTGCGTCATACCAATATAGGAATGAGGTCCACAGTCCTCATAATTACAGGTATGTTGGTAAATGACGTGATCGTCGGTCATCGGGCTCTTTATCTTGGTGGAAGCTGGTTTGTTGCGGAGAACGAGGTTGGAGGTCTTGGGGGATTTGTAATAAATTATTAATTTGATTTTGTTTTCCGGGTTGGTTGGGTGGACATGCTTGGAGATTATTTCTTTTAAGACGGCCTCGTCATTTTTGTGTTCAGAGGACATAAAATTGCGGTAGAAGATCTTAATTTCATTGAGGGGTCAATGTTGGGAGGGCTTTGGGTGTACCATTTTTCAAGATGGTGGTTGATGGTGCTGGAGATGTCGGAGTTGGAGTATCCGTTATTTACTAAAACTTGGGATAGTCTTTCTAGTTCCTGGTGGGTGTCGGCGCAGGTAGAGCAGTGCGTGAGGGCTCTCCTAACATAGGCGGAGATGGAGGATAGAAGATAACGGCGGGGGCATTCACTATCGCCGTTGAGGCATTGTCCTGTGTTAGTTGGTTTAATATAGATGGTGGTTTTGAACCCATGGTCGTTCAGAGCTACGACGATGTCGAGGAAGGGGAGTTGTCCATTGTTTGATTTTTCAAAGGTGAAGTTAAGTCCGGAGGAGGTCATGAAGCGATGCTGGAGTTCCTGTAGTTCGTGGAGGTCCTTGATTTGCACGAAGATGTCATCCACGTATCTACAGTAGACGGCGGGTCGTTGGGCAGCTAGGAGCTCTTCCTCGATGATACCCATAAAAAATTAGCAAAAAGAACTCCTAGGGGGCTGCCCATCGCCACACCGTCTATCTGCTTGTACATCTTGCCCCGGGGGCAAAGGAAGGGGGCCTCCTTGGTACATAGCTCCAGTAGTGTTTTCAGGGCCTTCTCCGGGATGTCCAGTGTTGGTGTATCAGGGCAATGGTAAATTCGACGTAGAATCATGTCAATGGTCCTATCCACTGGCACGTTGGTGAACAGTCTTTCTACGTCGAGAGAGGCGATTGTGTGGTTGTTGTTCCGGGGGGCGTCTCGTAAAATTTCCAAGAAAGCGTGGGCTGAGTTAAGGTTGTATTGGCTGGGCACGTAGGGGGTGAGGTGGTTGTTCAGGGCCTTGGCGATCTGGTAGTTGGCAGTTGTGATCTGGGAGATGATGGGGCGGAGGGGGTTCCCAGGTTTGTGTGTTTTGATGGTTCCGTACGCATAACCAGGGGTGTATTCTCCAACGAGTTTTTTAAGGTGGACCCCTCCTTGTTTGGCGTTGATGGCGGTGATGGTGGTGTTGGCAGTACGTTTGATTTCGTAGGTTGGGTTGCGGGTGATCTTTTTAAATTTGGTGTTGTCATTTTAATGAGCGGCCTACGAGAGTATGTAGCGAGTGAGAGAGGAGGAGCTGAGATTTGTGTCAGTAGGTTCGCCGCGGTGGTGTTCTCTCTCTCAGCCACATTAGTGCTGAAATTGCCACTCGAGTTATGTCGAGCGCCCCACATAGTTTATTTAACTCGACTTATGTTGCTCGCCGCTAAATAAGGGTTAAGATGACGTCCATTTTTCTAAGATATTCCTCCTTGTCATGAATCACGAGGCAGGAAGCTTTATCCGCACGACGGATGATGATGTTGGGGTTGTCTCTTAATTGTTTGGCAGCTTGGAAGTGTTGTTTGTTGAGGATTTTGCTATGGTGAGTTGCTCTGGTTTTGGCGGCTTCAGCGAGGAGAGTAGGTTGTAGGGCAGGAGTACTGGTGAACCTTGCCATCCTTCTTTAGTCGTAGGATGTCGTCCAGGAGGATTTCCGTTTCTAGGCGTTTCCGGTGGGGGCCAGGTTTGGAGCTGTAGTGGCAGTTGAGGCCTTTGTTGAGGTCTTCTTGGTCCCGGGTCAGAATGGTGACGAAATCAAACGTACTGCCAACACCACCATCACCGCTATCAACGCCAAACAAGGAAGGGTCCACCTTAAAAAACTAGTCGGAGAATACACCCCTGGTTATGTGTACGGAACCATCAAAACACACAAACCTGGGAACCCCCTCCGCCCCATCATCCCCCAGATCCCCACTGCCACCTACCAGATCGCCAAGGCCCTGAACAACCTCCTCACCCCCTATGT
This sequence comes from Paralithodes platypus, assembly GCA_032716605.1. Lineage (NCBI taxonomy): Eukaryota > Metazoa > Arthropoda > Malacostraca > Decapoda > Lithodidae > Paralithodes > Paralithodes platypus. The sequence goes on along the minus strand of CM064529.1, from coordinate 29,982,213 downwards.
GCCCAGCCAATACAACCTTAACTCAGCCCACGATTTCTTGGAAATTTTACGAGACGCCCCCCGGAACAACAACCACACGATCGCCTCTCTCGACGTAGAAAGCCTGTTCACCAACATGCCAGTGGATAGGACCATTGACATGATTCTATGTCGAATTTACCATTGCCCTGATACACCAACACTGGACATCCCGGAGAAGGCCCTGAAAACACTACTGGAGCTATGTACCAAGGAGGCCCCCTTCCTTTGCCCCCGGGGCAACATGTACAAGCAGATAGATGGTGTGGCGATGGGCAGCCCCCTAGGAGTTCTTTTTGCGAACTTTTTTATGGGTATCATCGAGGAAGAGCTCCTAGCTGCCCAAAGACCCGCCGTCTACTGTAGATACGTGGATGACATCTTCGTGCAAATCAAGGACCTCCACGAACTACAGGAACTCCAGCGTCGCTTCATGACCTCCTCCGGACTTAACTTCACCTTTGAAAAATCAAACAATGGACAACTCCCCTTCCTCAACATCCTCGTAGCTCTGAACGACCATGGGTTCAAAACCACCGTCTACATTAAACCAACTAACACAGGACAATGCCTCAACGACGATAGTGAATGCCCCGCCGTTATCTTCTATCCTCCATCTCCGCCTATGTTAGGAGAGCCCTCATGCACTGCTCTACCTGGGCCGACACCCACCAGGAACTAGAAAGACTATCCCAAGTTTTAGTAAATAACGGATACTCCAGCACCATCAACCACCGTCTTGAAAAATGGTACACCCCAAGCCCTCCCAACATTGACCCCCCAATGCAATTAAGATCTTCTACCGCAATTTTATGTCCTCTGAACACAAAAATGACGAGGCTGTCTTAAAAGAAATAATCTCCAAGCATGTCCATCCAAGGTGTTTAAGGATGAGATCTGTGCAGCATGTGAGGAGGTGTGTGGAGTGAGGAGAAGAGGGAGGGGAGTGAAAGGTACAGCATGGTGGACAGAAGAGGTAAGAATAGCTGTGGAAGAAAAAGAAGAAAGCATATAGAGTGTGGTTGGGTAGTAGAGGGAATGAAGATTCCGAGAGACAGAACCGAGCGAGGTACGTGGAGAGTAAGAGGGTGGTGAAGAGAGTAGTGAAGGAAAGTAAGAGAAGAGTAGATGAGGAATTTGGAAGGAATCTGAGTGTAAAATGGAGGGAGAGTAAGAAACTGTTCTGGAAAGAAGTCAAGAAAGTTAGGGAAGGTAGCAAGGGAAACAGTAAGGGTGTGAAAGATAAGAATGGGAGAATGCTAGCCGAGAAGCAAGAGAGAGTCGAAAGATGGAGGGAGTACTTCAGTGAGTTGCTAAATGAAAGGAATGAAGAGCCAGCAAACATAGCTGGATATGGTATGGGAGGGAGAAGAAGAGAAGTAGTGGAGGAGGAGGTGGGGATCAGGAGGTCAGAAGTGTGGGAAGCCATGAAAAGAGTGAAGTTGGGGAAAGCACCAGGAACAGATGGTGTGTGTGGGGAAATGTTGAGGTATGGTGGTGAGATAGTGATAGAATGGGTATGGAAAATGTGCAAACTAGCATGGGAGAAGGGGAGTGCACCCGATGACTGGAAGACTGGCATAATAGTCCCCCTATATAAGGGCAAAGGGGAAAGAGGAGTGTGTGGTAACCACCGAGGAACATGTCTTCTAAGCGTAGTAGGGAAGGTATACAGTAGGGTAGTGATTGAGAGAGTGAGAGTGAGAACGGAGAAATGGATAGGCGACGAGCAGGGAGGTTTTAGGAAGGGAAGAGGATGTGTAGATCAGATTTTTACCCAGAATTGTGTTGTGGAGAAGTATCTGGAGAAGAAACAAAAGGTGTATGTTGCCTTTATGGACTTGGAGAAGGCCTATGACAGAGTGGATAGAGAAGGTTTGTGGAAAGTACTTAGAATATACGGAGTAGAGGGCAAGTTGCTGAAAGCAGTGAAGAGCATGTATGAGGGTGCAAAGGCGGCAGTACGTGTGGAGAGTGAGCAGAGCGAGTTCTTTGACCTGAATGTTGGTTTGAAACAGGGGTGTGTGATGTCCTCGTGGTTGTTTACTGTATATATGGATGGAGTCATGAAAAAAATACTATCAAGAGCAGTGAATGTTGGTGTATCGCTGAAAAGGGAGGGAATTGAGTGGAAGCTACCTATACTGCTGTTTGCGGATGATACAGTTCTGATGAGTGATAATGAATGGGAGTTGCAGGGTCTGGTAAATGAGTTTGGAACAGTGTGCGAAAAACGGAATTTGAAGGTAAATACGGGGAAGAGCAAGGTTATGGTCTTCGAAAGGGGTGAAGTCACAGAGTGTGAGGTGAAGCTGAACGGTCAGGCTATGGAGATCGTCAACTCTTTTAAGTATCTGGGCAGTGTGTTGAGTAAAGATGGGACTATGGATGAAGAGGTGCGGAGAGGGTACAACAGGGGAAGAGGGTTGTAGGAACGCTAAAAGCAGTAACAAGAAATAGGGTGGTCAGTATGGAAGTGAAGAAGTCCTTGCATGACAGTGTGGTAATCCCGACACTGACTTACGGAAGCGAAGCATGGACGTTGGTGAGAGACTCAGACCAAGAGTGAGAGCAGTGGAAATGAATTACTTAAGGAGTGCGTGCGGAGTTACATGGAGGGATAGACAGACTAATGAGGAAGTAAGAAGGAGGTGTGGTGTGGAGGTAGATGTGCTGGAAAGTGTGAAAAGGAACAACTTGAGATGGTTCGGCCATATGGAACGTATGGAAAGCGAGAGAATGACTAAGAGGGTGTACGAGAGCGAGGTGGAGGGACAGAGGGGGAGAGGTAGACCGAATATGAGGTGGAAGGATGGAGTGAGGAACTACATGAACGAAGGCGGTGCTGGTTGGGGGGAGGGGCGTCGACTGACTGGGGACAGAGGTGCATGGGGGCGGTTCGTTCGTGGCCACCCCTTCGGGGATCACGGCGTCAGGCAATAGATAGATAGATAGATAGATGTCCATCCAACCAACCCGGAAAACAAAATCAAATTAATAATTTATTACAAATCCCCCAAGACCTCCAACTTCGTTCTCCGCAACAAACCAGCTTCCACCAAGATAAAGAGCCCGATGACCGACGATCACGTCATTTACCAACATACCTGTAATTATGAGGACTGTGGACCTCATTCCTATATTGGTATGACGCAGACTCGTCTTTCACGTCGGTTAACTCTTCACCTTCAGGCTGGAGGCATCAAAGACCACTATCTCACCCCTAACCACCCCCACCTCACACGCAACGAGTTAGAGAAACACACCACCATACTCGATAAAGAAAGTGACCCAAGGAGATTACCTATACTCGAAGCATTATATATCCAAGCCTTACATCCCAACATCAACAACCAAACTCTGGACCTTCAGATGCTTCCTTCTGCCAAAAGGCACTTTCCTACAGGACCTAACACCCCCCCTCGCCCCCCGGTGCCCTTGATGCAGCCCCCCACGCTACCTCCTTCAGCTTCGTCTTCTGCAGGCGCCACACGTACTACGCAACTTAGGCCACGCCCCTCGACACGCAGCCAATCAGCTTCGACCCCGCCAACCGACCACCATCCCGCATCCAGTGCGCATGCGTGAAGCGGTTCTATCTTTCTCTCTCCTAGAATACCCCTCCACCAATAGCAGACTTTTGCCCCCTGATTTTCGCCTCCTCTGATCCTCCACCCTCTATATATACCCTTCCTGTTTACCTTTTATATCATTCTATCCTTACTTGATAATGCTGGTTGTCCAGTGAAACGCGTCATATATCCTGTAGCATCATGTACATTAATGTAACCCTGTACCACCATGAATTTTGCTCATCTCCTTCATCTACTTCCTGCCACCCAGCGAAAACTCATCAGAGACCTGGAAACTTTGAATAATAAAATTTCCAACGCAGAAAATGCCATTTCTTTCAACCTCGTATGTATTAAAGAAAATGTATTACCTGGCTTTACTAACATATATATATATATATATATATATATATATATATATATATTATTTCCTTTCCTGCATGTCATAATATTGCCCTCACCCCCCTATATTACCAACTCTGGTCTTTATCACGCTTAATATACGCCAATTATCGATCAATATACTGGGCAGTCATTACTATTTCCCCACCTTCCTACAATTACAATTATGTTATTTACTCCCCTTTTCATTTCACTTTTTATTAGTTCGCTTACTTCCAATTATCCTGTAACTCACTTTTATCCCATTAACTTTATATTGCTTATTGCCCTAGTAACCCTACCTGTAGCCTTCTTACACTCTTGTAATTATTGCCCCTTCTCCTCTCTCTCTCTCTCTCTCTCTCTCTCTCTCTCTCTCTCTCTCTCTCTCTCTCTCTCTCTCTCTCTCTCTCTCGGCTAGTTTATGTTTTGTCAGTTAATGTCAGGTTAAATGTGGTCAGGTCGAGTTAACCCTATATTTTACCTCCATCGTCTTGATAAAACAAAGCTCGTGTATGATTAATTATAAACTTATCCAGACTTTTGTAATATACGTCACTGTGGTGTCCATCCCACAACTTATTATTACTTGAAAGGCCCGTGGGATATGCCGATTATTTGTACACTCGGATAACATAATCTCTATCCCATTCATAAATATTCGTGGACCTTACCTATTTCTAATTATGGAAGCATATCTCTAGAAACGAATTTATCAATATAATTTTCTTTACATTAGCTACAAAACTAAATATTATTGCAAAGCAAGTTCTATCCAAATATTAATGCAAATAGGTATACTTGCATAATGAAAACATAGGAGGTCCACGGGGTCTTACGAGCGGACTAGAGACTATGGCATCCGGCTGAAATTAGGAACTACCTGCAGTCATGGTAAACTACGCATTTATCCAAATTTTCATCGGCAAACAGTTTTTAACTCCCTCAATACCATAACACCGTTTTTGTATTTACACATTATATTTATTGGGGTTTGTAGTTTTGTTTTCCTCAACACATGCTTTAGTTTATCACAGGTCGCCATCCTTATAGTACACATTATACAAACGTTACTTATTTAAACTGGATATGCACATTGTTTTGATTAACCCTTTCAGTATACCATGACACTTTCTTTAGATGTATTCTGAATAAGATAGCCTAATGATAGCCATGATGATAGGATAAAGGCGTCCAGTTATACTGAAGTGTTACAATGTCTGCACACATAGTTCCCACTAAATTTTCAACATTAAATTTGATCACAATTATTTCAACTCGCCAAATTCAGCTCTATTTGTTAAGCGTGACTGTCGAGGCAAATATTGGACTAAACTAATATGAATTAATGTTTTCGTTTGTATTACAGTATATTCCACATCTAGAGAATTTAGTCATATTCCCTCAATAAACATATGTACATCATAATATGTTTGGGATATGTGAATATAGTACAGTACACTGATTGTGATGGTTAGATAGGCGGAATAACATTGATTATGGAACACATAGAAATATGTAAAGGACATAAACATACTACATCCAAACACACACACGCACACACCCACCCACACACACACACACACACACACATGGCATTTAAAACACAAACAAAACCAAATTAGCCATTTCAGTGGCCACTCGAGCGATAATAAGTGGATGAAGTGTGTATTGTAATCTGAAGCAGTATTGTGTGAAACAATTGGGTAAGTTGTTCGGTGTATTGCATTGCTCTCAGCTGGGTGGGGAGAAACAGACTCTGCTCAGGTGTTTGGCTTGGGCCAGGATGTAGCAAACGATTCATGGAGTAATTTGCAGCATTTATTCCAATAACCCTTTCAATGTGATAAAGACATTGTATATTTCATTCATCAAAGCATCTACATTGTTGTATTCGTGACGTACTGCATCTTTCTCTACTCAAAGCAATTCATTAATATATAATATATAAGTCTTTCAATTTATCTTCCGTCAGCTAATTATTTTAGAATTCAGATTTGTTTTTAAAGTAAATCAGATATATACAGTATATAATGTTCAATCTAATAACACTTTATATCTTTCACTTGCAACTCAGTTATAATTCAGACATCGATATACAGTAAGTGTATATAATATAGCAGAAATACTATAAGATGTGGGTGCCAGAATAAATGAGTAGCACAGTTAAAACATATCTGAGAAAGTGCGGGAGAGCTAGAATAGGTGTAGGGAGAGCCAGAACAAGTGTTTCAGAGTATTACAGATTTAGGCATTGGAACAAGTGTGAGAGAGTCAAAAGACATACATATATGTGGAATTCATACCAGTGTAGGTGCCAGAACAGGTGTGGTTAGAGTCAGAACAGGCCATGGGACAGTCAGAACAGATGTGGTTGTATTGTAAGAGACGTGTAAGACATGCCAGGTGTGGGAGCTAGGGCATGTGAGGGAGCTAAAACTAGTGTGGGAGCCGGGACATGTGTGTGAATCAGGACAGGTGTTAGAGCCAGAACAGGTGTGGGAGCCAGGACAGGTGTTAGAGCCAGGATTGATGTGGGAGCCAGGACAGTTGTGGGAGCCAAGACAGGTATGGAAGCCAGGACAGGTGTGGGAGCCAGGACAGGTGTGGGAGCCAGGACAGGTGTGGGAACCAGGACAGGTGTGTGGGCCAGGACAGGTGTGGGAGCCAGGACAGGTGTGGGAGCCAGGACAGGTGTGGGAGCCAGGACAGGTGTGGGAGCCAGGACAGGTGTAGGGGTCAGGACAGGTGTGGGAGCCAGGACAGGTGTGGGAGCCAGGACAGGTGTGAGAGCCAGGACAGTCGAGGGAGCCAGGACAGGTGTGGGAGCCAAGACAGGTGTGTGAGCCAGGACAGGTGTGGGAGCCAGGACAGGTGTGGGAGCCAGGACAGGTGTGGGAGCCAGGACAGGTGTGGGAGCTAGGACAGGTGTGGGAGCCAAGACAAGTGTGTGAGCTAGGACAGGTGTGGGAGCCAGGACAGGTGTGGGAACCAACACAGGTGTGGGAGCTAGGACAGGTGTGGGAGTCAGGACAGGTGTGGGAGCCAGGACAGGTGTGGGAGCCAAGACAGGTGTGGGGGTCAGGACAGGTGTGGGAGCCAGGACAGGTGTGGGGGCCAAGACAGGTGTGGGCGTCGGGACAGGTGAGGGAGGGGCGTGTCCTTGAAACGTGTTTACCGACCGGCATAAAGCTGTCCTGCCTGTAACCTCAGACCCGGACCAAACGGTTATACCGGACCAGTGAAAATTATCCCTTTGGTATACCGTAGGCCTTTTCTTTGTACAGAGATATTTGATGCAGTTTTTTGTTGTTTTCTGGCTATTTTCAGACGAATTTATTCAGATTGGGAAGTCAGAGGGTTAATTGAGATAGTCTTCACCCATTTAATTCACACAGATCCTTCCTATGCCTATTATAATAAACTATTGTTGCGTGGACAAAGTTACTCGAGGTACTTTTATTCCCCTTAACTAGATTGCTTTGTTCTAGACAACATACATTCGCTTGGCTTTATCATCGCCTGGACTGTAATCAATATTATGCCATATTAGAACGCTATTATGGTTCTTAAACAATTACATGTTGATTATCAATTTTAATTTATTTATTTATGTAAATAGCTGTAACTGTAGTAATTCCCAAAATTCTTTTCAAACTAATATCCTTTCTGTTTATGGTCACAATATACTAAAATTTGTCTTGTGGTTAATTATGACTTAGGAAGACGTTGTACGATTAGAGGATAAAATTACATTTTATATATTTAGATATTTCCATGCTGTTTAAAATCGCCTATTGTAATTATATATAAACAAGTTATATGAACTAATATCACAGGTAATCAGTTTTTATTGGAGTTATCTATTGGTAGCAAGAATAATCATCTCACATAACCTCACAGAACACCATTATAATCTCACATAAAATTACACTATTCAACTAGCCTTCCACAACATCATTCACAGCAGGAACTCCAAAACTCACGTAAGGAGGCCATAAATCACCTATTTTCTGATATTTCTACTATCTCTAATTTGGGCAGAAAATACCTTGTTACATTCAATGCTTCTGAAACTATTTCTCCATCTGTCTGCTCATCGCCCCCTTCCAGAAAACTATGACTTACTATTCAACAACATACAAATTAACACTTCATCTTCTCCTAATATTCTCGGTGTCTCTATTTCTTCTGATCTCTCTTGAAAAGATCATATTACTACTCTTGCTAAAACAGCTTCCCTGGAGCTGGGTCTGCTCAACCGCCTCCGGGGATTCTTTACCCCTGCACAGCTTCTTGATCTGTACAGGGTCACAGTGCGTCCATGTAGTGAGTATTGTTCACACCTGTGTGTCTGTGTGTGTGTGTGTGTGTGATGTGTGTGTTGGGGGGGGGGGGGGGGGGGATTATCTCACACAGTAGTTCTAGACAAAGTTGAAAAGAAAGCCTTCCGTCTCATGAACTCACGTCCACTCACCAATTCTCTGCAGTCTCTCTCTTTTCGCCGCAGTGTTGCATCTCTCTCACTATTCTACCGCTATTACAAAAATCAGTGTTCATCAGAGCTCTCTCAGTGTATACCATCCCCTCTTCGTAGAGCACGTAGCACCTATCTTGCAACACAATCCCACCCCTTCTCTTTGCAACTCTCCAACCCAAGAGTGAAACGTTATTCTCAATCTTTCTTCTAGCCTATTCAAAAGCTGAGCTCTAGGACTCTCTCCCAGTATCAGTTTTTCCCTCATCCTATGACTTAAATTGCATCAAACTCTGTGTGTCCAGGCATTTTGGCTCGAATGTCCCTTGATTTTCGCCCTGTCACTCTTTCAACTCTGGGGGAGGCATTCGTCACAGGCAGTTCTGCCTTTTGTCTCCCTCACTCACATAGAAAAAACAAATCATATTTGCTACTGAATCGAATGAGCAACAAACCCAATGGAAGAAAAAGGGATACAAAACTGAAATAGAAGACAGAGAGGAGTTCAGCATTGATGAAGATAAGGGTAAACACAAAACTGTTGCCTAAATCCGTCTATTTTAGTCGCCGTTTACGCCTCGCAGAACTAATATTGGCAGTACCTTTCCCGGTATAGTGCATGATAAGTCTTTCCTTTGAAGAATGGTAAAGGTTGGTTAGATATTGGGCAAGTGGAGATGTTTGGGCAATCTATTGATATCCTATGCATTAATCACCTATCTGTAAAATAAGAACTTGGAATTGGCAAATATTTGTGATTCTCATCTTGGAAACAAAAAAATGGCAAGGTAATCCTTGTGCTAGTGGATATCTTTAAAACAAACTGAAAGACCAATGATGCTGATGATAACAATTATTATGATCATGAATACTTTAAGTAGTAATATTTACTTATTTTCCCCAATTCCGCTAGGAAGAATGGCCATGTTTTGCTGAACTGAGTGTTTATTTTTTATTTTTTTATTTATTTTTTTTTTTCGTCTTCGACCCCTTTGGCACATTACTCCTCCTAAACAGCTGCCGTCATGACATTGAACAATATGACCAAATTTTGTTCGTAGAGCCAAAATGAACAAAATGGTAGTAGCATTCCTAAGGGGATTCGTAGACAAAAAAAAACAAAATAGAGAGAAGAAAGCTATATGAGAGCGCTCGATTTGGATATGTGGAGGGCAAGAGGATGGCAAATGTGTAGAAGTTATGGGCGAGCGGTAATTGAAAGGATGTAAACCGAACCGCCCAGAGGGAAGTTGTGGCCGAAACGGAGGGCAAAGTTGGTAAAAAACGAGAATTAGTTTGAAATGAGAAAGTTGGGAAAAGAAAACTAATCTTGGGTAGGGGAAGCTATCATGGGTTGGATGATGTTTAATGTTTATAATAGTTGATGGAAAGAAAATGCTATAATCAATTATATTACACATTAGATTTGCCTTCACATTCTAGCTACTTCCTGGTGATTTGACACAACTTGGGATGATAAATACTAATTATAATCCTTATGTGATATGATAAAGTAATAACCTAAATAGCCACAGAGGTTATTATTAGTCAGAGAGATCATGAGTGTACGCGTGTGTGTGAAAGTGAATGAGAGATAGAGAGAGAGAGAGAGAGAGAGCGCGACAGTGAGAGTGGATGGGAGAGAGAGAGAGTAGGAGTGAGGAAAAAATCCTAGTTGATGGAGTTTGAAGGGAGGATCATCTCAAAACTATATAGTGAGGTTGGACCTTGTTAAGAATTTGATGAGGGGAAGTGATTACCAAAAAAAAGTGAGAAATAAGAGAAGAAGAGGAGATGAACAGAAGGAGGAGAAAGACAAAGAGAAAAGGCTTCTACAGTCCAGCCTAACTTCCATCATATAAAATAACGTATTATTAAAACCATAGACAACAGTAGATCAGGACTTGGCACGAAAATGGAACTTTGCAGTAAGGGACCCAAAATCGGAAAACGAACCCCCAAGTTCGAACCTCGAAACCGCGAAAATTTGATATTTTCGCGGTTTCAAGGTTCGAACTTGGGGGTTCGTTCTCCCTTACTGCAAAGTTCCATTTTCGTGTCAAGTCCAGATCTACTGTAATCTATGTTAAAACTTATCGTTCCTATAATACTAAGGATACTTTGTAAAACGTATTTGAATTATCCCTATTCAAGCTAGTAGAAGTAGATAACCTAATAAGATATTCAGGTGACCTACGTCTATATCTTTATTGGACGTTGTATAGACAATTTTGCATATATTCACTCATGTCCGGCCTTCTAATTTCCTTTTGGCAAACAAACTATGTAAATCAAATTGTCAGTGCAATTGCAAGTACATATTTATTTATATTAGTTTTCTTTGCAATCGCTGCACATACAAATACCATCTATGTATTTGCAAGGTCAACAATAATTTAGAGAGCCTTAGAGAGTGCATCAATTTAAAGAAGCACTAGAGAAGGGTAGACGGAAAGAGGTTCAGTTGTTTTACTGTAGATCTAATTCATCTAAATTATCAAAGGTTTTCATTTTAGTCCAGCCTGTAAAACAGTGGAATACCTACTGACAAACGATTGGAAACATTGTGTGTTTGCATTACATTTTGAACCCTTGCGGTATCTTCAATAGTAATGGATGTCAAATTATTGAATGTTTTTAAAATGTGTTCAATTTAATACTGTTAACATGTGTACCACCTTTGTTACAGTTGTAGGTTATATTATACAAACACAATATTGATATTGAAGTCAAAGTAAATGAATCTTTGTACACTAACACTTACTAAAAAGCTGTTCAGTGGTGAGGCCTTCCTTCCCCTCATCCACCCTGGGCAGGTGGAAGAGGGGGAGTCGTGTCCAACTCTGAATGACAAGGAAACGGACAAGGCTACTGTGGCGTACCTGTGTAAACCACCAAACCATTATTGCTTTTCCATCAAACATGGTCGTTATCAGCCACCACCCAACCCTACTATCGCCTTTATATTCATGTTATATGTCACTATTAAATACAAAAATATCACATAATGTTTGTATATTTTTATTTGATAGTGACATATAACATGAATGTAAAGGCGATGGTATGGTTGGGTGGTGGCTGATAACAACCGTGTTTGATGGAAAAGCAATAATGGTTTGGTGGTTTACACAGGTACGCTACAGTAGCCTTGTCCGTTTCCTTGTCATGCAGGTGTGACTTTAACCTCATGACTAAGGAACAAGTGGCTTAATTCTCCACTTTTGGTAATGCACAATATTGACTAAAATTAGGGGACGGTGTGAAACATGTTCTGGCAAAATATCATACTGATCCAACTGTTTGTTAATAAGTTATTCCCGAAAAACGATGTAATACGGCCTCTGAAACCCATAGTAGTATTTGTGAAAACTTGTTCACATATTATGAACTGTTCTACCTGGAACAAAATTCCCTCAGGAGTTGTAAATAATTCCTCTGTAGAACAGTTCATGAAGATAGTAGATAATATTTTTTATACTCTGTAATGAGTGTAGTGCACTAAACAATGTTTTTCCTTCTACTTTGAGTAGAAGGTCTTCGATATATTATTCCTTGTAACACTTACTCTCACTGTCTCTCATAGCCTACACTTTTTACGACCAAGATTTAACTGGTCTGAATGGGGTATACTATACTGTATATCCCTTTATTTGTGTGTGTGATGAATGTTGCCTGCATTTGATACACATAGAGGAGAGTTGATGGCAGAACTGTCTATTAAGCCTTAATCTTTTGTTGGAGTTTGTAGAGATGAGAGCCTGGGATCACAAACAGAGACAGAGGAGGGGAAAGTGAGAAGGCGAGCACTGCTACTCAGGGGTTCAATATACAAACCTTGCTATAAGTTAACACCGACTTTGATTGTAATTTACATCGAGTTCTACATTAAATTGATTGAACAATTAGTGTATAGGCCACATAGAATGAAACATAGACCGTTGATTGTATGTAAAGTATTGCATAAATGGGACAATCTGAAAGAAATGATAAACAAAACAATCAGTAACAGTTGCAACAATATTCCTGCCAATATTTGCCTTTTGTCCTTTCCTTATTTGTTAACCCCTTCCGTACCGGCCACGTCTTTTAAATTTCACTCTAGCTAGATTTAGAAGATTTTGTGCAGTTTAAAATGGATCTGTGGTAGTAAACAAATATTTAGTTAAGAGTTGGAAACGACTCCCTCTTTCTACCTGCCCAGGATGGAGGAGGGGAAGAGCAGCTTTTAGTACGTGTGAGTGTACGTAACATTTGTATGGAAGCTGTGACAAACTAATGCTATCAACCTGATGAATACCTGATTTTGCTTGAATAACATTTTGTCTTAATGTAGAATCGGCAAAACTATCGTCGCAATTTTAAGGAGGGTAGTGCTTGTATTTTGGTCTACATATTTATGTATTATTATTATTATTATTATTATTATTATTATTACTATTATGTTTAGGTTCCTCGCTAGACCTTAATCAAGCTTGGAAAAAAAAAAAAAAAAAAAAAAATAGACCCCCTTTCAAGATGAATGTGTTACATTTTTCGGTAGAAACATGTCCCGGCCAAATGCCGGTTCCTTCTAAAATTACAGGCTCGCTATCGCTCGCCAGGATAAAAAAGACACCTATGTTGTTGTTCGCTCTCTCTGAGTGAGGGAGACAAAAGGCAGAATTTCCTGTAGCGAGTGCCTGCCCTAGAGTTGAAAGAGTGAAAAGGCCAAAATCAAGGGACGAAAGGTCTTAATATTGATAAAGAAATGAGACAAAAGGTTGCAAAATCGCCAAACTAACGGAACGAACGTCTTACCATCTCAAATATAATATGATAAACATGAGGGAGAAGGGGGTCCACAGTAAAGCGACTACCTCCCCCTTAAACTGTTTGTGTACAAAGCCGGAGTGTGAAATAAGGGAATCGAGAAAAAATCATCCTTATTCCAATGGAGGTATACACTGGACATAAGATGTTATTGGCAGATGTACTACACCTTCGATGGACCATTTTAGCTGCTGTGGCCAAAAATCCTCCTGACCACTGACTCTTAACTTACAATGAATTAAGGGAGCCCACCTCGCTTGTGAGGGTGCAAAGGCGGCAGTACGTTTGGAGAGTGAGCAGAGCGAGTTCTTTGACCTGAATGTTGGTTTGAAACAGGGGTGTGTGATGTCCCTGTGGTTGTTTACTGTATATATGGATGGAGTCATGAAAGAAATACTATCAAGAGCAGTGGATGTTGGTGTGTCGCTGAAAAGAGAGGGAATTGAGTGGAAGCTACCTATACTGCTTTTTGCGGATGATACAGTTCTGATGAGTGATAATGAATGGGAGTTGCAGGGTCTGGTAAATGAGTTTGAAACAGTGTGCGAAAAACGGAATTTGAAGGTAAATGCGGGGAAGAGCAAGGTTATGGTCTTCGAAAGGGTGTGAGGTGAAGCTGAACGGTCAGGCTATGGAGATAGTCAACTCTTTTAAGTATCTGGGTAGTGAATTGAGTAAAGATGGGACTATGGATGAAGAAGTGCGGGAGAGGGTACAACAGGGGAAGAGGGTTGTAGGAACGCTAAAATCAGTAACAAGAAATAGGGTGGTCAGTATGGAAGTGAAGAAGTCCTTGCATGACAGTGTGGTAATCCCGACACTGACTTACGGAAGCGAAGCATGGACGTTGGTTGAGAGACTCAGACCAAGAGTGAGAGCAGTGGAAATTAATTACTTAAGAAGTGCGTGCGGAGTTACATGGAAGGGATAGACAGACTAATGAGGAAGTAAGAAGGAGGTGTGGTGTGGAGGTAGATGTGCTAGAAAGTGTGAAAAGGAACAACTTGAGATGGTTCGGCCATATGGAACGTATGGAAAGCGAGAGAATGACTAATGCTGGGGTCACACATTCCCGTATATCGCTCCCGACAGCTCCCGTCAGGCGTAATCGCCAATATTGTGTTCTGACGGGCGTAGTCCGGCCGTGTACGCCCGTATAGAGCACGACTATTACACTTCCCAACAGACGTACCGTGACGGGGCCAGTGTTACGTTAGACGTAATGTAGTCGTATGGAACTACGTACATGCTTGCGACTTGCGTAAGCATGTCCCCGTTAGTCCGCCTGGGCTGCCCGATTTGCGGGAACACAGGCCATGCCCATGGCCACGCCCCCACAAGACCTGCGCAGCTGAGGCCGTAAGTCTTGGGAGTGTTTAGGACTTACGTGGACCGTTTCCGGACAAGCGTAGGCACACCCCGTCTGTCCAAATACAGACAAAGACAGTCTTTGTCAACCACATAGGTCTGGGTTGGAATCTGGGAACTACAAAAGGGCAGGAATGGCCACACCATTCCCATTCCAGTCCTTCATCGGCACCATGAACAACATCGCGGAATTCATCCTGGAGGAGTTCAATTTTGTGAACTCCCTAATAAAACCGGAGAACAGGCATAACACGCGGCTAATGCAATGGATCCTTTCCTACATCGAAATCTTGGAACTACATGCAATAGCAACCTTCATCTATCAAGAGGAACAAGAGAAGAAGGAAAGGAGCAAGTGGAGAGACCATTCATCCTTGTAACCTTTAACCCGCTGAGTGCCCCCGATGGTCCCGAAAGTAGCTGAAAAGACACTATAGACTACAGAGACTTTTATGGTATCGGAATGTATGGGTGGGAGGGTTGTGGGAGAGTGGTTTTGGGGTTGGTGGGGGGAAGGTAGAAGGGTAATTGACTTGTGTTACACATATGAAGCCGATTGGTGAGGTAGTTTCGCCACCACGGATTTTGCTTTTTTTCCTTTTCTTCGTACGGATACGCTAGAAGTGGGTGGTGGGAGGTGGTTGGGGGTGTGGTGGGGGGAATGCAGAAGGGTAAGGGACTTGTCACACAAATATGGAATCGATTGGTGCAGTTGTTTCGCCGCCACAGATTTTCCTTTTTTTCCCTTCTGATGGGACCGACAGTCAGCGAGTGGGTGGGAGGAGGGATTTGAGATTTTTGTGGTGGGTAGCGTATAAGGTAAGGTACATGTGGTAAAAATATGAAAGCCATAGGTGCAGTCGTTTCGCTGCTAGGATTTATTTTCGGCGAGGACGTATATATACGTTGGTTGCTGCTCCCGTGTGGTGAGAGGTGTGACAGGAGTGTCCACCGCTGGTCCTTATATACCCCCCCTACAACGTTGCCGCATTTTCCCGCCAACCCGCAGTGCGGCGGGGCTGCCAGATGTGCCCGGAATAACGTAAACTTTCCCGTTTGACGGGAATATTTTACGATTGACGGGAGCAGCTTACGTCTGACCAGGCGAGCAGCAACATCTGACGGGGCTGCTCCCGTCAGACGTAGCAGCTAGCCCGGTCAGACATAGGATTTCCCGACTTTTGACATACGTGAGCGCGAGCCCCGTATCTGATTTGAAATCCAAAACATACCGGGCGGCCTTGGCCGCACCAACCACCTCCCCGACCAGCGTGGCTACTACTGCCATGCGTACCAACCCCCACGACTAGACACAATTTAATTTACGTTTTGCGTACTAAGCCCTTACGTTTTACGTATTCGGTTGCCAACTACCAATAAACCTTCGTACGGGAGCATACGGGAGCATATACGTGAATGTGTGACCCCAGCATAAGAGGGTGTACGAGAGCGAGGTGGAGGGACAGAGAGGGAGAGGTAGACCGAATGAGAGGATGAAGGATGGAGTGAGGAAGTACATGAACTAAGGCGGTGCTGGTTGGGGGGAGGAGCGTCGACTGACTGGGGACAGAGGTGCATGGGGCGGTTTGTTCGTGGCCACCCCTTCGGGGATCACGGCGTCAGGCAATAGATAGATAGATAGACCTCGCTTGTTTTCCCTTTCTCTCCCTCTCTCTTTGGCTTGTATCCATTCGGCCTCATTCAGCCTACTCTTTTAAGACGTTTATCTCCATCCAGGTGTCAATATTTTCCTGGCGAGCGGTAGCGAGCCAGCATATATATATTTTTATATTGACAGCAAGCTAAATTTGTACATTTTTTGATAGAAAAATATCTCCGGCAAGGCCGGATTTCTCCATAAAATGCTGGCTCGCTTTCGCTCGCCAGGAAGAAATCGACACCTGGATGGGGATAAACATCTTAAAACAGTTGGCTGAATGGGGCCGAATGGATACAAGCCATGGAAAGAGAAAAGGAGAGAAAGATAAAAAAAAAACGGTGACCCACCTTATCCAAGAATGTCTTTGCTATTAACGATTCTTTTCTTACGACTGCATCAATACAAGTGGTTTGAGATAATGGCAGCAGTCTAATCTCAATATTTGTATTTAATCCCTTAATCTCATGTTTATTTCCGTCTCTCAGTTTCTCCTTCTTGGTTCGAATCACAACTAAGTTTCTTTCTTTTGCATAGTTATAGTTAATACCATGTATATATAAATTATACCAGGAGTACAAAAGAACACAAATACAACAAATTCTGTATAAGCTTATCAGTAGTTATGCCTACTTACGCTAGTGTAGTTTTCGTTCGCACTTCCTATACATCAATCACAACTGTTATCGATGGTTACTAATCTTTTCTTACGACTGCACAAACTTAGGTCGTCTTTCGAGTTGTTGAAATCATAGTAATCTCACAAATGTGTGTTTTGTAACTTTACCCGGGACTCATCTTTCTTCTTATTATTATGGTTTATTATAATTCGTCTTCAATTCATTGTTGGTTTAAAACAATCCGAGCTGTAATTACCATTTTTGTTTGTTACTTGCAGGTAATACACTACTTCTGAAGCTAACAGATGACAAGCACATGTTAGCAGATAATGGGTATATAATTCACGCAAGCAATCTAAATACCTGACTAAGAGGGTGTACGAGAGCGAGGTGGAGGGACAGAGGGGGAGAGGTAGACCGAATATGAGGTGGAAGGATGGAGTGAGGAACTACATGAACGAAGGCGGTGCTGGTTGGGGGGAGGGGCGTCGACTGACTGGGGACAGAGGTGCATGGGGGCGGTTCGTTCGTGGCCACCCCTTCGGGGATCGCGGCGTCAGGCAATAGATAGATAGAATCTAAATACCAATTTTAAAGGACATGCTTGCCCATGTGATATTTTATAATCAATTGTAAAAATAACCCATAACCCATTACCCGTATAACACGCAAGTGTATTGATTGACTAAACGTACGAAGAAAGCATAGTATAACATCCCCTAGTATTATTACTATCCTCTTTTTCCACGAACAGAAAACAAAAAGCTAAAGGTGGTAAAGTAGGGCTGGTACTGTACATGCATCGCAAGATACGAGACATATAATATTGACAGTGTTGTAAGTTGTACTAAACTAATGGGTGATTAACCTTATGTTGTCTAGATATAGAGACTCAGTTGGTAAACTGGTTACTAGATAGATAGATATTTTGTTTTTTTTGTTTTTTAAGAGACAATGAACGGAGGAAGGAAAAACACAGATAAAACAAAAAGGTCCATGTGCCTCAAGGCATCCTCCATTAAATAAAATGTTTGTAACACCTAGATTTAAACATTTGTAGATTGTAAGTTTGTGGAAAGCAATTCGAGGGAAGTGAATTCCAAAGAGTAGTAGCTCTGGGGATAAATGAATTCTGATAAGCAGAAGTTCTGCATTGTGGAGGAGAAAGTGTAAATTCATGGGCGCTCTCAGCTGCGCTAGTTCTACGGGGAAAGATGTGGAGAGGCGGCACAATTGAAGCAAGTTCCTCGGAACAATTGCTGTGAAAATATCTGTAGAATAATGCAAGGGATGCAACGTTTCTTCGTATGGATAATGTAGGAAGGTCCTGTGTGATTGCAGGGTTATTGATTAATCTAATAGCTTTATTTTGAATTTTGTCCAACTGCCTCAATGCAACCACTCCACTTCCACCCCACAGAGGTGAACAGTAATCCATCTGAGAACGCACATGACTTTTATATATTACGGCCAACTGCTCGTCAGTGAAGAATTCTCGAACTCTGTACAGGAGTCCCAGTTTTTTAGAGGCATTCTTAGCAATGCTTCTAACATAATGTGTCCAGCTCAAGTTAGTAGTTAATGTTACACCGAGAATGTCAATACTATATAACTAAATATAGATAGATATACACAGAGAGATAAAAAATTGGCTAGTTATGCACATTTGTTGTTTTCGGGCATGTATTTACTGTACAATGTACAACAAACATTGAGGAGCCTCCTCCTCCAAAAATCCTCGTGGCTCACAGTATGATATGATACAGTATGTTGGCATTCCCCTCACACCCAATGTCTCTGTTCACCTAGCAGTAAATAGAAGCCTGGAGTCCGTAGCCATTTGTGACGTTCCATATGGGGGTGAACTATGATAATGGATATTATGCAATAGCCCCTGTGACCTAGCTTAGTAACTTAACCACCACAAATTCCAAACAGATAGAACATGAAGATGAAGGTCGTGGCAACGCACAACCTTCCGTAGTGACCCAAGTACCAGTGCTTCTTACGCTTGCACCATTATCCTGTGATTCTCTAGATAATACTTGTAAATATCGGAGTGAAAAACTAGTCAAACATCCCAATTATCTCTCTCTCTCTCTCTCTCTCTCTCTCTCAAATGTACACACTAATGCATGGGTGGGAAACGGTACTCATATTCAATGCACATTACTAAAATATTTCAGTGATACATTGCACAAATATTAATAATACTAATTTGAACACCCTATATCAAAATTTAGTAGGCAGAGAATGACCTTGAACTTGTTGTTGCCTGCGGGAAACTTTAATATAAACACGAGCAACAAAATCCCCCGACAAACGACGCGATATGTTTCCCTAATGCCTCCGTCTGTTCTCATTACCACTGAAAAATAGCAATGGAAATATTGTGGCTTATTATTTTTTTCCGTGTCCAATGTTAAACCTTCGTGCGTGAGATACAATAGTATTCATATCCTTTAGCATTGGGGATTTGGTTTTTTTATTTTTTCGTTTTCAATTCCTCCCTTCAGGCATGCAACACTATGTGTATATTCTAAACATACCTTTTCATCTGAACTCATCGGCAAGACTTTTCCAGGATTTTGTAATTTCTACATGAGAGAGAGAGAGAGAAGGGGGGGGGGGTTGCAGGCTGGCGGTCACAGCAAAGTTACCTCTAATATTTTTCTGGATTTTATAACACATCTAGATTTAAAATGTTTACACCACTTTCACAGTTGGTTCATAAGCATACTGTGAAGATCATATGAGAAACATAACTTTTTATGAAGAATTACCAAAGTTGTGTGCATATTGGTGAATTCTGCGGTGTGTTCTGTGTTGTGGTATTGGAGGTGGTGGGAAAAACGACACTACCACTCCCCCGCCTCACACCGCTAGTTTACCTCTCACCAACCGCCAGTTTGCAGTACCTCTCTATCTCGTTTATCATATGTTCAACCTATGCATGAATAATATTGATATGCCCCTGGTCACATCTGCCATCTAGTGTCCCCACATGTAGTACAAAGCTAAACCCTGAGGCTATTTGCACGAGGGGGCCCCTTTGCATGGGTAGTGTAAGGAGG
Source organism: Paralithodes platypus (assembly GCA_032716605.1). Classification (NCBI taxonomy): domain Eukaryota; kingdom Metazoa; phylum Arthropoda; class Malacostraca; order Decapoda; family Lithodidae; genus Paralithodes; species Paralithodes platypus. The sequence goes on along the minus strand of CM064529.1, from coordinate 29,962,237 downwards.
CACGTGGGGTGGAACAACCAAACTTTGGTAGGAAATAGGTTCCCTTTAATAGGGCTCCCAAGGCTGTGAACTCGACCACACTTTGACCTGACCAAGGGGGTCCACGCCGTTTAGACGGTGGGGGGTTTGCAATCGTTTTGACAATTTAAGTCAAAGGAATAGGTAGGCGACCAGTGGGCTGCTAGGTATTAGGATTATTTATTATTTTTGTATGTACTGTACAATAGGAAATTGTAACTACAGAGAGACTGTGTTTGCTACCACACCCCTTCAGTACAGTCTCACAAATAAATGCAAGCACCATTTATCCTCAGATGTACTCGTGTAATTTAAAAAAAAACAATGATAAACACCAGTCGCCACTTACTCATTGGGCATTCCGAGGGTCTATCAGGGCATGAACCAGATAAGTGATGTGCTGTGTGTGGTAAGACTGCTGTAAAGAAGCTCACAAGTAATTGTACCACCAAAGATTGTCCTAACATATGTTACAGCAGATGCCTTGGAGGAAATTACACTTTCGACTGTAGTGAAGTCAGCATTCTTCGAGCTGCCCAGGGCATCAGTGATGCTGTAGAATACTTGCAAAGTGCCATACGGACACTTCACAGATCGGTCTCACATCTCCTTCCTCTGCTGAGTCGGAAGAGGATGAAGAACTAGTTAAACTTGAGCCCAGAGAACTTGTGAACATCATAAGAAACTTAAAAACAGAACTTACAAGAAAGAAGAGCATTCTCAGCTACTTGGGCACTACATCACAAAGTATTGAAGAGAAGAGAGATGCTGTAATACAAAATTTAGACTTTATTTATTGGGGAGGTGTGGTGGAGTTGTCTTGCCACTGACCTGGTAATCCAAAGGTCCCGGGTTCAAATCCCGATGTATCAATGGGAAGATATTATTGGGATGGAATTTGTGCTGTACACTCGGCCGCAATTCCGCGTGGGCCACCTAGTCGTAGGGTTTGGGTAAATCCGTTGTGTAGTTTGTTCGCTCTGAATATAGTAAGATCTCACACTCCCCTCCCTGAATCAATCGAAGATTTTGCCCCATAGATGGCGCAGCTTGATGGGAAGGGAGGGAGCTTGTCGTAGTGTTAAAAGGGTAGGACACAATGGGAGGAGGTGACGTTCTATAACATACAGTGACGAATGTTAAACTTATTTACTTTTACTTGTTCATACAATAATGTTCCCGAAACTAATTCGTAATGAACAGTAGAGTCCCTCATCAGTAACTGAAACGTCACTCTCTCTCTCTCTCTCTCTCTCTCTCTCTCTCTCTCTCTCTCTCTCTCTCTCTCTCTCTCTCTCTCTCTCTCTCTCCACCCACTTTATTGGTATGAATAAAATAATAGTACAGGTCATACTATATAATATATAACATACACCTTTTGTTAGCAAACTACAAACTAGCGACAAATTAGATTAACAGAAGTAGTAAACTATTATTATTTAGATGAGTTACCTTTGTAGTGTCAAAATATGTCGATCTGTGGATGACTTACCTCAAGCATTAGAGTCACAGTTAATACTGAGTCGGTGGGCTATTGATTACATTGATCAGGATTCATTAAGATTGGTAATATCATTATCAAGATTATAAATTACCTGTGGCCAGAAAGAAAACATTGCATATGATCACATTGATACATTAAGCCAAATGGTAGAGGTATGGCATGTCTGATTTATATTTAACAATTAATTTACATCGAGGCAAATTTGTTGATAAAGCATTTCCCTCAGGAATATCAGTATCTTTAGAGTAGCTGGCAACAGTGTTTAAACTTAGATACAAAATTCCTCTCTGTTTATGGCGATTTAAAGTCGATTTTCCTGTGCATCAAGGTAAACTACCCCTTCCCTCCCCCAAATGGATAGTTTGAGTCTCGTTTCACCTTTATTGCTCTCTGACATTAGGTTGAAATTAGTATGGATCTTCATAAAGAGCTCCTTACCAAAACTTCTTCTGAAAATACACACTTCCTACTCGACAGGCTTACCAACATTTATCAGGGTAAATTATATGACCTTAACTATTCAGCTATAGTACCAATCTAATTCTTTCTGATTAACTTGCTCTATAGACGAATGCTAATAATTGATGTGTGCTAACCTAGAAACAATAAATAAAATAATTACTAAAGTATATGAAAAATCTGTTGGTATCACTGAAGAGCCAAGTCTGGTTTCTCAGAGAGAGAGAGAGAGAGAGAGAGAGAGAGAGAGAGAGAGAGCACTGTGTTAATCTATTTATGTAGTAAATATGGTATTGATAAATAATGTGTGCATTACCTTGGTAACAGTGAGACTATGAGTAACTACATGTAAACTCAGGTTATTAGATATCACAAATAGACCAGGGTATACACAGATAATATTATTCCACACATATAGTTATTTATACTGATATGTTATACTCTTTGCATGTGGTTTGTTACATATTGCCAAGTCTGATAATATAAGATAATGTGATACAGGGGGAAATATTTACCTAGAGTAAATTACCCTCGAGAATTGCAATCCATTTTTTCCCCAACACATTATTCCCTTGATCTATTTACTTTACTATGACTGTCTAATAAATATCAATTAAATAAATATAATTACTGAAGTTAATTGAGTATACCTTTATCAATTGTTCATATTACCGCAACCATAATGTTTATCAACAGGACAATTAATATTTGTCATTGTTATATTGCATTGCGCAATAATCTTGTATGATCAAGCTACACATTTATTTTGAAATTAATTGATATAAAGCTAGATAATCGAATGAGTTACCTCGGCATATAGAAGCTTATGAAGGTGATACTTTCACGTCCACCTCCTCTCGGGAGATAAGGTTGTCTGGCAATAGATGGATATATAGATAGATAGATAGATAGATAAATCAGATTAGCGAGTTCACGAAATATGATATGACATCAAGATTTGTGTGCAATGATTAACCGAAGTTGTAAGAGGAAGCATAAACAAGCGAACAGGGGATCGTCCAAAGGGATCCTAATGCATCATTCATATAAACATAACTATATTTAAGCCAATTAGTGAAATATGCTGAAAATGTGTGCAAAACTAATACAAAGTAAAGAGTAAGTAAGGCCATGCCAGTATAAAAAGAGATACAATATATAGTACATAAATAAATTTAGCTTTATAATTTTCTACCCGTCCACGAACACAAAACTCTATGCATTCGTGTCCCGATCGCCCTTTAAGCACACACACGCACGCACACACACACACACACACACACATAGAAATATCCTAAATTTAGTTATTATACATTCATCCACCAGTCTAAACAATCCCACCACAACTCCTCCACCTCCATCCACCTTGTTAGTCACCTCGCCACCCTTACGTCCCTCCATCCCTTAGTGACAACTATACTCTATTTTTTCCAGCTGATCGTAAATTGAATCTCTTATTAGCTGATTTCTCGATACTTAATGGAAATATATGAAATTACTATGGCTGTGTGTCATATTAATGCCAAGTTTTCAGAATAAACATCATCTTTCGCTACAAAATCTACCTTATAGCCGAGTAACAAAGATAGAAACATGACAATTTACCCTCAGCTGGGAAAAAATAGACTAGAGGATAGAAAAAAGTCCGAGCTCGGAGAGGGAGAGGAAGGTGGATAATTATACATGGCCGCGTCAGTATAATGTTACTTCGTGGTGCTACTTCAAAATATATTCTTCTCAAGTTCTCATCATATTGCTGAATAAATTTCATAATGTGATTCATTAAAGGTGTAAATGGATATATATAAGAGTGTTACTTTCAACATTCTGTATACCTCTTATAACCTAGAGAGAGAGAGAGAGAGAGAGAGAGACGTTTCAGTTACTGAAAGAGGGAATCTACTGTTCATTACGAATTAGTTTCGGGAACATTATTGTATGAACAAGTAAAAGTAAATAAGTTTAACATTCGTCACTGTATGTTATAGAACGATCGAACTAATTCAGAGCGAACAAACTACACAACGGATTTACCCAAACCCTATAACTAGGTGGCCCACGCGGAATTGCGGCCGAGTGTACCTGGTATCAGTGCATTACCACAAGCCCACCGAAACGTCAATAAAATACCCTCATTGTTCCCTGATTAAATAGCACTGTATGAATATTCCCATTTTCAAAATATGCTATAGGGGTGCAATGCCTGGTGAGTTATCTGTTCAACAGGTGGCGTTGTGTGTGTGTAAGTGTGAGAGTCCGAGTGTAGGGGGTGAGACAGTGAAGCAGGGGAACGAGGTGGCTTCAGAGATGGGGTCGTTTCGGGCCATGAATGAGCATCGTGCCTCATGTGAAGGCAAGATGGCAGGTGCTCGTTGTACTCTACGTGCTTCACATGTCTCACTCCCTAGACTGGAACAAGACCTCACGGGCTTCACTGTTCATTGTAAAGCGGTGAATGTTAAGGCTCTCAGCCTATGCCCGAGAGGAAGTAAGTTGGAATATAGAAAAAAAAAAAAAAAAAAAAAAAAACCTAACAGCCACAAAATCTAGCCTTGAAGAACTTGACGTTAGGTCAATTGCCGCTAGTGCTAGACCAGAAAGAATTGACGAGGAGTGGCAATGGCACATCAACAACCACAGTGAGTCATGACCCTGGTGGACATCTAAAAAAAAAACGAAAAATGCAGAGCTTAACCATCCACCACCAAAGTAGCCCATCAGCTCCCCTTCAGAGTACAACTACCATCGAACCGACTTGCTTGCCACAACCACATCCACCACCACCTCATTAAGAAAAGAAAATACCTTATGAGAATACATCCTCAATCTTTAAGAATAGAAATCCTCCTGACACAAACAGAAGCAAGACATATTCCACATCAGCTCCTCAAAGAAAATCAACCAATCAAAATAACAAACAGCACCTGAACAACGGACAAACAAACACATATAATATAATATAATATACAAGCAACCCGGTAGTTCTTCACTGTACAGCCTGAGCAGCACTGCCAGCCTGACAGGGACTAATGTAGATTGTGTGAGAGCAGCGGACATACATACATACATACATACATAAAATTTTAAGACTGAGTGATCCACACATAAGTGCAGTTTCAGTCTCTTGTCCTAATGGCGGCGTGTGCCGCCATTAGGCAACTTGGAGCAAGTACAATGAAGCCCTGTCACAGCACTATCATATAGAGACAATACCAGTGCCAATAACAAGGCTTCATTGTATAGTGATGGCTACTTGGTCAGCAAGTCTATCACCATCCCCCCTATTAGTCGCCTTGTACGACATGCAGTAGGATGCGTGAGGCATATTCTTTTTTTCCTCCACCATTAGATGAAGGCCCCCTTACCCCCTGGGGGGTACACACAGAAGAAAACTGATACAAGAAACTTAAGTGCAAATTTTAACACCGTCCAGGCCACTCAGTTCAGGAGTGCAGGACACGTCTAAGTGAAGAGAGGCAGGAAAGATTCTTGCAAAAACGTTTAGCTGACCAAGCACACAGCAACGTTCTGCTTGCTCAGTCAATAAACAGGTTCTCTGTTCCCACACACTCACCTCATAATTTTGAATCCTTGGCACCAGGAGATTGGCCTACAGCCCAAGTCCAACCAGCCTACTTACTGCACTATAACAATAATCATCATCATCAGCAGGCTCCACTTGATCCTAATAATCCTCAGCAATTCATTCAAGGCTCCTGGAATAATGCAGCTCGATAAAAACAAGATAGCAAATCTAACAATGCTCTCATCCAATGTCAGAGGATTTCTAACGAACATTGGATATTTGACCCACAGTCACATAATGCTACACAACCCTGACATCATAGCTACTACTGAAACATTCTTAAATGAAACAATCCCTGATAATTATGGTCTGATGAGTGGCTATGCGAGGCGGTACCGACGAGACAGACTTCGAGGCACTTTTGGTGGAATTGCTGTCTGTTTTCGTAGGAATCTCCATTTTCAACCTCTTCATGTACAGTATATCTACTTGACCACTTAGAAATAATGTTCTTCAGAGTTTGGATTAACAGCATCAACTTTATTCTTTTCTGTCTGTTATCGGCCACAGTGGTAAGGGAATCAGCCCATCATTTACCTCCATATCAACATCGACAGTTTATTGCATGAGCACTCATGTCAGCATCTTATCATAGTCGGCGACATGAACCAACACCTGGTGGCGAGCTCTTTTGATGAACTGTTGACTGTGTACGGGCTGACAAATCATGTCAGTTTTCCAACACACATCTCTGGATCATCCCTTGACCCTGTCATCAGTGACCTATCAGATAATGTAGTCACCTGCCGACCCTTGGCAACAGCTGGATCTTCAGACAACTACTTTATTCTCAGCACCATTAATGTTACAGCTGATCGTGATGAGGCTGTGGCACGCACAAACTGGTTATGGCACAGGGCATATTGGGATGGTCTTCAAAATGCACTCAATAACATCTCATGGCCAGATTATCATATCGGAGATGTTAATTATCAAGTTGAAGCTTTTACCAACATTCTGTGTTCCTTACAGAATAAATTCATCCCTAGCCAGACCTATAAAGCAAAGTCGGGTGACCAGCCATGGTTTGGCTTCAACTGCAGAGTTGCAGCAGATAAGAAAAGTAAAGCATGGCTACAATGCAAAAGATGCCCAACTCAAAGGACCAAGTATCTGCATAATTTTGCCTGCAAACATATGGAACAGGTGCAGATACAAGCCATCAAAAAGTGGAAAGAGGATCTGAAATAAAAACTTACAGGCAAAAACATCGGGAGCAAAATATGGTGGAGTAGCATTAAAGGTGAATTAAAGGGATGAAAGAAAAAACAAAGTTTACTACAGGGTCATAACTTGGCATGTAATTTGTATATGGGCAATATCGATATAATTCCATTAAACTCCAGACAAAAATACTAGTTTATAACGCCATTGGCATCCTCGGCCGTCAGTTGGGAGAGAAACAGCTGATTCGCGTGACGACAATATGTAAACGTGGGATAAGCCTACTTGCCTCTATCACACACGCTCCTGGACAGGTCGGTTTTTCTTAATTAGTACCTTTCAATTCAATACTCAACCTCTGCAAAACATTCGAACAAGGTCCTGAAGATGTGGTACACATCAAGAAATAATCCAATTTCGCCAACAATAAACGTACAAGCAGTGTTTTCGAGTGTTTATCCTGGTCCAGAGTCGAGGGAGGTCACTTGTAGGGCCTATTTCTTAATGATAGTATAGTTTTCTGTTAATTTTATATATCGCAGTCCTATGACTAGATAGTGGTGAAGCCAATTGTTGAGTTGTAAACATGCATACAATTTATAAGTTTCTCACATAAAAAAAAATAAAACACAGATTCACCCATTTCCCATGCCAAGTGTTCCCGTCATTCCATTCTATGACGTCATGGTAAACACGCCAGTTCTCGCCACATAAAATAACTTAGACAAGCTATATGTCTATGTTGTTAGGACACATTGATGAAAGTTCTTCAGTATCATACCCCTAAAACCAAGCAGATCCCAATGGACATTGTAGTTTGAATAGGTTTCATCCCTGGAATTCACCTTTAAACAACAAGGTTTTGCCCCTTATGATTGCATCCCACCTTTAAGCTAATGTGATGGATCCATGGATATCTGCAGTAAGGAAAAGGCTGAAATTCTGGCATCTTACTTCTCAAGCAAAATGAATGTACCAGACCCAGACGGCTCACCTCCGGCTGTAACAGCACAGGCCAATGCTCGGTTAAGGGATTTCACAATGACCATAGATGATGTGAAACAGCAACTAGAGGAAGCTGACCCTAAGAAGGCCACTGGACTAGATAACATCAATCCATATATCTTAAAGCATTGCGCACACCAGCTATGCCAGCAACTCGCCATCATTTTTCAGAATTGCCTCGACTCACAACAGTGGCCCAAAATATGGAAAGAAGCAAGAGTTGTGGCCATTCACAAGAAAAGCAGCAGAACAGACCCAAATAATTACAGACCAATCTCCCTTCTTTCTGTTCTTGGAAAAATTCTGGAGTCAATCTTGGCAACAACAATTGTCACTTTTCTGGATAAACATCACCCTCTCAATTCTAAGCAGTTTGGCTTCAGGAAAGGTAGATCTGTGGCAGACTTGCTACTCCACTTATCTACCACGTGGAAGCAGGCCCTTGACATGGGAAAAGACACCTATGTAATTGAATTTGACATCGAGGGTGCCTTCGACAGGGTGTGGTATGTGGGCATCACCACCAAACTGAGGAGTCTAGGGTTGTGTGATGATCTATTTCACCTAATCAATGATTACCTGCAAGACGGAACACTTCAGGCAGTTGTCAATGGACATAACGCTGCTAAATACGCCATCAAAGCTAGTGTCCCACAGGGCAGTGTTCTTGGACCTTTGTTGTTGAGTTTTTTATTTTAATGACAGTTTGCAGCTTATTCCCGAGGCATTTGCTTATGCTGATGACTTTACCCTAACATTCACATGTAACAAAGGTGAGAGGCAAGTCACCATCACTCGTATCAACAATGCCTTACATAGTATCACCTCTTAGGCAAAACACTGGCAAGTTAACCTTGCTCTAGAGAAAACTCAAGCAATGCTAATCTCTCGAAGACAAGATATTCCAGCATAAACACCACCAGATATTCACCTTGATGGGAGGAAGGTTCAGATTCAGAGTCAAGTGACAATTCTAGGATTAAAATGTAATGCTAATTTGTCTTTCACCAGCTATGATAAGGACATCACAAAGAATGCTGCATGGAAACTTGGTTGCATTCGACGTATATCACATCTCCTGGACTCTAAAGGTGTTGCTACTCTGTATAAGTCTCAAGTTCGTCCATTGATGGAATACTCTTCACTTGCATGGTCATCATGTCTCCCCTCATATTAGAAACTTTTGGACCAAATACAGAAAAGAGCTGAACACTTGATCCAACTCAAAGAACAAGAACATTCATGTCCCCAGGTTTCAGCCTCTACAACAGCGTTGGGATGTGGCAGGTTTGTGTGTAACCTTCAAAACCCCAAAACTGCACGATCCACATCTTACAGCATTTCTTCTACAACCTACCCAACCAACATCATATGCAACAAGAACCGCATCCACAAATTATCATTAGGTCAGTGTTCCATTTTCTAGGACAGAACACTACCTTCGTTTCTACCTAGTTCAGCAGACTGACCTGCATCACTTAACCTCACTACAACAGTTTAAGTCGGAGGTTAATCACTGGCTCAGGAATATCACAGGTTCGTACTAAATGTTGGTAATATAAATATTAGTTATCATACTTCACAAAGAGGGATCTCGGATAAAATATATACCGGTATATATTATATACATGTATCAATGCTATATATTTTAGCTTTTTAAATGTGTTTAGCTATAAATAATTCCGCGTTTCATCAATGGAATTTTAGCTGTAAAAACACCATATAGTGTTGTAAAGTTTACAAGCAAAAGAGAGATAGAGAGAGACGGGGTGAATGGCTAGCATTTCACATATAACAGGAGCTCTTTCGTAATATATTTTACATCGTCTTATGTTGTAATAATTACATAAGTCATACAACGTAATGAGGCTATCTGAAATTTGTACTTTTAGAAAAGTGAATTCATGGTAAATATATAATCATCAATTAATCAGATTATATAATATGACTATCATGCGAAAACCAGTTTTACGGTTATAATAAAATCAATGTAGGCAAATATCACCGCTTAAAAGTGTCGCAATAAATAATGAGGCACTATATATTCATAGTGATGTGCTTAAAGTATTATTATATGTGGATAGTACAAAATGTAAAGCACAATATCAACACTAGATTAGCGGGCTAGCGGTATATTTATATGTACCGCCCAGCGGGGTGTTTTTAGCCAAAATAGGGCTGTTTACGTGATCATTTTCATGCCTAAATAAGACCCAGAGCGTAAAACAAGTATCTATCCCTGAAAGGGCATAAACAGAGCTTTCCAATGACACCATAACGATCCTTTTATGATGGCTAGTTTTCTTGCAAGAACCGCGCAAAGCGAGTGCAAAAAGCATGTAATTCGGCACTTTCCCCATACAATTCCGTATATAGCGAGTGAGAGAGGGAGGGAGGAAGTGGGATTCGTGTCAGTAGGTTCGCCGCGGTGGTCTGGAGCAGTCATACGCTCGCTACTCTCCTGCCACCACTTGTCTCTCTCTCTCAGCAACATTACGTGCTGAAATTGCCACACGACCTATGTCGAGCGCCGCCAGATAGTCCAGATTTATTATACTCGACTTATGTTGCGCCCCGACACTTAGGGGTTAAAATCAATATACAGTATGTCTAAACTGTAGGTTCTTTTCGCATTATTATTTTGTAAGGACTATTTGTATTTGTCTTGAAGCTATTTCATTTGTTATATAATGAACAATAAATATAGAAGGGTTAAATAGGTTACCTAGATCGCTCCATCACTAACTTGTCCGCTAAATGATATAACCCGTCCGATACAATGACGCCCTTAAGGGAGCCCACCTCGCTTTTGTTCTCTTTCTCTCCCTCTCGCTCTGACTTGTAACCATTCGGCCCCATTCAGCCTACTATTTTAAGACATTTACCCCCATCCAGCTGTCAATATTTTCCTGGCGAGCGGTAGCGAGCCAGCATATATATATTTTTGCTTTGACATCAAGCTAAATTTTTACATTTTTCGATAGAAACATTTTTCCGGCGAAGCCGGATTTCTCCATACAATGCTGGCTCGCTATCGCTCGCCAGGAGGAAATCGACCTGGATGGGGATAAACGTCTTAAAACAGTTGGCTGAATGGGGCCGAATGGATACAAGCCAGAGAAAAATATAGAAGGAGAGAAAGATGAAAAAAGACGGAGACCCCCCTTAACAATTTATGCTTGGCTAACATTAAATACGGGTTTGTATTTTATTTGTTTAATATGTCTCGAAATCAAAGGGCACAATACTACTTCGATTGATTCCTTAACAGTAGTGATACCATGATTAGTTAAGCCCATGAAAGGCTTCTCGTAGTTAGAGGGTTAATATTTAGTAACCAGCAACATTCAGTGACCACCAGCCATTATAAACACATTTCTGCTGGGTTATGGTTCATCTGAATACTCCCTTGTTTATGTCAGTCAACCAACAAGAAATTGTTAACATTATACAAATTATAGTTTAGTTACAAGACCGAACAATTTCCTACATGTTTGCGTAACCATATGTTTTTACATTAGAGGTATATGATGCCCACTGCCTGTAAGTTTATGTAATATAACTAAATGGCCCAATTGTATGTATCCAAATGTTAATGCAATGACCGAGCATCCTGCATAACATAAGGTCGTCAATAGCGGTCTTTTCCTGTTAGTGACCTTTATGAATATTTGTCATTACCGGTACAATCTCATCTCCTTTAATTCGAGGTTTTGTTTGTGTGTACTTCATATTCCATGTCGTCATTGTATATATTAGTCTGTGTGGTCACCAGGTTGCTTCACTGCCTGCAATGTATTCACCGGTGTGAAACAATTGCCTCACATTGTTCACGTTACTCAACCACTGGGATTGTATTATCACAAAGTAGGTTCATCTGAGGAGTTTGATATATACCTTTGGAATTACAATATATTATTCACGTAATTTAGGAGGAATAATTACAGTATGCATTAAATAGTTCTAATCACACGATATTTAAGATATATATATGCCATAAACACACCTGATATGTATAACTATAGATTACTCTGTAGTGAGGCTAACTCAGACATATCGCATATTACTGGTGAAGGAGATAGTGATACTTGCAAAGGATGAGGTCCAAAAATGTTGTTCGAATCGTGTGATCTATGGTTAAAATTAGGACATCGTGACTATCAAGAAAACACCCCTATAACTTCACCAAATCATAGCATAGAAGATGCCCGTCCATATTCGAAGATGCTATGAACGAAAGTGTAGCTGCTCTCTACAAAATCAGTGACATGTATAAATAACGTGTCGTCAACTAGTGTGCCAGAAAGTAAGCAACCAACATCTTAAATTATGTATTTAACCTTTAACTGTCTTGGTGGTGTAATGGTTAGAGTGTTTAAGATATGTATGTGATATCCCAGGTTCGAATCCAGGGAGGATCACATGCTTTCATTAATTTCATTGGGAGGTGTTTGGTGTTAGGAGTGAAATGAATTAATTCAAATATTTCACTGAGACCATCTAGTGCGACACATATGAAGTACCCAACATCTAGAAGCTTCAATCGTTATTTTAGGGGCCTCGGAAAAGTTACAGGCTACTGAACAGCCTACAGTCCCGAGGTTGAGACGTAGACATAAACGATCCTATATATTGCCTTGGTCCATCCTGGACCAAGAACCTTGTTCTTGTTTGTTGATTGTAGGGCTGTGTGGGCTGGCCCAATTAACCCTGCCGGAGACCAACACAGGTAGGTAATCACAGGCGGCCGAGACGACCTGAACGCCGCAGGAAGACTTTGGTGTGCTGGAGCACCCAGTTACGGAGGGCCGGGTCCAGCCCACTGCCCCCCAACAGGACGGGGAGGGTAAAGTTGGTGACCCCAAGGGAGCGGAGGCTGCAGCGGAGGAGGGTCCTATGGGAATAGAAGCGAGGGCAGTGAAGCAGGAAGTGCTCTACCTTATCATCCACCGTCCGGCACCACGGGCAGACGTCCATTAGGGTCATCCATCATTCTTAACTTGTGTACCTGTTGATTGAGGATGGTTTCGATGTGCAAATGTATCAGGAATATGATGCAAATTTTGCAAGCATATTGAAGGGATAAATTTACACTCTTGATCTTAAACGTTAACGATAAATTGGTACAACTAACACGAGGATCTATTTATTCATTAATGTATGTATTTATATATTGGAATACAGACATTTTGACTTGTGTTAATAACCCGACCTGACGACAAAAACATATATGTTACATTTATCCTTCACCTGCACTGTCTTTGTTCTTGTGTTGACTTAGGGTTTTGCTCCTTTGATGAATTTCTTAACATTCAGTATATCCCCTTCTGCCGACGATAATGTTCCAGAAATTTTAAATGATTTGATTCTCGAGTTACAGGAAACGTGCTTCCCTGCTTAAACAATTAATAAAAACTTTCCTTTGCAACATAATCTGTACTAGTCGTAAAAGTCCATTTGTTTCAACGAGGCGTCTGTGATTGTTGCCCGAAAAATAGAGTGAAGTGGGTCTAAAAAAAATGGCTGGTATATTTACCAAGTGTAAAAGGTGGAATAAAGTGGAGAGTGTTGTTATCAAAGGAAGGAGGGGGAGGGGTAGTGTGTGGGAGAGTGAGAGAGAGAGAGACAGACTACAGACAGACAGACAGACAAAGAGCGGTGAACAGGGAGGAACAATGAAATATTATGATTACAGGCGGTATAGATTAGAGCGTAGTGATAATTAAATCATAACTAATTAGTAGATACTGAAATTTACCAGAGGATTTCACTAATGGAGGAATAGAGAGAGGTGGATTTTTTTTTTTTTTTCTATATTTCAACTACTCCCTCTCGGGCATAGGCTGATAGCCTTTACACTCTACCGCTGAACACGGTGAGGCCCGTGAGGTCTTGCTCCAGTCTAGGGGGTGAGACATGCGAAGCTTCATGGCTCGAAGCAATTCCATCTCTGAAGCTGCTCCGCCTCTGTGCTTCACAGTCTCATCCCCCAGGCTCGGACCCTTACTCTAAGAACGCCACCTATTGAGCAGTTAACTCAGTAGGCATTGCCCCCCTGTAGCATATTTCTGAATATGGGAATATTCATACAATGCTATTTATTCAGGGAACAATGAGGGTATTTATTTGGCATTTCGGTGTGCTGTGGTAATGCACTGATACTCTAGGTACAGCACACATTCCATCCCAATAATATATTCCCATTGACATATTGGGATTCGAACCCGGGTCCATTGGATTACCAGTCCAGTGGCAAGACCACTCCGCCACACCTCCCTTTGGGGCCAAGAGACTAGAATATGGGATTAGAAGTAATTACAAACAATAGTGACATTATCATTCGTGGATTAAGAGTGACATCCAGCTAATTAATGAACAATAAGGAAAGTCCGAAAAGATCACGAGAGGGTATGACAGAGAGGAAGAAAGGAAAAATATTGGAGTCAATTATGTATGCTAAAGGAAATGATACCACGAAGAATGGTGATGAAAACAAAAGTAGAATAACGAGAAAGAAGCCAGAACCTTGCATTTCAAGTTTTTGTGTACCAAAGTTCTGATAGTTTAGCCACAATTTGCGATTTGTGTGATTGTCCAATTTGAACAAAACCTCCAAAATGCACGTTTTGTGTCTTGAACAATGATGTCAATGATGTAGACAAGAACAGTGATAGAGGTAGATGTACTACTTATTGTAAACAAAAAGGGGCAAACAAAAACAATTATGTACAAACACAGAAAATGAAAGAGGGAATCAGGGAGAACGTAAAAGCAGTATATATTATGTAATATAAAAATGCAATGATAATAAGCAAAATAGATTGACTTTTGAATGTGAAAAATTAAGTGATCAACACAGAATGGAAATTAATTGCACTATGATATTTACAATAACATAATGATCGCTGAAGCATAGGTAACACTTAAACTGCAAAGCAATACAGAAACTAAGCAGTAAAACAAATTAGGCAGTAGACACGGTCGGATAAGGTAGACATACCTAACAAGAACCATGTGTAAAATACCTGGTGTGCAGTGAGCCAGGTGAAACAGAAGGGAGAAACAGGTGCGAGACAGCTGGGGTGACAAACCAATGACAGGTGTACAGTAAACCAGGTGAGAAAGGTACAAGACAGCTGGGATGACAGACCAATGACAGGTGTACAATAAACCAGGTGAGACAGGTACAAGACAGCTGAGGTGACAGACCAATGACAGGTGTAGAGTAAACCAGGTGAGACAGGTACAAGACAGCTGGGGTGACAGACCAATGACAGATGCACAGTAAACCAGGTGAGACAGGTACAAGACAGCTGGGGTGACAGACCAATGACAGGTGTACAGTAAACCAGGTGAGACAGGTACAAGACAGCTGGGGTGACAGACCAATGACAGGTGTACAGTAAACCAGGTGAGACAGGTACAAGACAGTTGAGGTGACAGACCAATGACAGGTGTACAGTAAACCAGGTGAGACAGGTACAAGACAGCTGGGGTGACAGACCAATGACAGGTGTACAGTAAACCAGGTGAGACAGGTACAACACAGCTGAGGTGACAGACCAATGACAGGTGTAGAGTAAACCAGGTGAGACAGGTACAAAACAGCTGAGGTGACAGACCAATGACAAGTGGACACGTGATATGCAAAAGTGGCAAGAAAGAGTGTGATATATATACTTTAATTAATTTCACTGGGGGTGTGGTGGTGAGATTAATAAAAATAATATAGATAACCAGGTTCAAACAATCAGCATTAGCAATAGATCAATCAGCAAGGTGAATGAACGATGAAAATCAACTTTTTGGCTATAGTACTAAACCTCAATACAAAGAAGCTGTTCACATTACTATAATATTTGCTAGTTAACCACAACAAATGTTTATACATATTGCTAATGAATAAACCAACATTCGATTCTAATGTCTTTGCCTGATACGGGATTAGCAAATAATGTTATACTTGATTAACCCCTACTGTACCGGAGGATACAGTAATAAAGGTCCCCCCCCCCCCCCCCCCAGTTCCAAGCAATGTGGCCAAAATGGAAAGATAGAACAACTTTCCACCTCAAGAGATGAAGGAAGACTGGCTCTCCCAGCCTTCAGTGGGTTTTATATAAGCTGAGAAGTGTTGCCATATCGAGAGCAGTGCTCAAACGGGCGTAGTGCCAGGCACAGCCTGATACAGGCTGTTACAAGGAAAGTACATTACTGACGGCTCCCAGCCGTCGCTGGGACTGGGGAGTGACTTATCTACTGACGGCTGGTAGCCGTCGCTGGGATTGGACAGGTTAAGAATACAAACTCACTTCAGTATTATTTTGGCAGTCATTCTCAATTCGTGGTTTGAGGCTAAAGAATCCCACACCCATCATCAGAACATAAGGTGTTGGCTCTCTCGAAGATAACTATTTAAGCAAGATTGAGGCAATATATTTATACCTACCAAAACCGTATTTTTGTGTCATAAGTATTGGCCATACCTTAGGCGCACATTCCAGTGTCGTCTAAATTATGAATTATGTTACAGAATGGTGGTGCGAATTTCCCCATTTTTCCAATTCTAAGGAAATATGGCAAACCAGGTGCTATTCTATACAAATATCCAAAAGTGAAGAATATAATCAACTTAGTTGGATGAAATGATATCTGCCAAGGCAAGAAAACAAATACTCGTGAAAATCAAACAATCAATACACCTGCCGAAAGCTCAGGTAATCATTAAAGTTAAAATAGAAGTGAGTGCCGGATTATTAATCCTGAAGTGAGGGTGTTGTGTCTCTCACAGAACAAGAGCTAAGAAGGCATGCGTTTAATTTAGTATAGAAAACTTTGTATCACCTAATTTCTTAACCCCTTCAGCACCATGACATAATTTTCATCCTAGTCAGGCTATCATTACGCACTTTTCTTTGGCTTATAATCAACATCTAGGATAAATACGAGGTCAATAAGCCCTCTGAATAACATAAGTCCTTCTTAACCCCTCTTTGGCGGGGCCGGACTTAAGTCGGTCTACAGAAGAAAGGACTATGTGGCGGGGACCGACTTTAGGCGGTGTGCAATTTTGAGCAATAATTGGCTCTGAGAGAGAGACGAGCGGTGGGAGGAGCGTAGGTCGGCTCTGACCGTTCGGCATGGGTCCCGCGCGGCAACTGCCGTCCCCTCCACACACATCCACACTCACTACCTCGCTACACAGGGAATTATGTAAGGAAATTACCGTATTTTAGGGATTTTTCCTTCGTCTTGCACGATCGTTGGAAGAGAACGCGTGGTCGTAGAAGGATGGTTCTGGTGTCATTGGAAAGCTCAATTATCGCCCTTTCAGGGATACATAATTGTATTACGCTCTGGCTCTTGTTTATGCATGAAAAAGAGCACGGAAACAAGGTCGCTTAGGGTAAAACTACCCGCTTGGCGGGTAGTAGAAGTTACTGACGGGCCCGCTCGTAAGGCGTTAAACTGCATAAAATGGTCTATCTTTAGCCAGAATCACAGGTAAAAAGGCATCACGGTGGAGACGGGATTAAATTCAAAAATATATTCATCCATCCCTGAGAATAAATTGAAAGGTTTAAGAATATGACCTTGAGGTCAATACTGAGCATACACCTGAAACCAAATTTCAATGAAACCGGATTAAGTTATCATGTGAGCATGAAGCAGAACGACCCAATGACACTAAAACAATACATTGTGAGTCAGGCATCAGAACAAGTGATCCGGTATAATGCCCGAGGCTTGCCAAGGAGCACGACTCTACTTTAACACATCGACCGACCACGATCACACACACACACACACAGCCCGTAGCCTAGTAGGTAGAGCTCTCGTCTCACACACGAGGGGTCGGGGGTTCAATCCCCGGCCGGGCGGAGACAAATTGGGCTAGTCTCCTTTCATGTGTTAGCCTCAGTTCACCTAGCTGTAAATAGGTACCTGGAATAAGTGGACGACGTTGTGACGTCCCATCTGGGGTTGGCAAAAATGGTACAAGGCGAGATGGGTATCATATGGTTCACCTAAGCTGATGGCTACCTAAGCCTTCGGGCGAGACGGTACCGTCTATAGTGAGAATGGTACCATACAGATCCACCCTAAGCCTTCGTTTCCGATGTCGCCAATTGGCTAAATACAGACTACACACACATCCACAGCCATTCCAACAGTACATAAAAAAACACTTAACATGCATTTCACGCAATACATTCCCAGTTAAGGAGGCGCGATAATAATGAGCTTAGCTCGCATTGCGTGGATTCCCCTTGACGAACAAGTAACTGAGTAACTGAGTAACACACACACACACACACACACACACACATCCTCATTCACACACACCTGCTCACGCAAATATTTTCCTGCACAACAAAACCCATTGATCCCGTATTTACATCCACTTATATATGAGCAATAGATAAACAGATGCTGGAGCACGTAATTAATTAATTGGTGTGTGTTCCGATACCATTCAGAAGCTAGATTAATAAAGTAAGTAAACATGGGCTGTGTTTGCTTTCTATATATCAGATACTCGGATGCAGACATTCATGTAAACACAAAAGTACAGCTACAGTAAACAAACACTTACCTACACATACAGCTCAGCCATTACACACACACACACAAACACACACACACACACACTCAAAAGCAATACAATAAATACACAGCCACACACCTTACACAACCTATCCTTTACTGCGCATATAGTTACACATGTTGAGAACAATATCACACCTGTTTTGACAACATGTAAATCCTCCTGGAACTATCATGCCACGTATAATGCCAGCATATTCTCGTAGGCATATGTGAGGGACAGAATACTAGATTGTATTGAGGCTTAAATTATTTAACCCATACGCACACTCCACTACCCAACAACTATGAAATTATTTTTATTAATCTCACCACCACACCCCCAATGAAATTAATTAAAGTATATATGATCCACCGGGATTCGAACCCGGGTTATCACACACATATTTTTGCCACCTTAACCATTACACCACCAGGACGGTTAAAGGTTTATGCACACGCCTACGACTTATTATCCATTCTCGAATACTGGATATTAATCTAATCATGTGTGAGAGAGAGAGAGAGAGAGAGAGAGAGAGAGAGAGAGAGAGAGAGATAGAGATAGAGAGAGAGAGAGAGAGAGAGGGGGGGGGGGGGGGGGGGCGCTGAATGTTATTATTGGTATTCACATTGTTTCTTGTTATTATTATTAATAGTCTAAAATATGATACAAACCAGAATTTCACAACCCCACCGACAACCCTCCGCCACCCCCCTCTCCCCCTGACCCACACACATACACCCACAATTGTACATAAACATAAGGTCTCTTACCCTCAGGCGCGTAAATACACAAATATATTTGTATATTTTCATCACCCAAAGGTTTAGAGATACCCATGCTCTCATGTAAGCACATACAAGCACACATACACAGACACACACACACACGTAAAATCTGTACATTTCTCAAATGCGTTGCACCTTCCATCTACGCGCACACACATTTGTACACGCACATACACCCTACTGTCTGACATGTACTATATTCCAAGATACATATTGTTCTACGTGAGCACGGTAATATGTCAGTCACTCACAACATTTGTCCCAGGTTCATATCTCGACAACTGTGCTGTATATTGCTATCTATCGGTGGTTGATTACATACACAAGTTTGACCCTTCTGTCCTGGCGACGTTTTATAAATTCTATTCTAGCTATATTTAGACGATTTTGTTATATCTGCACATACAGACACACATAGGATAATGTTTGCGAGTTTAAAGATCACGCCGGGCCAGTGCAGTGTTGCCAGGAGGTGGGTTGTTTTATATTTTCTGACATACGGAGCCCTGTATGTTAATTTAAGAGTTAGAATTAGAGTTCAAGGAGCCAAACTACCCAAGTGGTGAAGCAGACTAGCGAGCGAACGAGCGAGTGGGCAAACCATCTCGCCCCATACCAGCTCGCCCCATACCTCGATGACCGATGCTATGACGTATGATCGACGCCAGGAGCTGTGAGTGGACGACACACCTGTTATGTGATTCGAGGAGCTATGATTGGAGCGCGCACCATCACTCGCCTCCTGATTCGTTCCTACACCATCATTGTTTGGTATATAAGACCCGAGTTGTGGGCATTGAAATCAGTCTCATTTGGAGTTGGGGAAGGTGAACTTGCAGCTGGAGGAAGACGGGGTGAAGTATTATAATGGGATTGTGACTGTCAGTCAGATTATATAAATGTGTGTTAAGTGTGTTCGGTGTAAACACTTACGTTATGTTGGTTAGTGAGATATGTGATTGGGAATTAACGTGATGTGTTTAAAGTGTGTAATGTGTTTAACTATTTAATTGGGAATTAACGTGAACGCTACTATTATGTGTTTAACTATTTAATTGCGAATTAACGTTAACGCTACTATTTATGTACTTAACTATTTGATTGGGAATTAACGTTAACGCTATTATTATGTACTTAACTATTTTAGTTGACTAACTTGTGGACTAAAGCAACTCTTTAAGTAATTGGGTTATGATGAAAGTAATACTATTGTTTTATATTAATACTTACGAGTTCTTTCATTTTCTTTGAATTAAGCTTACATTGCTTAATGGTGCTTAGTACGGTGATGCTATTGTCTCGTATTAGTAATATCGCCTTAGACTAACATGGCTGTGTTAATATTACTTCTAGTGATTTCCTAAGCTGAAGAAAATTCTTTTGCTTCAAAATATTATATTTTGCTTTTCATATTATTTGAGTGAGACCTGAATCGAATCTATGAAACGATCCTGTAACTTTATTTACTCATAATCAAACCTCAATGTTACGTGGTTAAGAAATACATTTAACTAATTATTAAATATATATCTAACTTTTTATGTGACTTTGATATTACTCCTGATGATAATAATATAATACTATTAACGTAAGACAAGAACTAAGAATAATTACATTAAATATAAATAAAAGGACATAGAAGAAAACTATCTATTCATTTCAAAAAGGGTAAGAGACAGAAATATTCTTACTTTAATATTTATCTTTCAAGACTTTTTATAAATTTAAGTCCTTCTTTAGCTATAACTTATTCGGTTCATAACCATAGCCTACTAAGCTTCGGTTAAATAATGATTCTTTATAAATACTACATGACTTTAATTAGTTTCAGTATTTTTCATAATTAAAGAGTATCGGTCAATAAAGGATACTAAGTCCTAAGATCCAAAAGGAAAGGAAGCAACAACAGGAATTTATGTTATTAGATTTTACTTTTGTTTTGCCTTCAGCTGACTGATACCTTAATATATATCTCTGTGCTATCTAGATTCATCAAGTTAACCACTTGAGGATCAAGATACGTAACAGAAGAGTGGCGACCTTGCCAGGATTCGTTTCATACAGTTTCACTCAGTTTCATTAACGTTTCACTACTTCGTAATCAAATATTAATCATGCCTCAACTAATTAATAACTAAGATGCTCGAGTTTTCATAGAATCAGAACCCACATCCCCTGATATTGACTGTCTGTCAAAATCCGAACTGAAAGTGCTTGCCTCACATCTCCAATTAACTGTCTCAAACATGTCTAAAGTGGAGGTGGCTCAGACCATAAAAGCCCACCTGTTCCCTGTAGAAGGCGGGGAGGGAGACGGAGCAGTTGGTGGGATCCCTAGTAAACCTAGCCAACTTGATATACAATTGCCACCTGGTTTGACCGGTGATCAAATATTCGAACTAGAACTAGCCAGAATGAAAATAAATGCTGATGCCGAACAAGCCAGACTAAAAATAGAAGAAGCCAGAATAAAAGCAAATACCGAAGAAACTAGCATAAAATGTGAATATCAATATCGTACGGCTCAACTAAATGTCAATACAAATGCTCCCGTAATTGCTCCCCCTCTGGGATTAACTATGACTAGTGTCATTCCACCTTTCACTGAGGATAATGTGCAGGATTTCTTTGTTTTGTTTGAGGAAGTTGCTGGAGGTATGAAGTGGACAAGAGATCAATGGCCTTTTATGTTACAAACTGTTTTGACAGGGCAGGCTCGAGCCACGTATTTGTCAGAAGTAGCAGAAGTTAGGCAGGATTATGACAATCTCAAAGAAGCTATCTTAAAAACCTATCAATTGCAGCCTGAGGCTTACAGGCAATCTTTCCGTAAAAACCAAAAGAAAGTAGAAGAAACCCATAAGGTATTTGCCAGGACCATGACTAAAACTTTCAATCATTGGGTCAAGAGTAAGAAAGTCACAAGCTACAACGATCTGAAGGAGTTGGTCCTGTTAGAAAATTTCCTATGGAAAATTGATTCTTCTGTATCCTATCATTTAAAGGGGAAAAGGGTAGATTGTCTTGCCGACGCTGCTGACATGGCTGACACATACGTGCTCAACAACAAATTTCGTGGAAAGAAGCCCTACGATAATTCTAGTTCTAATTTTAAGTATCCCAATCACAAATCTGACAGACCCAGTCACAAGCCTATAACGTCTTCCCCAGCTAGTCCAAACCGAATTGTTCCCCCAACTAAAAATGCGACTCAGGGCAATGGTAACAGAGGTGGGCCCCAAACTAATAGTAATGCTCAAAGAGGGAACTTTCCCGTATCCCCTAAAGTATGTACTTTTTGTGGCATGAGAGGCCACCTAGCTTATCAGTGCTGGGCCAAGGAAAAAACCGAGAGATCGGGGCAGACAGTTGCCGCCGTATCTCAAATTCCATGTGTGCCTTTAATGCAGGGCTCCCGACAGGAGTACCTAGCACCAAATGTTCCTTTAATGCAGGCCTCTCGACAGAAGGAGTACCTAGCACCAAAAGTTCCTTTAATGCAGGACTCTCGACAGGAGTACCTAGCAGCTAACGTAAATCATCTAGACAGGGGTGTAGTAGCATGTGTGGTGCAACCCACAAGGGTTAAACCAATAATAATTTCACCATCAGTGCAGGACAGTTACCGTCCCTTTATTTCATCTGGCAACGTGAGATTAAATGGTTGCATGCATGAGGTAAAAATTCTGAGAGACACAGGTTCTACTAGCACCCTCATGGTGAATCCTTACACTGAGTGCCCACCTGGCGAACCAGTTGTAATGAGAGGTGCTGGAGGCCAATTTTATGCATACTTGGTAAAAGGCGAAATTGAATGCGAGTTACTACAGGGTGAGGCCACCATAGCTTTGTGTAGGTCCCAAGATATCCCTGTGCCTGGGGTAACGCTCCTTTTGGGGAATGATGTAGCAGGTGAGAAGGTCCGACCAGACCCCATTTTGTCACTTTCCCCTGTTAACGAGCCACTAACCGGTGAGCTCGACAAGGAGTTGCCAACTGTTTTCCCTGTGTGTGCTGACAAACGTTCAATGTCTCAAGTAGCAGTTCCCTCAGACAGAAATGTACCGAATGTAAGAGTTGATGAAAGGGATGATGAGAGTGTGAATGATGCTCCAACTGTGCCTGATGATGTGACTGAGGTGGATTTATCTGACACCTTTATGGCTCATCTTGACCCTAAAGATGACCATGAAACCCCTCCAAATTGTCCTAGCGGTCTGGTAGAGCTACAGAGAGATGATTGTGAATGCAAGGAGTTAGCTGCCAGGTCCGTGAGTGAAGAGGAATGCGAGAAGGAGGGTGGTGAATGTTTCTACCTCAAAGGAGGAGTATTGTGGCGAAGATGGAGACCGCCACACAGACCAATCGATGACGGGGCTTGGGACGTCCATCAAGTAGTAGTCCCCAAACCTTGTCGTAAAGATATCATGGAAATGGCACATTGTATACCATTGGCAGGACACCTAGGTGTGAGAAAAACTCTAGACAGAATCAGATCCCACTTTTACTGGCCAGGAATGCGTGCAGATGTAGTGGAGTGTTGTAGAGTGTGTCACACTTGCCAGATGACAGGAAAACCCAATCAGAAGGTGCCTGTACATCCTCTGGTGCCCTTGCCCGTTTTCGAGAATCCTTTTACTCGGGTGGTAGTGGACATTGTAGGCCCATTGCCTAAGACTTCCCAAGGTAACATTTATTTATTAACTATCATGGACATGGCAACTCGCTACCCAGAGGCTATACTCTTAAGGACTACCTCTGCTCCAACTGTAATCAAGGAACTGCTCAAATTTTTCACCAGAATGGGTTTCCCCCATGAGGTGCAAAGTGATCAAGGAACTAATTTTACCTCTAACATTTTCCAGCAGTCCCTGAAGGAGTTGGGTATCGAGCATGTAAAGTCTAGCACCTACCACCCAGAGAGTCAAGGGGTTCTCGAACGATATCATCAGACATTAAAGGGAATGTTACGTAAGTATTGTACAGAGACCGGAGTTGAGTGGGATAAGGGGGTACCTTTTCTTTTATTTGCTACTCGTGAGGTTCCAACTGAATCCCTGGGTTTTTCCCCTAATGAGCTAGTTTTCGGTCACCAGGTAAGAGGTCCTTTGCAACTATTGCAGGATAGCCTAGTTGGCCAGGAGGGGAACCATAACCTCCAAGTATGTTTCAGATTTCAAAACCCGGCTGAGATCCTCATGTGAGTTTGCCGCTCAAAACTTGACAGTGGCTAAAAGCTCCATGAAGAAATGGTATGACAGAAAAGCCCGTGAGAGGGAGTTTAAGCCCGGTGATGAGGTTTTGGTCCTGCTCCCCCTTTTTGGCCAACCATTATCTGCCAAGTTCAGGGGCCCATATAAGATCATTCGGAGGGTGAGCATTACCGATTATCTAGTAACTACCCCAGACAGGAGAAAGCCCACGCAAGTATTCCATATAAATATGTTGAAGCCCTACCATAGGTCCCCTGATTCCTCTCCTCCAGATTCTCCCACTGTGGCAGTGAATGTCAGGACCTGTGAGCAGCCTGGTGCGGACAAAGTCTTCAGTTCTCTTACTGACCCGCAACAGACTGTTCCAGAGCCTGAAGGTATCCATGCAGACTTTGACTTGTCATGTAGCCTACCCAACTTTCAGTATAATTCAGTGGCTTTGAGGGAATTACCATCTAAACTATGTCATCTTCCCTCTGATCAAGTGAACCATCTAATCTCTGTTTTATCTCAGTCTCCCAGTGTGTTCCGTGATACTCCAGGGCTCACTTCTTTGGCCGTGCACGACATCGACGTAGGGGATGCAACTCCCATTAAACTATCCCCCTACCGTGTCTCGCCACAATGCAGGAGTATACTGCAGGTCGAGCTTGACTTAATTTTTTCAAACCAGCTGATCACAAGGGCCTTCAGCCAGTGGAGTAGTCCGGTCATACTTGTGCCAAAGCCAGACGGGAGCCATAGGTTTTGTAGGGTCTATAGGCAAGTCAATGCTGTCACAAAGAACGATACCTATCCACTGCCACGGATCAAAGATTGCATTTACCAGGTTGGCCTCATACAGCAGTAAGTTTAATTTAATGAGAGGATTTTGGCAATTAGCTCTCCCTTGTAGCGAGGTAAATATCATGCTTTTGTAGTGCGCTTTCAAGCCTTCAGCTGTGAGATAATGCCTTGCAGTTCGAATAACGCTCCAGCTACGTTCCGGCTATGTTCTGATGTGGTACCTGGAGACGTTGCCTACTTTGGGTGATATCCTTATTATATCCTCATTATAATCTTGCTGTTGCCAATCTGGTGGTGAATCTATTTATGTATTATGTTTAATATTATGTACTATACTCCTTAAACTCTTTTCTAGGGGGGAGGTCTGACATACGGAGCCCTGTATGTTAATTTAAGAGTTAGAATTAGAGTTCAAGGAGCCAAACTACCCAAGTGGTGAAGCAGACTAGCGAGCGAACGAGCGAGTGGGCAAACCATCTCGCCCCATACCAGCTCGCCCCATACCTCGATGACCGATGCTATGACGTATGATCGACGCCAGGAGCTGTGAGTGGACGACACACCTGTTATGTGATTCGAGGAGCTATGATTGGAGCGCGCACCATCACTCGCCTCCTGATTCGTTCCTACACCATCATTGTTTGGTATATAAGACCCGAGTTGTGGGCATTGAAATCAGTCTCATTTGGAGTTGGGGAAGGTGAACTTGCAGCTGGAGGAAGACGGGGTGAAGTATTATAATGGGATTGTGACTGTCAGTCAGATTATATAAATGTGTGTTAAGTGTGTTCGGTGTAAACACTTACGTTATGTTGGTTAGTGAGATATGTGATTGGGAATTAACGTGATGTGTTTAATGTGTGTAATGTGTTTAACTATTTAATTGGGAATTAACGTGAACGCTACTATTATGTGTTTAACTATTTAATTGCGAATTAACGTTAACGCTACTATTTATGTACTTAACTATTTGATTGGGAATTAACGTTAACGCTATTATTATGTACTTAACTATTTTAGTTGACTAACTTGTGGACTAAAGCAACTCTTTAAGTAATTGGGTTATGATGAAAGTAATACTATTGTTTTATATTAATACTTACGAGTTCTTTCATTTTCTTTGAATTAAGCTTACATTGCTTAATGGTGCTTAGTACGGTGATGCTATTGTCTCGTATTAGTAATATCGCCTTAGACTAACATGGCTGTGTTAATATTACTTCTAGTGATTTCCTAAGCTGAAGAAAATTCTTTTGCTTCAAAATATTATATTTTGCTTTTCATATTATTTGAGTGAGACCTGAATCGAATCTATGAAACGATCCTGTAACTTTATTTACTCATAATCAAACTTCAATGTTACGTGGTTAAGAAATACATTTAACTAATTATTAAATATATATCTAACTTTTTATGTGACTTTGATATTACTCCTGATGATAATAATAATATAATACTATTAACGTAAGACAAGAACCAAGAATAATTACATTAAATATAAATAAAAGGACATAGAAGAAAACTATCTATTCATTTCAAAAAGGGTAAGAGACAGAAATATTCTTACTTTAATATTTATCTTTCAAGACTTTTTATAAATTTAAGTCCTTCTTTAGCTATAACTTATTCGGTTCATAACCATAGCCTACTAAGCTTTGGTTAAATAATAATTCTTTATAAATACTACATGACTTTAATTAGTTTCAGTATTTTTCATAATTAAAGAGTATCAGTCAATAAAGGATACTAAGTCCTAAGATCCAAAAGGAAAGGAAGCAACAACAGGAATTTATGTTATTAGATTTTACTTTTGTTTTGCCTTCAGCTGACTGATACCTTAATATATATCTCTGTGCTATCTAGATTCATCAAGTTAACCACTTGAGGATCAAGATACGTAACAATTTATACACTGCATTTCCAACTTTTCGGCTTTTTCTGTATATTATGCTCGGTGTGTTGTATGCGAAATAACAGAGGTTTGTATGCTACTTTCTAGTATAATAATTTGGCTAAATTGTAACCCCAACGTTAAGGATAAGTGCAAATAATACAAACTCTGGAAATTCTGGAACCTTCTATAATGCCTAGGGAGTGATGTCATTGCCAGCCAATCACGGGCCCGGTATCATATCTGTTGTACAGGCCGGCGGTAAGGGTGAGTTACATAGAGTAAACCCATACGTATCCCCGATACCTCTTCCAAAAAATAAAAACAAAAATAATATAAGTAAATAAATAAATATAATACATCTATAACCCCATTCTGATTTCGCACAAATTGCTAGCTCACGTTCGCTCACCAGGATATAATCTCCACATAAATGTTTTCAAATGTGCAGTTTAAAATGCATTTACGTAAAAAAGACTTGTCGAATGTGCAGCTTTTTAAAAAATGCCATATCGCATTATATAATCGATAGCCTTTTAGATCCAAGAGGTCATTCCTCTCATAACAATCACATTCTTATGGTGCTACAATATAATCTGAGCATGATAGAAGTCACAGGAATTGGTTTGCCTGTATTAACATTTTTGAAGAACAGCATACCAGTTTTACCTCCTTGTATGTATTGTATTATCGAAATAATACATGCTACTGATAATCGGACAACTCAACCAGTGCCTACTCAACCAACACTATTAGGTTAGGTTAGGTAGAGTTAGGTTAGTCCTAAAGATTGATACTGGATTGGTTGTCCCTGGTTGATTTGTCACTGGTCGAGAACTTCTGGTTGAAATGGTCAACTGGTTGAGATGTCCGGGAAACATTGCTACTATCATATTCTGGGATAATGATAATATTTGTTTAACATCGTTCTTAACACCAATGACACCCAAATTAAATTAATGAAAGCATGTGATTTTCCCAGGATTCGATCCTGGGATATCTCATACAGAACTTTCACCCTCTAACCAGTACACCATCAAGACAGTTATAATTACAGCACATGACTACAATTAATATATATTTACCAAATACTGGATATTAATCTAATCATGTATATACTTGTTTAGACAGCATGTGAACTATTCAAAGTTTAGTTAGATATTATTTTTTGCTCAGAATTTTGTTTATTAAATCTGATCACAAGCACAACATTCGGTGATCAACATTTTTCTGGCAAACATTTCTGAAATATTTTGCACCGGTATCGGAAACTAGACTAATTATAGATTAATTTAGGTGACATACTTTTTAATAATGTTTACCTGATAAGCTGCCAGACCAGTGTTGACGATAAATGTTGAGGGAAATAGTTCTCGTGTGTTACCGGCTTAAGGGGAGATGGGCCGTTTTTCGGGTCCCCCTTCTTCCTCATGTTTAGCCTCATTAGTCTTCAGATTATAAGACGTTCGGCCCATTAGTTTGGCAGTTGTAAGACCTTTCACCCCATTGCCTTTCTTGCCTTACTAATTTGCTTAGCTTTTTCTCAGAGGTATATGAAGCAGTAGATAGTGACAAGTCATATGATATTATTTATTTAGATTTCAGTAAAGCTTTCGACAAGAGTCCCTCATGAGAGATTGATGAGAAAGGTTGAGGCACATGGAATAGGAGGATCGTTGTTGGGATGGATTAGGTCATGGCTAATTGGTAGGAAACAGAGTCAGCATAAATGGTACCAAGTCAGAGTGGGGAGCAGTCAAAAGTGGTGTCCCCCAGGGATCGGTAATAGGTCCCCTGTTTCTTATATACATAAATGACCTAGATTTAGGTATAACTAGTAGGATAAGTAAATTCGCAGACGATACTAAAATGGGAAGATCAATTGATTCAGATAGCGATATAGAGTGCCTCCAAAGGGATCTAGATACCTTACATGAATGGTCAGTAAATTGGCAGATGAAGTTTAACATTGACAAATGCAAGGTATTAAAGATAGGGAAGATGCATACAAATGTTAAATATAAACTAGCTAATTTAGAATTAGAAAATTCAGACTGTGAGAAAGATCTAGGTGTGTTTGTTAGCAATGATTTGAAGCCTAGAAAACAGTGTATAAGCGTTCGTAATAAGGCAAACAGGATTCTCGGGTTCATCTCTAGGAGTGTGAGTAACAGAACTGCTGATGTTATCTTAAAACTTTACTTGTCATTAGTGAGACCCCATATGGATTATGCTGTCCAATTTTGGTGTCCTTATTACAGAATGGACATAGATTCATTGGAGAGAGTACAGCGTAGAATGACAAAAATGATCCATAATATTAGAAATCTTTCGTATGAAGAAAGGTTGAAGAAATTAGGTTTACATTCGTTAGAGAGACGCAGAGTTAGAGGGGATATGATAGAGGTGTTCAAGTGGGTTAGTGGGATTAACAAAGGGGACATGACAAATGTACTAAAGCTCAGTGATAGCGAAAGAACTCGTACCAATGGTTTCAAATTAGATAAATTTCGTTTCAGAAAAGATATAGGCAAATATTGGTTTGGTAACAGAGTTGTAGATGGGTGGAATAGACTACCAAGTGCTATAGTGGGGCCTAAAACGGTAGGGAGCTTTAGGATAAAATTGGATAAGCATATGGACGAGAAGGGTTGGGTGTGAAGGGGGATCAGCCGGGTTGGGCCAATCAGCACTCTGCATACCCCCATAATCCTGCGTTAATCTCTAACCGTTTTGGTAAGATGATCCTCAGGGTATTAGAGTGTTGAGCCTATAATTGGGCTTTGTAATTGAACAGGGGTTGTGTGGGACAGGGATCTGCCTTGCTTAGGCCAATCGGCTTTTTGCAG
The DNA here is from genome assembly GCA_032716605.1 of Paralithodes platypus. Lineage (NCBI taxonomy): Eukaryota > Metazoa > Arthropoda > Malacostraca > Decapoda > Lithodidae > Paralithodes > Paralithodes platypus. Next base: position 29,932,383 of record CM064529.1, on the reverse strand, counting down.
ACTCCCATTTTCTTATGTTCTTATGTTCTTATTTGTTCGTCAATACTAAGATTGTTCGTGTCATTTTGATGTCGATTTGTTCCTGGCGAGCGATAGCGAACCTGTAATTTAAGAGAAACCAGCCTTCGGCCAAGACATCTTTTTATCAAAAAATTCAAATTTATCTTGAAGGAGGGTTTTAGGCGGGTGTTTTTTAAAGTCTTATGGAGGTCTAAGGAGGAAACTAATAAAATAGTAAAACGATACATCATGAGCAAATAAATACACCCAGAGGCAGTGCAAGTGGTGTTACGTCCTGGGATATATAAACACTGGGCTCTTTCTATTGGACTAGGTATGCGGCAAAAAGCAACAACGGAAAACGCTAGATCCCACCCTTATCTATAAAACCCAGGCAACAAACCACCCTAAACCGTCTAGAGTCCTGCCTGGACAACGAGGTATCCTATGACTCGGTTACAGGGTGCACGCACTATAGACTGCTGATAGTCAAGCAGGCTATATAAAAGATCACACAACTAAGTTGACTTAAAGCTTCAAGGAAAAGATAGATAACGGAATTAAATTGCAGAAACAATTTAATAACAAACTAGAAGAAAGTACATTTAACGTTACGTTAATTAATACAACTAATCACCCCTGCGTGAAAGAAGGTGAAAGCAAACAGTCCTCAAAACATCGTACAGGTAGACAAGATGCAGGTTTCTAAACTGCATGCGGCCACTGTAGGATCTGATGCTTAGCAAAGAAAGTAAGTTACGGATTTAGAGAACTCTTATCTCATAAGCAGGAATAAATACTAGTGATAGGCCATACAGTGTATAATGGCATAGGTATAATTAAATAAAGGCAGCAACTCGCAACATAACCACATACAGGTGTGCTTCTCACTCTTAGTCAGGCAAGCCTGCTCGGACAGAGTCTCTAAGCCACACCCTGACTCACAATGCTCACAAAGACGGTAAACTGTGGCACAATAACAAGCATACAGATATAATAAACCCCTAGCTGTTAATCTGCCAGGTGGCAGAGGTCTAGCCGGAAGGATATAGGCTTCGGATACTCGGGCTGAGCCACCTGCTCTAGCCTAGGGACGTTCCCAAGTCTGTGCGCCAAATTACTCTAATTGAAAGGGTGCTCTCTTGAGAGACTCAGATCCCAAGTATCTGACTCTCTCCTGGCGACCCTAAAACAAACGCAAGACGTGCTAGCGCAGTGCAGAGTGGACTAGGCAAGGGCCCTCACACAACACAACACTAGACACACAGGCAAGAAAATGCCCCCAGACTCCCACGGGTATCCTAGTAAAGTCGTGCAGGTCCACAGGACTCGCACCAGCAGACTTTACTTAAAGGATCGCAAAAAGCCTCCCCTCCGGTCTAGCCCCTGTTCACCTGCCACAAGAACACACTAGCAAGCATGAAACCACCAAATATGAGACAACAAAAAAGCTTCCTAGGTCTCATTAACAATTATATCTCTGCATAAGGCCCAAAATCCTATCTAGTTATCTGAGAGCTCGTCGTTAATACAATGATAGATATAAGGTCTATCAAGGGGATGGGGTAATTAAATAGACTGGTGAAGTAGTGGAAAGAAGGTATACAAAGTAAGAGAGAAAGTTTCTAAGTGGGGTTGAGAGGGATAGATATCAAGGGGGTCCGAAGGGTACGACAGTGAGGTGAGCTCTGAGGAGAATAGCTCCTCTGGACCCCTCCAGGATCCCACAAAGGCACGGTGGTCAGCCATTCACAGGCCGCTACGTCACCCGGCAGCAGGCCTGCAGAAGGCGCCAGGAACCACCAGCCAATCAAAACCCAGAGAAAAGACCACGCGGGCGACCAACTCCTCAGGGAGGGAGGAGGGAGGAGGAGGAAAAGCAACACTCACCTCCCCCACCCTGCTCGCTCGCTCTCTCTCTCTCTCGTCTCCTCCCACTCTCACTAGACTTACATCTTATATATTATAATGAAACAATCAACTATCGAGAATAAAATATACTAAGATGTGTTGGTTAAGAATAAGGGCAGCTTCAAGCTGTGAAACAACATAAGAATATCCCAGACATTAGTTACATTGTCGTAGGATATATATATACTAAGGAAAAGCCGGCCAGCCGGCTGCCGCCAGCCGGTTTCTAAACGGCTGGGCAGCCGACACTCGCGCATGCCCGCACGTGGCTAGTGGCTACTATGCAGGAGCGTCACAGTGGGCAATGGGAATCACGAACCTAATTCAGGATGAATTCTATCTGATAAGCTTGTCTCTGTTACGGTAATTATGTTTTGTGCCGCGGTGATGGGATTCTGAGGTTATTGTGTATCTATAATATATCTTTAATCCCGTTTTCTAAATGTATCAACACATTATTTTATTGATGTTGCAGTTTACTGTGTAGGAATATAATATACATTATTCTGTTTTATTTATTTGTGTTAATTGATTGTTTAGTGTCTTTCGCATTTTTACATTAAGCATTGCACTATTATAAAATCGTGTTTACAAACAAATATCATGGTCACAATTGTAATTGACATACGTATTAGTTAGCGTTATATATTATTGAAATTCATACCATAACGTTACTAACGAACATAATATATGGAGCTGTAAATAAATATTAAAATGTATATGAATACAATAAATAGTTGTATTTTTTTTTTTTTTTTTTTTTTTTTTTTTTCTATATTCCAACTACTCCCTCTCGGGCATAGGCTGAGAGCCTGTACATTCCACCGCTCAACACGGTGAAGCCCGTGAGGTCTTGTTCCAGCCTGGGGAGTGAGACATGTGAAGCATCCATCATGGCTCAAAGCAGCTCCATCTCTGAAGCGGCTGGTTGCTTCGCTCAAGTGCTTCACCGTCTCACCCTCCAGACTCAGACCCTCACTCTCAGAACGCCACCTATTGAGCAGTGAACTCACTAGGCATTGTCCCCCTGTAACATATTTTGAATATGGGAATATTCATACAGTGTTATTTAATCAGGGAACAATGAGGGTATTTTTTTGGCATTTCGGTGGGCTTTGTGGTAATGCACTGATACTAGGTACAGCACAAATTCAATCCCGATAATATCTTCCCATTGACATATCGGGATTTGAACCCGGGTCCATTGGATTACCAATCCAGTGGCATGACCACTCCACCACACCTCCCCTATGCTTTCTTTATCTCATTCATTAGAACCTATGCCAAGGAATGTTTTTGTCGTATATTAGTATCATAAACATCTTCATGATGTATTGTATGGTAAAGGTATTGAGGGATAAGCCTTTACAACAGCAGATCATTTGGTGTTTTACGTCTAGTGCTGCGAGAGAAAGTAGTCATCTGTGGAGGGGGTAACTACTAGTTTTCTCTGGATCCCTTTCTGATCAAATTATCTACCCTGCTTTAAATCCTGAGGGCGATTCCATTTTCTCTACCATTTTATCAGTTTTTCAGGAGACGCAACATAACTCCTGCATTTCTTTCCACCTCCCAATGTGACAACACCTGTTCCCTTCCTTGTATTTCGCACTGCCTTTTGTCTGTTCTTTATTTTCTTGATGATTATGATGTGTGTTGACAGTATAATATAGCTTTTATGTTTTTTGTTTTAATTTAGATTTGGAAGGATGACTGTAAGTCAAAGGGTTAACAAAAATGGTCTTTACCCAATTAATTCCCACAAACCCTTCCAAAATTACATACCATCGTTTAAGGGAGCCCACCTCGCTTGTTTTCCTCTTTCTCTCCCTCTCTCTTTGGCTTGTATCCATTCAGCCAACTGTTTTAAAACGTTTTCCCCCATCCAGGTGTCAATATTTTCCTGGCGAGCGGTAGCGAGCCAGCATATATATTATTTTTTTTGGACAGCAAGCTAAATTTGTACATTTTTCGATAGAAAAATGTCTCCGGTGAAGCCGGATTTCTCCATATAATGCTGGCTCGTTATCGCTCGCCAGGAAAAAATCGACACATGGATGGGAGTAAACGTCTTAAACAGTTGGCTGAATGGGGCCGAATGGATACAAGGCAGGTAAAGAGAGAAAAGGAAAGAAATATAAAAAAAAAATCGGTGACCCCCCTTAATGAGAACAATATAGTGTCAACACTCATCATAACCCTCCCGGAGTTAATATACGGTGCCGGAATACAGTTCTCCTTCCTTTACCAACCTCCCTGATGTAACCAAACAAATAGCTCCACCGCAAACAGGGAGGTCATAGTCATTGTCGAGCCCTTCTCACTATAGAAACTTAGGTGTACTGTATATACTGGATTTACTTTAACTCCTTCTGTGCCAACGACGTCTGTTTTACTTTATTCTGGCTACTGTTAGACGATTTTGTTCAGTTTGTAAGGGCCTCCAGCAATTTACAGCCTTCTAACTATCTCAGGTAATCCTTTTTACTACCACAGATCCTTCTTAAGCTTCACAAAATCGTCTAAATATAGGTAGAAAAATAAAAAAGACGTCGCCGGTACAGAAGGGGTTAAGAGGATGAAGGGGCAGGGCAAGGGTGAAAATGAGAGAAAGTTGAGAAAAGTAGATGCCAACGTTAATTAGTTTGGGGTAACGCTATTAAGAGTCGGCACGTACACTGTCGCTACCTTCATCAAAGTTCTCGGCATGAACCAAAATGTAGCGTAATGAAGTAGCCAGAGACAAAGGTGTGTGGGTGTGTGTGTGTGAAGAGAGAGAAAGAGAAAGAGCGTGTGAGTTAGTATTCGAAATTTGTTTAGTGATGTTAGATTGTGTGTGTGTGTGAGAGACTAGGGGCGTGTGAGTCGGTGTTAGAAATTGTGTGTTGATTTTTCAATGCGTGTGTGTGTGTATGTATGCGAGAGAGAGATATAGTGTGTGTGTGTGTGTGTGTGTGTGTGTGTGAGAGAGAGAAAGTGAGTGAGAGGGAGAGAGATAATATACATTTATTGGGGTGTGACAATAACAGATTGTGTTCTTGTGAGCGTGTGTGTTTCGATGTGATTGGGTTTGGGCACGCTGGGGTGAAAATTGCATTAACCCAGTATTGCCCGGATCTTTTGTCCCAGGCAATCTAGTAAACCGTTTCCACATGTCATTAGCATTGAATCACACGTAAATTAAAAATTATTTGCAGTGTATGATTTATATAACTGGCGAGCTTTCAGGGAATAACTCACGAAAACAATATGAGATATATGCCTTATTGAATATTTAACATTATTGCGAAATGACCTGGCTGGGCCTCCAATCCGTGTCAGTAGCGCAGCAGTTCAGCACCAAACCAACTATACCACCGAGGGGCTCAACATTGATAGTAGCGCAGCAGTTCAGCACCAAACCAACTATACCACCGAGGGGCTCATCATTGATAGCAGCGCAGCAGTTCAGCATCAAACCAACTATACCACCGAGGGGCTCAACATTGATAGCAGCGCAGCAGTTCAGCACCAAACCAACTATACCACCGAGGGGCTCAACATTGATAGCAGCGCAGCAGTTCAGCACCAAACCAACTATACCACCGAGGGGCTCAACATTGATAGCAGCGCAGCAGTTCAGCACCAAACCAACTATACCACCGAGGGGCTCAACATTGATAGCAGCGCAGCAGTTCAGCACCAAACCAACTATACCACCGAGGGGCTCAACATTGATAGTAGCGCAGCAGTTCAGCACCAAACCAACTATACCACCGAGGGGCTCAACATTGATAGTAGCGCAGCAGTTCAGCACCAAACCAACTATACCACCGAGGGGCTCAACATTGATAGTAGCGCAGCAGTTGAGCACCAAACCAACTATACCACCGAGGGGCTCAATATTGATAGTATCATTTAGGACCTAAATTCAATCCACTCTGGACAGGACAAGCCTTCACTTAGCTTAATAACACTACTTAATACTAAACCAGAGTTGCAAAACTTCAAAATCATCTAAGAGTGGTTACAGTACATCAATGTGTACTGTTTTGCAGGGAAAGATATTTATCTATAGGATATTTGAAGTTATCATTCTGTATCTCCTCCTCCATCTTCTTTTTCAACATCATCTTCCTACTATTCTAAACACACACACACACACACACACACACACACACACACAATCTCTCTCTCTCTCTCTCTCTCTCTCTCTTTTACTCCACCTCCTGATCCCCCGCGACTTCAATAAATGTCACTTAGCACCTAATTTTAAAAATCCCTTTAAATCGGCAAATCCTGGAGACCCCGAGATAAAATTATGCACTCATCATTTAAAGTGGACGTCATAAGATTACATGTATTCATCAGTATTTGTCGGCAACTCATGTCTGGAAGTTAGTGATTTTAAAGTTGTAATATATTTCAGCCAACTACAAATTAATATTGCCAGATTATTGTCTTATTAAATCGTAAATGAAGCGCAAAACCCTACCAGCAAAAACAGTTGCGGTTCACAAAATACTTCAAGAATCTCTTGTGTGGTTCGTGGAAGTTGTTTTTGTGTGTGTCCCCGGACCAAGTTTAATTCACTTGGAAATGGGAATTATATATACTTTAGAATGTATATAGTTGACAAACAACCAATTAAGCCACCCCTGTGTTCGCTGTTGGAAACAATGACTCATTACGGAACTTTCATATTTGCAGCGAAAAGCTTATTCTCCTACATATACAGTATTTTCTCTAATAGCACGCACCACGCAGCTCGTTTACTGGAAATATTTACTACATAAGTGTTCGCCTGTTATCAATGTTTATAATAATGTTTCCAATAGTATATATTATGCCGATGCTCATATGATATCCCGCGTGGCTTCCACGTAATTAATGAATGGATTTGGAATTATTTGAAATTTAAACATGTATTTGCATTAACTATAGGCACTGCGCAAAAAATACAAAAATAGTGCGTAGGATTAACTGCACCCTGTTTTTGAAGGAGCTTCTAACATTATGGAAACAAAACTATCGTAGTACTAAACATTTCCACGCATTACATAACAACAAAATTAGTTGAATGTCGAACATTTACCACCAAATATCTTACATTCATTTTTATTTTTGGTCAATTGGGCACGGAGTTTGTTTGTGGTAAAACTGAAGAAAATTACCATTAATCCCATACGTACTCAATTACCTTTCCTGAACACAACACAGAATTGGTTAGTATTAGCCATTACTCACTGTAAACTAATGCCATTGACCTATTAAGCAACATTCTATCCCTTGCCTACATGACGTACTTGCAATTAAGTTGAATCCTTTGATAATTGCCAGAATAGAAGTTCAATGCACATATTCGTATGTTTCTATTCAAGATATACAGGATTGTTCAACCTTTTCAAAATCTTGAATATGATCATGAAAGTTTTGAAGAAAACAAAAATAAAATGTTGTGATAATCCCAATCATTCTAAGAACGAAACCTTTTCATAATTACATATTGTTCGTAATGTTTCAAACATTGGACTTCTAGTGAACAGTGCTTCATTAAATTTAATTTATTCCAAATTTAGGCTTAAATGTCAAACTCTGCATCATGTATAATGATACGGTGTGTGTGTCCTTGTAAGCGATAATTTGCGGCTATCGTCGGAACAAATAAACACTAGCATTGCAAATTAAACACCAAAGCATTTCCCAGTGCCAGCAAATTTCACACTCAAAATTAAACAGACAATCACGATACAATAACTGTGGAACATTCGTAAGCATTAAGGAAGAAGCCAAGGTGATAGGTTACCGACTAAAACTGTTAAAGGAGTACGTATTAGGGGAATGTAAAGCTCATATAATTTGCATTCTGAGTAACTTATAGTATGCTAAAAGTTAAATCTCTCTCTCTCTCTCTATATATATATATATATATATATATATATATTAAATACCGTATACCGTATTAAACAAATGTTACAGACTATGAAGAATGAAGAACACATTGTAAAATGGAGAATTAACATATTTTGTTGTATCACATTTTCCCAGAAATGTGTTATTAATTATATAAATGCTTATTTAGAAATATAGCAAAACAGGGATACGAGTAAAGCACTAAATAATTGATACATGATAACAATGTTTACTATGGACTTAACTGAAGGGAAAGGTATAGGTTTACCTATTCGCACATTAGTAATTACGCAATCAATTAACTATCTTAGACAATGGTGATGATAATATGTGGTTAGCAGAAATATACTAAGTATTAGAAACATCAATTATGTACGATTAAGTACGACAGGTTGGGTAAGAGGTATCCTCACCAGGATTCGAACCCACTCACTCCAGGTATATTTGGGAGAGTCGGGTACCGTAACCACTGGGCCATGAACGGATAAAAGGAAAGCAACCTTAGATATTAGCGTAAACAATAATGTAACATTTGTAACTCTGTTCACGGGGTATAACGCTGATGCCCAAGTCTAGGTCAGGTGTCCGAACGCAGCAGAAGGTAATTCAATAATTGAATTACCTACTGCTGCGTTCGGACACCTGAGTCAAGAACTATGCTTCATAAACAATTATTGTTTATGAAGCATAGTTCTTGACTCATAGATTCATAGACGACAGATCGTTCCTATGTTGAATGAAATTAACTGAAATGGTTTATCTCTCGGTATAAAGATTCAAAGATTACAAATATTGGGTATGATTGATTTCTCAAAACTGTAGTATATGGGTTGGTGGGACTGAAAATTATTTCAATTAATCTCCTCTTATTACACTGTACTGACCATGTACAGTAGTGGTATTTAATTTTGATCGATTTTGAAGTCTCGAAATTATTAAACGAATCTCTGAAATGCAAATACCCATTAACAATTAGTAAGGAGATCAATTCAATCCGAGACCGGTTCGAACAAATTTGTATGTGAATTAATGTTCATGACTGTACACTAATATAAATAACATTAGGCAATAACTTTGTAATGCCCACATTGTTTGGTTTAATTATCATTCAATATTGCTTGTATTTACTAACATATGCCAGTAATATCTGCAGACCACTTGAGGATCGTAATTTGCTTCAACCAAAATGCCTTCGATCTTTCCTATGTTGAAAGAAAGATACAAACATTATTTGATAATAACAAAACATAATTTGAGTTGTAAACGGTTTGTAAAGGGAACATTACTTACATTATTTCACCCCGAAAACTAACTGTGTTTATAGATTCAACATTCCTGGGAAATTTCAACTAGGAAATTTGGGTGAGGGGAAAGGGGTGGAGGGGGAAGGGGGGGGGGGGGTGAGGAAGGAAGGGGGAGACCAATGTCAGTGTTCGGCTTATAGCACATGCTTGGATGACACTTGAATAAAGTGAACTTGTTATTTTAATTAGTACTTAGCACTTGAAGTTTGTAAGCGTTTGTTTAATACACCCTGTATAATATATAAGCAAGAAAATACTTACCAACCGAAATATAAGATCTCCATTATTGATTATTAGTGAAGACAAAACTGTTTCAATGAACTGTGTGTTTATTTTGTTCAGATGGTGGAAAGTTGTTGCAAAAATGGAATATATATATATATATATTTTTTTTTTTTTTTTTTTTTTTTTTTTTTTTAAGAGACAATGAACGGAGGAAGGAAAAACACAGATAAAACAAAAAGGTCCATGTGCCTAAAGGAATCCTCCATTCATAAAATGTTTGTAACAACTGGATTTAAACATTTGTTGATTGTAAGTTTGTGGAAAGCAATTCGAGGGAAGTGAATTCCAAAGAGTAGTAGCTCTGGGGATAAATGAATTCTGATAAGCAGAAGTTCTGCATTGTGGAGGAGAAAGTGTAAATTCATGGGCGCTCTCAGCTGCCCTAGTTCTACGGGGAAAGATGTGGAGAGGCGGCACAATTGAAGCAAGTTCCTCGGAACAATTGCTGTGAAAATATCTGTAGAATAATGCAAGGGAGGCAACGTTTCTTCGTATGGCTAATGTAGGAAGGTCCTGTGTGATTGCAGGGTTATTGATTAATCTAATAGCTTTATTTTGAATTTTGTCCAACTGCCTCAATGCAACCACTCCACTTCCACCCCACAGAGGTGAACAGTAATCCATCTGAGAGCGCGCATGACTTTTATATATTACGGCCAACTGCTCGTCAGTGAAGAATTCTCGAACTCTGTACAGGAGTCCCAGTTTTTTAGAGGCATTCTTTGCAATGCTTCTAACATAATGTGTCCAGCTCAAGTTAGTAGTTAATGTTACACCGAGAATGTCAATACTAGGGGAAGTGGGAATATTTACATCATTAAAAAATATATGGGAGTCAGTGAGATTCTGTCGGTTAGAAAATTGAATGTACTTGGTTTTCTGTGCATTAAAGGAAACTAGATTCTCTTGTCCCCATTCATTAATTCTAGAAAGGTCCTGGTTCAGAGAAATTGCAGTGTTTATTTTTGAATTTATAAGATCGGGTTGGGTGAAAGAATTGGTAAATGTGAAGGAACTGTGGAGTGTTGAGTCATCTGCGTAGGAATGTATTGGATTATGAGTGGTAGATATGAGATCATTGATATGAATGAGGAACAGAGTTGGGGCCAAAACTGATCCCTGGGGAACACCAGCATTTATTGAGTGAAATTGAGAATAAAGGCCATCTACCATTACACGTATTTTTCTGTTATGAAGATAAGAAGAAATTAGTGGAACTAATGATGCAAGGCCGTAGTGTGACATCTTCGACAATAAGGATTGATGCCAGACTCTATCAAATGCCTTTGATATATCCAGTGCTATTGTATGTGTTTCACCATGTTGGTCTGTAGCTTGGTTGATTTGATGCGTAAGAAGGCAAAGAATGTCTGCAGTTGATCGACATCGTCTAAAACCATATTGCCTATCACTGATTAATTTATTATTCTCCAGATGCTTAATTATGTGATTATTTAATATAATTTCAAAAACTTTGCCAAGAGTGGAAGTTATAGCTATTGGTCTGTAGTTTGATGGATCTGAAGAGGCACCTTTTTTAGGAACTGGATGGATGTTTGCTTCTTTCCAGGGTACTGGGAAGCATGAGGTATGAGTACACAGACGGAAAAATTTTGCCAATACAGGAGCGAGCACCAAGGAGCAATTCTTAAGTACTATTGGAGGAATTTCATCTGGACCAGGAGCCTTAACTACTGAGAGATTCTGCAAAATAGTTTTGACATGGCTGGTGTGGATCTTAAGTGAGGGAATTTCAGGTGAATTAAAATTAAGTACAGGGACATCTTGATTTATTTCATCTAAGGTTGAGTTGGTGGAGAAAATATCTGCAAGAAGGTTAGCTTTACCTCGTGGGTCACTTACAAGATTGCCAGTCGGAGATTTTAATGGTGGAATGGATGAAGCAGTAGTGAAGTTGGATTTGAATGAGTTAAGAGTAGACCAACATATTTTGTTATCATTTGGATTATTTAGAAGTTTATTTGCCTGCTTATGGAGAAAGTTTGATTTAGTAAAGGTTTAATACAGTTTTGGCATGATTTCTGATGTTTCTAAAGTAATTAAAGGCTTCATGTGTTTTTTGATCTTGTGTATGCATTGTAGGCTATTGCTTTTTGTTCAGTTACTCTAGCACAATTATGGTCAAACCATTTAGGTGAATTAGATTTTTTACTGTACTTTTGATGAGGAATAAAAGTTTCCATTCCAATTTTTACAAAATCTTGTATGTGGCTCAAGGTGGAGTGTGCATCATTAGAAAAGAAAGAGGTCCAGGGAATATCAATAAAGAAACCTTGAAGACCCTCCCAGTCTGCCCTATCGTAATGCCATTTAGTCACCAAAACTGGTTCAGAGTGGGAAGGTGTGGTAGGTGATAGACAGGTGGCCTGTATCAGACAGTGATCAGAAGATCCAAGTGGGGACCTCACTGTAACATCATAATTTTCTGAATTGGTTGTTAAAAATAAGTCCAGTAGGTGGGAATTATGATTAGGATTATCTGGTACACGGGTGGGTTGGTTGACTAGTTGAATGAGATTAAATGAGTCTGCAAATAGCTCACATTCAAGACCAGCATCATCAGTCCTGGCTGAATGAGTGAGCCATTCAACATTATGGACATTAAAATCACCCAACACAGTGATTTCAGAAGAAGCATTTAAGTTGAGGACACTGAGTTGTGAGGACAGAGAATCAAAAAGACTTTGCTCTGGAGGAGTATTTGGGGAACGGTAGACGCAACGAATTTGAATCAGCAACGACTGATTTGAATACCAACAGTTATTTCAGCGGTCCCTGCCTGAGCTAGCCAAAAGCAGGCACTTGGCACCCTTTAATGGGGGTCACCGGCTGTTTTTTTCATCTTTCTCTCCTTTTCTCTCTTTCCCTGGCTTGTATCCATTCGGCCCAATTCAGCCAACTGTTTTAAGACGTTTATCCCCATTAGGTGTCGATTTCTTCCTGGCGAGCGATAGCGAGCCAGCATTATATGGAGAAATCCGGATTCGCCAGAGACATCATTTTTCTATCGAAGAATGTACAAATTTAGCTTGCTGTCAAAACAAAAATATATGTATGTTGGCTCGCTACCGCTCGCCAGGAAAATATTGACACCTGGATGGGGGTAAACGTCTTAAAACAGTAGGCTGTATGGGGCGGAATGGATACAAGCCAAAGAGAGAGGGAGAGAAAGATAAAAACAAAAGCGAGGTGGGCTCCCTTAATTATTGCCTGCACTGGTGGGGAAAACAAGCTTGGGGTCGTGTTGGCGTGGAGGTGTGATGGTAGTGGTAGTCAAGGTTAAGAGATGTATCTCTTAACCTTGGTGGTAGTGTGGTTATCAGGGCCGTGACCGTCGGGTATAAGTGATGGTTGTAGTGGGTGTGCTACAGTACTCGTGGTGGTGGGGTAGGGGGTCATGGTATTGTGATTATGATGTCCTTTGGTTGTCGAGGTGGTCGTGATGGTTGGATGTGTGTTGGTAGTGTGGTTATAGGGGTAGTTTGTTAGTGGTAACGTTGACTGTGTGATGGTTGTAGTGGGTCTGCTGCTCGTGATGGTGGGGTGGTTGTTGTGGTATTGTTGAAATTATGTCCTTTGGTTATCCAGGTGGTCATGCTGGTGTGGATGTGTGTTGGTAGTGGTAGTGTGGTTATTGGGGTAGCTTAGTGGTTGTGACATTGTAGAAGGTGTGCTAGTCATGGTGTTGAGGTGGTTGTTGTAGTATTGTGATTATGATGTATTTTCGTTGTTGAGGTTGTCTTGTTGGTGTGGAAGTTATATTAGTGTGGTGGTCGTTGCAGTGTATTGGTTGATAATGGTGTGAGGGTCGTTGAGGTGGTAGTTACGGTTATCTGGTGGTCATGGCGGTAATTTACTTGTGATGGTGGTGTGTTGCGTACATTGCCTGGTGCTATGCATGGTGATAGGTGATATTAAATGTGTTTGCTACATATTGTTGAAGAATGTGGTGTTCGATATTGTACACAGTAAATGCTACATAGTACATTGTTGTTTACATATGTTTTTCCATGTGAGAATAGTCAAATTAGTCCAGCCCTTAAAAGAAATGTCTATCTTATGTCTAATTACAATATTATTGACTAATTAATATGTTTGTAAGATATCCATCTTGTTTACCTCAAGGACATACAAACATTGGTTTAGATTACTCGACCAACCGCAATTTGTTCACCAGGCACATGTTTTATGTTGCCTGGTTGTTCATCATTAACTTCTATATTATTAGTATCAGTATTAGTATTATATATTATATATATATTATATATTATATATATATATATATATATATATATATATATATATATATATATTGTACAGTAAAATATATTTTAGTATTATATATTAGTTGAGAAGTGCGTGCAGAGCTACATGGAGGGATAGGCAGACGAATGAGGAAGTAAGAGGGTGGTGTGGTGTGGAGGTATATGTGCGGGAAAGTGTGAAAACGAACACCTTGAGATGGTTCGGCCATATGGAACGTATGGGAAGAGAGAGAATGAGTTAGAGGGTGTAGGTGGAAGAACAGAGAGGGAGAAGTAAACCGAGAGAGAGGTGGAAGGCTGGAGTGAAAAAGTATATGGATGAAGGCGGTGCTGGTTGGGAGGAGGGGAGTCGACTGACTAGGGACAGAGGTGCATGGGGGCGTTTCTTTCGTGGCCACCCCTTCGAGGATCACGGCGTCAGGCAATAAATAGATAGATAGATTGTATATATATATTTGTTAATGTTTGGCTAAACAAAATATTGTGTGATAGCAGCAACATTGTGTGATGTTGATGGTGTTTCAAGAGATCCTTGTTTAGTATGTTAGTGGTTTAAGTAACATTGACTGAGTGTGGCAGTAGTGAAGGAAAAAAGAGAAAGAAGAAGAGGAGAAAGAAGAAGAAAAAAAACAAGGAGGAGGAGGAAGATGAGGAAGAAGGAAGAGGAGTGTGGCGACAGGAATTATGAAGAACTTTTAATTAGTATTCGTGGCTTTTGTAAGCATTCAATACAACTTGAAAAACTTAGCAGTTGAAAATGAGTCTGCTTTAAAAGAAAAAAGTTAGTAAAGGCAGCAACAAGTTCAAGATATTAAAGTTTTATGCAATTAAGATAAACTTAAATTATGCACAGCTTAATCCTAAATATGGTTAAGTATCCTTGGGAAGAAGTTTAGCGATTTTAAGGAACAACTCAATAATCTAAGGCTGGGTTCGAAAGAGCAACACGCAAACAATTTAGAGTAAGTAAGCAACGTCCTAAACGTTCAGCACTGAAATCGATCATCAAGGCGTCCTGAGTATGCCAACTCAATACTACCTTGTATATTATATAATAGCCTACAACAAACATAACTGTTACAGAGCTAAATATAATTATGCTATTTTAGCTATATATTTATATATTAATAAGAAGTTCAAACCCAAGACCAAAAGGGTAGTCGAAGGCCGTATACTGTGAATGCCATTATACACTCCTAAATAGACATAAGACTAGACATTAATGAGTCCTATTACTACTACCTCTGTTGGCTGATTTACCAACTATACATGGTTTGAATATTCGTTTACTCTAGCATGTCAAATTACAAACGTCAGATCCCGCTTCTTATATGATTATTGTGAAGGGTCAATATTTGTTGTTTGCTGCTTGATATTCTTCGGACTTCCTTTGTACACTACGTATTGTTGCTCTACGTAACGTTGTGCTTGTTGCTCTACGTAACGTTGTGATTGTTGCTCTACGTAACGTTGTGCTTGTTGCTCTACGTAACGTTGTGCTTGTTGCTCTATGTAACGTTGTGCTTGTTGCTCTATGTAACGTTGTGCTTGTTGCTCTACGTAACGTTGTGCTTGTTGCTCTACGTAACGTTGTGTTTGTTGCTCTACATAACGTTGTGCTTGTTGCTCTACGTAACGTTGTGCTTGTTGCTCTACGTAACGTTGCGCTTGTTGCTCTACGTAACGTAACGTTGTGCTTGTTGCTCTACGTAACGTAACGTTGTGCTTGTTGCTCTACGTAACGTAACGTTGTGCTTGTTGCTCTACGTAACGTAACGTTGTGCTTGTTGCTCTACGTAACGTTGTGCTTGTTGCTCTACGTAACGTAACGTTGTGCTTGTTGCTCTACGTAACGTAACGTTGTGCTTGTTGCTCTACGTATGGAAAGGATAGGGCTGTTAGTCAGTTAGGAGTGATAATACTTGACGATAAGCTATATTGAGTGGTAAGAGTAATTATATAGTGTTCTACTGTTTGTTGGGTGGTACATTCACATTTAATAATTAGAGAACCATTGTTTTTCTTTACATAATTGTTTTGTTGCACGAAATATCAAGTTGGTCCTGTCTCAATAGACGCTTTCTAATAAGCCACGTTAATTAATAGCTACATATTATTTATTTATTTGTGTTTATGTTTATGGAGGAGACAAACGGCAGGTTGCCTGTAACGAGTGTCGCCACCAAAATTAAAAGAGTGACAGCCAAATTCAAGGGACGTTGGAGCCAAAATGCTAGGACACACGAAGCTTAAAGCAGTCTACGTCATAGGATGAAAGAAAGATTGATTGAGGGAGAGAGTTCCAGAGTTCACTTGTTGAAAAGAAGAAAGACAGAAAATTTACCAATTATTGGGTTCGAGAGCTGGACATAATAGGAGTGGGACTGTGTTGAAACGCAGGTGCCTCGCATTCACTGCAAGGGAGAGGGTATAATTATATACTTTTGTCTATGTGAGTGAGGAAGACAAAAGGCAGAACTGCCTGTAACGAGTGCCTCCCCCAGAGTTGAAAGAGTGACAGGCCCAAAAATCAAGGGACGTTCGAGCCAAAATGCCTGGACACTCGGAGTTTGAAGCAATTTAAGTAATAGAAAGAGGGAAAGACTTATCCTGGGAGAGAGTTCCAGAGCTCGGCTGTTGAATAGACGAAAGACAGAATATCGTATCATTCTTGGGTTGAAGAGTCGCACAGAGTAGGGGTCGGATTGTGTTGCAAGACGGGTGCTAAGTGCTCTATGAAGGGGGGTTATACACTGAGAGAGCTCTGAGGAACACTGATTATTGCAATAGCGGTAGAATAGTGAGAGAGATGAACATTGCGGCCAAGAGAGAGGGACTGCAGAGAATTGGTGAGTGGACGTGAGTTAATGAGACATAAGGCTTTCTTTTCTACTTTGTCTAGAAGTGCTGTGAGAGAGGATCCTCCCCACACGTGTGAACAATACTCAATACATGGATGCACTGTGCCCCTGTACAGAGCTAAGAGCTGCGCAGGGGGAAAGAACCCCCGGAGGCGATTGAGCACACCCAGCTTCTGGGAAGCTGTTCAAGCTAGAGTGGTAATATGGATCTTTCCAAGAGAGATCAGAAGAAAAATAGACACCAAGAATATTAAGAGAAGATGAAGGGTTAATTTATGTTGTTGAAGAGTAGGTCATAGTTTTCTGGAAAGGGGGTGACGAGTAGACAGATGGAGAAATTGAGTAAGCATTGAAAGTAACAAGGTTTTCTCTGCCCCAATGAAAGATAGTAAAGAGATCAGAAGATAGGTGATTTATGGCCTCCTAATGTGAGTTTTGGAGTTCCTGCTTTGAATACATTTGTGGAAGGCTAGTTGAATAGTGTAATGAGAGTTGTCAGCATATGAGTGAATGGGGCTTGAGGTGCAGTTGAGAGGGTCGTTAATGAATAATATAAAGAGAAATGGGGATAGGACAGAACCCTGAGGAACACTGGAGTTGATAGGTTGAGGAAGTGAATGGTGGCCGTCCACAACCGCAGCTATGAAGCAGCCGGAAAGGAAATTAAAGACAAAGGCACAGATGGATGGATAAAAACCATAGAAGGGTAGTTTGGAAATAAGGGATTTGTGCCAGACTCTATCAAAGGTCTTCGATATGTCTAGCACAACAGAAAAAGTCTCACAGAAGCCCAGAATGGAGGATAACCAAAAGTTAGTAAGATAAGAAAGAAGATCACCAGTAGTGCAGCCCTTAAGGAAGCCGTACTGGCAGTCTGAGAGTAGGTTACGGGAAGATAAATGCTTAAGAAATGTTGAGGCAAGGATAGTCTCAGAAACTTTAGAGATGCAAGAAATGAGAGCAATTGGAGGGTTGAGAGCGGTCACCCTTCTTTGGGACAGACTGAATGCGAGCAAATTTCCAGCATGAAGGAAAGAGGAGAGATAGAGACGGAAGAGTTTGCCAATGCAGGGAGTCAGCACGGAAGCACAGTTTTTTAGTACAATATACACTGGAGAACTCTGAAGAACACTGATTGTTGTAATTGCGATACAAGAGTGAAAGAGATGCAACATTGTGGCGTGTAGAACGAGTTTGTAGGGAACTAGTAAGAGGAAGCAAGTTGACGAGCCGAAATGCTTTTGATTCTACACGTTCGAGAAGTGTGGTATGGGTGGAGCCTCCCCATTCACGCAAACAATACTCAGTACAGGGGCGTACTGTGCCCCGATATAGAGAAAGAAGCTGTGTGGAGGTGGAGAACCCACGGAGACGGTGGAGCACACCTACATTTTTGGGAAGCTGTTTTAGCACGATTGGTAATAAAATCTTTCCAAGAAAGGTCAGATGAATAAGTTAAAAGGTTGAGTTGTGTATTGTTAAAGAATAGTTGATAGTCTTGTGGAAGATTGTGATGGAGAGATAGAGGGAGAAACAGGGTCTTGGAGGCGTTTAAAGTAACAAGACGTGTTCTGCCCCAATCAGAAATAATTAAAAGATCAGAAGAAAGACATTCTTTAGCCTCTGTATGTTTGGTTTGGAGTGCTTTCATGCTGGGTTGATGTGAAAAACTAGTTTAATAGTGTAAGGTAGAAGAGATCATTGATACACATTAGAAAGATAATTGGAGACAGGACAGAACCCTGAGGAACATTGGAGTTAATAGGTTGAGGCTTAAGGGAAGATGGGTTGTTTTTCTGGACACCCTTTTTCTTCATGTTTAGCCTCCTTAGTTTTTGAGATTTTAAGACGTTCACCCAATTATTTTGGCGATTTTAAGACCTTTCGCTCTATTTCTTTGTCAATATTAACTTTTCATATAATTTAGCTGTCGATTATTTCATGGCGAGCGATAGCGAGCCCACAATTTAAGAGGAACAATTGGCCGGGACAATTTTCTATCAAAAAATGTGCAAATTTATCTTGAAAGAGGGTCTTAGGGGGTACTATTGTTAAGCTTGGCGGAAGTCTAGGGTGGAAACTAAAAAACAAAACAATGAAGAGATAATTACATGAGCATATAAATATGCCCCTCCCCCTTTAACATGCATAATACAAAATTAAATACTGTCACGTTACTATATCAGGGCAGGGTAGGGGAGAAATGTTATTTTATCTCTCCACTCTGCATAATGTTATTATATATCTCCACTCTGCATAATGTTATTATATATCTCCACTCTGCATAATGTTATTATATATCTCCACTCTGCATAATGTTATTATATATCTCCACTCTGCATAATGTTATTATATATCTCCACTCTGCATAATGTTATTATATATCTCCACTCTGCATAATCCCCATTATGATCAGTCTACTGCAATAATTACGAATTATATATTACTACATATTTGCATAACCCATTCAGTCCCAATGACGTCCTTTTCACTATATTCTGACGACTATTAGACGATATGTATCAGTTAAACAAGGACGTTTACATATCCTTGTCATCAACAGCCACTCGTGTTAACCACTACACCATACTGGCCACAAAAGAGGTATTGCAACCTGGCAAAAGTTGTTCCCCAGGGTAACAGCTGTTTCCAAGTTGCAAGATTTATTTTGTGGCCAGTATGGTGTAGTGGTTAGCACGAGTGCCTGTTGGTCACAAGGTTCAGGGTTCGAATCCCGGGTGGTTTGCATGAGGTTTATAAACTAAGTTGGTGTTAGGTTAAATCGACATGCAATTTAACAATTTATATATTTGTGCAATAATTAATGTTATGTAATCACCGTAGTGTTATTACAATTATTAATGATGACAGTAATATTCTACATAATATTGCTCTTTTGTTCTAATGAAAAATACCGCCCAAACATGATTTTCGCAGGCCTAATATTATTAAGGTAGGATCATTATATAATTGTCCATTCTAGTTTCGGTAAAACATTATCCATATTACAACCCTCTTTACAGTAGGGTATACAGTAGGGTAGTGATTGAAAGAGTGAGAGTGAGAACGGAGAAATGGATAGGCGACGAGCAGGGAGGTTTTAGGAAGGGAAGAGGATGTGTAGATCAGATTTTTACCCTGAATTGTGTTGTGGAGAAGTATCTGGAGAAGAAACAAAAGGTGTATGTTGCCTTTATGGACTTGGAGAAGGCCTATGACAGACTGGATAGAGAAGGTTTGTGGAAAGTACTTAGAATATACGGAGTAGAGGGCAAGTTGCTGAAAGCAGTGAAGAGCATGTATGAGGGTGCAAAGGCGGCAGTACGTGTGGAGAGTGAGCAGAGCGAGTTCTTTGACCTGAATGTTGGTTTGAAACAAGGGTGTGTGATGTCCCCGTGGTTGTTTACTGTATATATGGATGGAGTTATGAAAGAAATACTATCAAGAGCAGTGGATGTTGGTGTATCGCTGAAAAGGGAGGGAATTGAGTGGAAGCTACCTATACTGCTGTTTGCGGATGATACAGTTCTGATGAGTGATAATGAATGGGAGTTGCAGGGTCTGCTAAATGAGTTTGGAACAGTGTGCGAAAAACGGAATTTGAAGGTAAATACGGGGAAGAGCAAGGTTATGGTCTTCGAAAGGGGTGAAGTCACAGAGTGTGAGGTGAAGCTGAACGGTCAGGCTATGGAGATCGTCAACTCTTTTAAGTATCTGGGCAGTGTGTTGAGTAAAGATGGGACTATGGATGAAGAGGTGCGGGAGAGGGTACAACAGGGGAAGAGGGTTGTAGGAACGCTAAAAGCAGTAACAAGAAATAGGGTGGTCAGTATGGAAGTGAAGAAGTCCTTGCATGACAGTGTGGTAATCCCGACACTGACTTACTGAAGCGAAGCATGGACGTTGGTTGAGAGACTCAGACCAAGAGTGAGAGCAGTGGAAATGAATTACTTAAGGAGTGCGTGCGGAGTTACATGGAGGGATAGACAGACTAATGAGGAAGTAAGAAGGAGGTAGTGTGGAGGTAGATGTGCTGGAAAGTGTGAAAAGGAACAACTTGAGATGGTTCGGCCATATGGAACGTATGGAAAGCGAGAGAATGACTAAGAGGGTGTATGAGAGCGAGGTGGAGGGACAGAGGGGGAGAGGTAGACCGAATATGAGGTGGAAGGATGGAGTGAGGAAGTACATGAACGAAGGTGGTGCTGGTTGGGGGGAGGGGCGTCGACTGACTGGGGACAGAGGTGCATGGGGGCGGTTCGTTCGTGGCCACCCCTTCGGGGATCACGGCGTCAGGCAATAGATAGATAGATAGACAACCCTCTTTTGTTTATAAATGATGAGTGTGACTCTGGGTTTATATTAATATTTGCCCGGTATAAACAACAAAGGGGTGGAAAGATTAATTAGACAATATGCACTACATTTACTGCAGGGCTCTTTGTGTGCCTGTGTGTGTTAGTAGGTATGTGGATGTGTGCAAGCGAGTTTGTTTGGGTGGGTTTGTGCATGTAGTTATGGGCGTGTTTGTGTGTGTGAAGCATATATATATATATATATATATATATGTGTGTGTGTGTGTAATATATATGCGTGTTTTAAAAGAATAATAATCCTCTGCTCTGCATTCATGTTAAATAATTTCGTGACCAAACGTAAATGCTAAATTAATGTTTTCCTTATAACATTTGTTCTTACAAGAATAGGAATGGTTGGGGGAAATGGAATTAACGCTAAAACAACAATTATGCAAACTGGTTCTCAATTTTCCCTCCCACCTGTTACGTGTATGATTTAAGGTAACTAGTAAAATTATGGCTTTGGAATCATTCTTAAACTACAACATTTCTATGTATCAACGTATAGTTAAATCAATGCTATTTAGATGCATAATTTAGTAATATGCAGTGGCAGTTATAACAATGTGTGAACAAATTTGTGTAACATAATTTGGCAAATAATATTATTATGGCGTATATAAGTATTATTGAGACACATTTGAATCTAAACATAGCATGATCCAGCGAAAAGGAACATATAAATATATTACTTCATGCTGAGGAACGCAGGTGAAATAACAAGGAAGTAAATAACACGCTTGGAAAGAGAGGTAAAGTAAACGACAACAAACATGTGATGACAAATGTAAGAATTGAGAGAGAAGTATGTTATGTGCGGTTGTAATCCAACTCGCTTGATACTTGGTTCTCATAAGTTCCTTATTTGGGTAACTTAGATCATAATCCTGCCCGATAGGAACATAGCTAGCATTGATATAAATATTACTAGATCACTCAAATCACACCCAAAAACAATAAATACACACGATAATGGTTCACAAGTTTTATTTCTTAATAGCTAGATACAAGGTGGGGCACATTCGGTACTTAGCTATAGAGCGTAAGACCAATGGGTATATTAGGTGACTGGGAATAAGTTAAATATGTTTTACTTATTCATGAATAATGGAGTCACTAACAAAGCATCAGAATCAACATATAAAATAATACATAAAAGAATGATGACAATATCTCAAATATAGTTAAGTATGCAAAAAGAGGAATCACGTAGCGTAAATATGGGCAGCTGATATCGCTGAGACAAACAGGTGAGGTAGAGCGTGGCTGGTGGCTGAGGGCAAGGATAGTAAATTCTTTGCTTAGGGTCACGTGACTAGGTAGGACTGGGGTCAAAGTAGCCGTGGCTGGGTCTAGATTAAAGTTACTGCGACGACGTATACTTGGAAATCTTAACAATATGGACAATTTAGTCTAGGATGAATAAATACGAATTTGACGTTAGTCCTAGAGAGATGACAATTTAAATTACAAATATATAATCAAGACAAACGGGTGAATAATTATACACCGGGTCTAGGAGAAATAATTTAAGTCAGTAAATATGACTTAACGAAAAATTATAAGGAATTTCAATTTCACAAAACGTGTAGTGAATAAAATATAACCTAAAAGGTTATGAACACAGCGGGTCTAAATAAATAATCAACGCACCGGGAAATAAAATAGAAACACCACAAGGTGGGTGAAATGAATTTATATCATATAAACTGATATCACAGAACAAGTAGTGAATCGAAAAGCAGCCAGAATAATAGGCTATGAACACAGTTGGGTATAATAGAAATTCCCAATATAAGTTCAAATATTATTCACCGTATAACGTGGTGGACCGAATTATTCACAAGTTTAAATATAAAATAAATTATTCAGAATAAATGAATAAGGTACTCGAACGTACTGATCAAATAATTA
The DNA here is from genome assembly GCA_032716605.1 of Paralithodes platypus. NCBI lineage: Eukaryota > Metazoa > Arthropoda > Malacostraca > Decapoda > Lithodidae > Paralithodes > Paralithodes platypus. The sequence goes on along the minus strand of CM064529.1, from coordinate 29,909,572 downwards.
ACAAGGGGAATGAATATCTGATTATTTGTAATTATATCTTGAATGGACCTAGAGATGTCCGTAAATTAGAATTATATTAGTTAGGGGATAGGTATAAGAATTACGCTCTCTTTGAACACTTCACTACGCACTTATAAAGACACTGATAATACACACATGAATAAGATCTATAAGTGTTCATAAAAGGTTTATGTGTGTCGTTTTATATATATATATATATATATATATATATATATATATGTATATCTTAGGTCGAACTTATATATATATAATATTATATGGAATATAAAGGAGTTATATCCAGAGTATTATATATATTAATAACTGTGAGAAATACATTGACTACACCGGTATCTGGGGAATGTTGGCAACAACCTTCCGATAGGGTAACCTCACTAGAGTGAACAATTTCCTACCAGAACCCGGTGATTGTATAATTATATTGTAGAGATTAATTAATGTTAGGTAATTTAGTACTGTATAAGATTACCTTGATCAAGTTAATTTAGTTATAAAACCTTGTAGAAATAAGTTTAGAAGAACTGTAAAGAGGATCAGTTTAAATATTCCCGCGACCGCATACGCGATCCACCGTTTGCTTTAGGGTCTTTAATATCTTGATATTATGTTCACTAAATCGTTGTGAAACGATGTTCACCTTTATAATTATATAATTTAAATGCTGATAATTATTTATATGATTTCGTGAAGAGGGAATGAACCCTTGGTAACGAATTAATATATAGTTTATTTAAGAGTCGGAAATTGAAGTTCCGATCAGTCACCACCGCTGCACCTGCAACACCACCAGAGCTCCCGCCAACTACCATGGCAGCTCGCCACCACCTGTAGGTGCAGGGGAGGAGGAGGTTGGGGGATGGTGATCTTCTGGGGAGAGTGGAAGAAGCTACAGTTGGGACTACATCCGGGGGCCCATGTGCCTATTGGTCCCCCAATTCATCGCGCCCTTCGGTCAGTGGACACCACCATCTTCGGGAGTCACTACCTTCACCTCCTGGCAACAACATCGCCGGACTCACCATCATCTCCTCACCACCAGGGAGATTTGTCAGACCATCGACAGGGGGATCATAACACCATCGACTTCTTCACCACCACCAACATCAACACCATCTCCTGCCTTCATCTTACAGCCTTCCCCAGCCCCCTTCTTGGCAAGCCACACTGATCCAGCCCAATACTCGGCTCACGCACGTTGGGTCAAGCCCCGACACCCTATTTTCTCTCACTATTACCACTGTCTCTCCTACTTAACCAAAACTTCCCTTCTGTCACCCTCACCCACATTTTCTATATTCATTTGAATTGAATTTTGAGTTCCGATCAGACGCTAGTAAACATCTGAACGGTAGAGAAGTGTCCCGTGATCTCCTCCACCACAATTCCCACGCCCGGCCAGAAGTCCTGACCTATAACCCTTATCTACCGAAGCCGGAATCCTCTGAACTAAACCAGGACCCTAGTTATAGCTAAGTCATTGATATATATGGCCATTTATACAATGTTTAGTTAGGGCATCCTGAGAGATAGGCTACCGTAGTTCATACCATAAGGTAGAAGATCTCAGACTTTATTTGTATTTATGTTGATTAATTTTATATTTCGATTGGTGTGGTAAGAGATAACCTTTGGCCATAATATCCCCCACAACATAAAGATAAAGACATATATAAGGTTTTCACAAATATGAGGTATAAGTTAACACTCCACGAGCGGCTAGGTCGGTAACTTCTACTACCTGGCAAGCGGGTGGTTTTACCCTAAACGACCTTGTTTCTGTGCTCTTTTTCATGTATAAACAAGAGCCAGAGCGTAATACAATTACGTATCCCTGAAAGGGCGATAATTAAGCTTTCCAATGACACCAGAATCATCCTTCTACGACCACGCGTTATTCTGCAACGATCGTGCAAGACGAGTGCAAAATCCCTAAAAACGGTAATATCCTTACATAATTCCCTGTGTAGCGAGGCAGTGAGTGTGGATGTGTGTGGAGGGAACATCAGTAGTCACGCGGGACCCGTGCCGAGCGGTCATGAGCCGACCTACGCTTCTCCCATCGCTCGTCTCTCTCTCTCTCAGAGCCATTATTGCTCAAAAATTGCACACAGACTTAAGTCGGGCCCCGCCACTTAGTCCTTGGTTCTCTAGGCCGACTTAAATCGGGTCCCGCTAAGCAAGGGTTAATGATATGGGAGACCAAAGGGATCTCGATAATTTACTTTGACTTGAACACTAATATATCTTATATAACCTTCACAACAATTCCAAAACTCAAAAACACATAGAAACACTTAGACTGGGGGGAGATGACCCTTTAGAGAGATCTGGTCTGTGGTTAGCTAGTTCGTTTTTAAGCCTCTCTTATTTATCAGAAAAGGGCAGCTTTTTCACACAGAACTAGAATAATCACTTCTAGTATTGTATATGCATCTAAAACTTTCACTTCTAGTGTTTAGATACTAATTAGAGATTTTCACTTCTAGAGCCTCTACTACACAACTAGAATTTTCACTTCTAGCTCACCTACACCTTACTAGAATAGACACTTCTAGGTACTCTACACTTACTAGAACGGACACTTTCTAGTGTTACGAGGTGGCTGTATATAGGGACGATTGGCTTAACCCCATCAGTAGCGACTCTGACATTGGATCCTCATTCTAGTTTTCCTTTGGCTTAAAGACGGGTTCGACAATGTTTGCCTAACAATTCTAAATTTTAGACAGATGATATTCAGTTTTTAAATTGGATCAGGGTTAATTGGTTTCGAAATATTAGGGGCATTTGGATTCTGGTTTTCAAATGATGGTGAAGTTAATAATGGCCTTAAAAATACAATACATATAGTGATACATGGCGAATGTTATTCTTTAGTTCTTAACATTAAACTCATATTTTAGAAAGCTTGCATGATTGCATGATAATTGTTTTGCATTAATTCAGACTGTTCTCTATTATCACTGGTGTATGCAAAACTTTCTTTACTCTCTATTGATATGTTATTGTTGACATTTGTGGCCTTCCGCACTGTAGATCAATCAATAAATTTTATTTCGTAGATTAACTACACATAAAACAAATACATTACAATTACAATGTTTACTGTATACACAGATTATTATATATGTATATAAATCCATACACATAAATATCCATAGTCTTCAGTTATTTTATGAAGTCCAGTAGGAACATCTCTTAGGCTAAACTTATTAGAAGCTTTAGGATAATAAGATTAAATATAATTAATAAGATTATCAATACATATTAGACTTAAACCACACAACTAAATACGTTTGTTGTATAGTTACATAATAATCCACATAAGGGCCCGTTAACAGGACAAAATATAATAGGAAGCAATAGATTAAAATTATTAGAAATTGTAGCAGTCAGAATAAAATCGTTAATAGAGAATCTGTAATTAGGGGAACAAATATGGCAAGTATAACAAAATAAGAGTTATACAGTTTTAGAGTATCACTATTTGTGTTATAAGTTATATATTAATTGTCCAGTCCTTTCTTCATGTTTCTGAATCCAGGTTATTCGAGCATGTACAATATCTAGGGCAGTGTTTGACATATCCACGCTGTAAATATGTCTGAATAGATGGTAGGTAAATGAATAGAAATATCAATTTTTAATTACTGATAGGTTAGATTTTATTAATAGTTTTTTTTTATCTCAGAATTCTATTTCTATGTAGAGAGGGTTATTCTGGTCACATCTGTTGTAGTAAAACATCGGATGTTGATGAGGAATTTGCATAAATTCTTCTTCGTTGTAGTTCAAATCGGGTTCTTGGGTTGGATACGCCTCTATTCCGTATCTCTGACCTTGTGATTGGCCCGGAAGAGGCCCAGGTGATTGGCCCAGAAGCAGGTCATCCTTGATGAGTGGCCTTGTAGTTCCCGTGGGTATCGGTAGAGAGCGGTTTTAATATGGTAGACTGCGTTGTTTCTTGACACAATAGAGGACATTGATTTTTTATGATAGACTGTGTTGTTTCTTTTTCTGTCTGTGCTTGTGTCCTGTTCTTCTTCTTCGATCTTTTCTTCTCTCGGATGCTGGCTATTTTGGCTTGTGGTTGGGTCATTTTCTCCTGGAATGTTGGTAGATAGGTTGGGGTCCTCTTGTCTCTTTAAAAACGTGTGTCTTCTGGGTACGTGGGTAGACCTATTCAGTCCCAATGACGTCCTTTTCACTATATTCTGACGACTATTAGACGATATGTATCAGTTAAACAAGGACGTTTACATATCCTTGTGATCAACAGCCACTCGTGCTAACCACTACACCACACTGGCCACAAAAGAGGTATTGCAACCTGGCAAAAGTTGTTCCCCAGGGTAACAGCTGTTGCCAAGTTGCAAGATTTCTTTTGTGGCCAGTGTGGTGTAGTGGTTAGCACGAGTGCCTGTTGGTCACAAGGTTCAGGGTTCGAATCCCGGGTGGTTTGCATGAGGTTTATAAACTAAGTTGGTGTTAGGTTAAATCGACATGCAATTTAACAATTTATATATTTTTGCAATAATTAATTTTATGTAATCACCGTAGTGTTATTACAATTATTAATGATGACAGTAATATTCTACATAATATTGCTCTTTTGTTCTAATGAAAAATACCGCCCAAACATGATTTTCGCAGGCCTAATATTATTAAGGTAGGATCATTATATAATTTTCCATTCTAGTTTCGGTAAAACATTATCCATATTACAACCCTCTTTTGTTTATAAATGATGAGTGTGACTCTGGGATTATATTAATATTTGCCCGGTATAAACAACAAAGGGGTGGAAAGATTAATTAGACAATATGCACTACATTTACTGCAGGGCTCTTTGTGTGCCTGTGTGTGTTAGTAGGTATGTGGATGTGTGCAAGCGAGTTTGTTTGGGTGGGTTTGTGCATGTAGTTATGGGCGTGTTTGTGTGTGTGAAGCATATATATATATATATATGTGTGTGTGTGTGTAATATATATGCGTGTTTTAAAAGAATAATAATCCTCTGCTCTGCATTCATGTTAAATAATTTCGTGACCAAACGTAAATGCTAAATTAATGTTTTCCTTATAACATTTGTTCTTACAAGAATAGGAATGGTTGGGGGAAATGGAATTAACGCTAAAACAACAATTATGCAAACTGGTTCTCAATTTTCCCTCCCACCTGTTACGTGTATGATTTAAGGTAACTAGTAAAATTATGGCTTTGGAATCATTCTTAAACTACAACATTTCTATGTATCAACGTATAGTTAAATCAATGCTATTTAGATGCATAAATTAGTAATATGCAGTGGCAGTTATAACAATGTGTGAACAAATTTGTGTAACATAATTTGGCAAATAATATTATTATGGCGTATATAAGTATTATTGAGACACATTTGAATCTAAACATAGCATGATCCAGCGAAAAGGAACATATAAATATATTACTTCATGCTGAGGAACGCAGGTGAAATAACAAGGAAGTAAATAACACGCTTGGAAAGAGAGGTAAAGTAAACGACAACAAACATGTGATGAAAAATGTAAGAATTGAGAGAGAAGTATGTTATGCGTGGTTGTAATCCAACTCGCTTGATACTTGGTTCTCATAAGTTCCTTATTTGGGTAACTTAGATCATAATCCTGCCCGATAGGAACATAGCTAGCATTGATATAAATATTACTAGATCACTCAAATCACACCCAAAAACAATAAATACACACGATAATGGTTCACAAGTTTTATTTCTTAATAGCTAGATACAAGGTGGTGCATATTAGGTACTTAGCTATAGAGCGTAAGACCAATGGCTATATTAGGTGACTGGGAATAAGTTAAATATGTTTTACTTATTCATGAATAATGGAGTCACTAACAAAGCATCAGAATCAACATATAAAATAATACATAAAAGAATGATGACAATATCTCAAATATAGTTAAGTATGCAAAAAGAGGAATCACGTAGCGTAAATATGGGCAGCTGATATCGCTGAGACAAACAGGTGAGGTAGAGCGTGGCTGGTGGCTGAGGGCAAGGATAGTAAATTCTTTGCTTAGGGTCACGTGACTAGGTAGGACTGGGGTCAAAGTAGCCGTGGCTGGGTCTAGATTAAAGTTACTGCGACGACGTATACTTGGAAATCTTAACAATATGGACAATTTAGTCTAGGATGAATAAATACGAATTTGACGTTAGTCCTAGAGAGATGACAATTTAAATTACAAATATATAATCAAGACAAACGGGTGAATAATTATACACCGGGTCTAGGAAAAATAATTTAAGTCAGTAAATATGACTTAACGAAAAATTCTAAGGAATTTCAATTTCACAAAACGTGTAGTGAATAAAATATAACCTAAAAGGTTATGAACACAGTGGGTCTAAATAAATAATCAACGCACCGGAAAATAAAATAGAAACACCACAAGGTGGGTGAAATGAATTTATATAATATAAACTGATATCACAGAACAAGTAGTGAATCGAAAGCAGCCAGAATAATAAATAGGCTATGAACACAGTTGGGTATAATAGAAATTCCCAATATAAGTTCAAATATTATTCACCGTATAACGTGGTGGACCGAATTATTCACAAGTTTAAATATAAAATAATATTGTATATTATTATATTTGAATGGACCTAGAGAATAATTAAATTAATATTAGTTAGGGGATAGGTATAAGAATTTATCTTTGAACACTTCACTATGACATTATAGATATACATGAATAAGATCTATAAGTGTTCATAAAAGGTTTATGTGTGTCTTTATATATATAATATATATATATATAATATTATATATATATATATATATATATATATATCTATATATATATATATATATATATATATATATATATATTATATATATGGATATTAAAGGAGTTATATCCAGAGTATTATATATATTAATAACTGTGAGAAATACATTGACTACACCGGTATCTGGGGAATGTTGGCAACAACCTTCCGATAGGGTAACCTCACTAGAGTGAACAATTTCCTACCAGAACCCGGTGATTGTATAATTATATTGTAGAGATTAATTAATGTTAGGTAATTTAGTACTCTATAAGATTACCTTGATCAAGTTAATTTAGTTATAAAACCTTGTAGAAATAAGTTTAGAAGAACTGTAAAGAGGATCAGTTTAAATATTCCCGCGACCGCATACGCGATCCACCGTTTGCTTTAGGGTCGTTAATATCTTGATATTATGTTCACTAAATCGTTGTGAAACGATGTTCACCTTTATAATTATATAATTTAAATGCTGATAATTATTTATATGATTTCGTGAAGAGGGAATGAACCCTTGGTAACGAATTAATAGATAGTTTATTTAAGAGTCGGAAATTGAAGTTCCGATCAGTCACCACCGCTGCACCTGCAACACCACCAGAGCTCCCGCCAACTACCATGGCAGCTCGCCACCACCTGTAGGTGCAGGGGAGGAGGAGGTTGGGGGATGGTGATCTTCTGGGGAGAGTGGAAGAAGCTACAGTTGGGACTACATCCGGGGGCCCATGTGCCTATTGGTCCCCCAATTCATCGCGCCCTTCGGTCAGTGGACACCACCATCTTCGGGAGTCACTACCTTCACCTCCTGGCAACAACATCGCCGGACACACCATCATCTCCTCACCACCAGGGAGATTTGTCAGACCATCGACAGGGGGATCATAACACCATCGACTTCTTCACCACCACCAACATCAACACCATCTCCTGCCTTCATCTTACAGCCTTCCCCAGCCCCCTTCTTGGCAAGCCACACTGATCCAGCCCAATACTCGGCTCACGCACGTTGGGTCAAGCCCCGACACCCTATTTTCTCTCACTATTACCACTGTCTCTCCTACTTAACCAAAACTTCCCTTCTGTCACCCTCACCCACATTTTCTATATTCATTTGAATTGAATTTTGAGTTCCGATCAGACGCCAGTAAACATCTGAACGGTAGAGAAGTGTCCCGTGATCTCCTCCACCACAATTCCCACGCCCGGCCAGGAGTCCTGACCTATAACCCTTATCTACCGAAGCCGGAATCCTCTGAACTAAACCAGGACCCTAGTTATAGCTAAGTCATTGATATATATGGCCATTTATACAATGTTTAGTTAGGGCATCCTGAGAGATAGGCTACCATAGTTCATACCATAAGGTAGGAGATCTCAGACTTTATTTGTATTTATGTTGATTAATTTTATATTTCGATTGGTGTGGTAAGAGATAACCTTTGGCCATAATATCCCCCACAACATAAAGATAATGACATATATAAGGTTTTCACAAATATGAGGTATAAGTTAACACTCCACGAGCGGCTAGGTCGGTAACTTCTACTACCTGGCAAGCGGGTGGTTTTACCCTAAACGACCTTGTTTCTGTGCTCTTTTTCATGTATAAACAAGAGCCAGAGCGTAATACAATTACGTATCCCTGAAAGGGCGATAATTGAGCTTTCCAATTACACCAGAATTATCCTTCTACGACCACTCGTTATTCTGCAACGATCGTGCAAGACGAGTGCAAAATCCCTAAAAACGGTAATATCCTTACATAATTCCCTGTGTAGCGAGGCAGTGAGTGTGGATGTGTGTGGAGGGAACATCAGTAGTCACGCGGGACCCGTGCCGAGCGGTCATGAGCCGACCTACGCTTCTCCCATCGCTCGTCTCTCTCTCTCAGAGCCATTATTGCTCAAAAATTGCACACAGACTTAAGTCGGGCCCCGCCACTTAGTCATTGGTTCTCTAGGCCGACTTAAATCGGGTCCCGCTAAGCAAGGGTTAATGATATGGGAGACCAAAGGGATCTCGATAATTTACTTTGACTTGAACACTAATATATCTTATATAACCTTCACAACAATTCCAAAACTCAAAAACACATAGAAACACTTAGACTGGGGGGAGATGACCCTTTAGAGAGATCTGGTCTGTGGTTAGCTAGTTCGTTTTTAAGCCTCTCTTATTTATCAGAAAAGGGCAGCTTTTTCACACAGAACTAGAATAATCACTTCTAGTATTGTATATGCATCTAAAACTTTCACATCTAGTGTTTAGATACTAATTAGAGCTTTTCACTTCTAGAGCCTCTACTACACAACTAGAATTTTCACTTCTAGCTCACCTACACCTTACTAGAATAGACACTTCTAGGTACTCTACACTTACTAGAATGGACACTTTCTAGTGTTACGAGGTGGCTGTATATAGGGACGATTGGCTTAACCCCATCAGTAGCGACTCTGACATTGGATCCTCATTCTAGTTTTCCTTTGGCTTAAAGACGGGTTCGACAATGTTTGCCTAACAATTCTAAATTTTAGACAGAGGATATTCAGTTTTTAAATTGGATCAGGGTTAATTGGTTTCGAAATATTAGGGGCATTTGGATTCTGGTTTTCAAATGATGGTGAAGTTAATAATGGCCTTAAAAATACAATACATATAGTGATACATGGCGAATGTTATTCTTTAGTTCTTAACATTAAACTCATATTTTAGAAAGCTTGCATGATTGCATGATAATTGTTTTGCATTAATTCAGACTTTTCTCTATTATCACTGGTGTATGCAAAACTTTCTTTATTCTCTGTTGATCTGTTGTTGACATTTCTGGCCTTCCGCACTGTAGATCAATCAATCAATCAATCAATCAATTTGATTTCGTAGATAAACTACACATAACAAAAATACATTACAATTACAATGTTTACTGTATACACAGATTATCATATATGTATATAAATCCATACACATAAATATCCATAGTCTTCAGTTATTTTATGAAGTCCAGTAGGAACATCTGTTAGGCTAAACTTATTAGAAGCTTTAGGATAATAAGATTAAAATATAATTAATAAGATTATCAATACATATTAGACTTAAACCACACAACTAAATACGTTTGTTGTATAGTTACATAATAATCCACATAAGGGCCCGTTAACAGGACAAAATATAATAGGAAGCAATAGATTAAAATTATTAGAAATTGTAGCAGTCAGAATAAAATCGTTAATAGAGAATCTGTAATTAGGGGAACAAATATGGCAAGTATAACAAAATAAGAGTTATACAGTTTTAGAGTATCACTATTTGTGTTATAAGTTATATATTAATTGTCCAGTCCTTTCTTCATGTTTCTGAATCCAGGTTATTCGAGCATGTACAATATCTAGGGCAGTGTTTGACATATCCACGCTGTAAATATGTCTGAAAAGATGGTAGGTAAATGAATAGAAATATCCATTTTTAATTACTGATAGGTTAGATTTTATTAATAGTTTGTTTTTATCTCAAAATTCTATTTCTATGTAGAGAGGGTTATTCTGGTCACATCTGTTGTAGTAAAACATCGGATGTTGATGAGGAATTTGCATAAATTCTTCTTCGTTGTAGTTCAAATCGGGTTCTTGGGTTGGATACGCCTCTATTCCGTATCTCTGACCTTGTGATTGGCCCGGAAGAGGCCCAGTAGAGGCCTTGTAGTTCCCGTGGGTATCGGTAGAGAGCGTTGTTTTAATATGGTAGACTGCGTTGTTTCTTGACACAATAGAGGACGTTGATTTTTTATGATAGACTGTGTTGTTTCTTTTTCTGTCTGTGCTTGTGTCCTGTTCTTCTTCTTCGATCTTTTCTTCTCTCGGAAGCTGGCTATTTTGGCTTGTGGTTGGGTCATTTCCTCCTGGAATGTTGGTAGATAGGTTGGGGTCCTCGTGTCTCTTTAAAAACGTGTGTCTTCTCGGTACGTGGGTAGACCTGGTGGGGGTTTCGTTGTATCTCTTTTTGAACCCGTTATTACACCACCTTCGTCCAAAAATAAATCTCAACCCCGAGCTTGAAGTTGGTAAGTCCTGTGAGTTCTTGTTATGACACACAGTGTTAGACCCTGTAGAAAATGGCACCAAATGATCGTAGGAATGTCGTTGGGTGCAATGGTGTCGTACCTCATGATGAACTGCATTTCTTTGGGTGACGAATTAGCTAGTTGAATTAGCTGGGCTGGAGAGGATATGGGCATTTCTTTATAGGTGGTGGACACGAATAGACTATTTATCTTCATGTTGGATGTGGCTGATTCAGGAATGGAGGTGGAAGACGGTATGGTTGCTGGGTTGGTAATGCCTAGTGAAGTGGTGGTGGTGATGAGGGCACTGTCCTCTGGTATGGAGGGGAGGGGCTTGCTGGAGATGAGGTCACTGATCAGGGTAAATTAGGGTGTGAAGTGGTGGCCTGCATGGTAGGTGTGACAGGTGCGGTTATCTGTTTCGAGGTCACCTGTGTAGGTGACTGTGTGACAGGTGGAGTAGGTACAGTGGGCATGGATGGCTTTTGTGAGGTCACCTGTATAGGTGACTTTGTGACAGGTGAAGTAGAGACTGTGCCAGGTGTGGTCATTTTGTGTGTCGTTCGCTTCTTGTTGGTAGGGGCAAACGTAGGAACCCAACGTTTTGTTTGTGACTCGTCGGCCAGATCTTCTGCAGGTATGATGGGAGAGTGAATGAGGCAAGTAGGATGAATGTGGCAATTTCTTAGGTTGACTTTGCGAAGGTTTGATGATGGATTGCGGAGGTGATGACAGATATCGAGGGTGATGTTTAATGGTGGAGGAGTGGGAATATGTCTGGCATGAGGAGAAATAGAGGAATGAGGTGAGGCAGTGAAAGAATTAATGCGTTGTGGGAGTTTATTCGTGGAGCTGGATGGCTGTGGTGACAGAGTGATAGGTTGAAGAATTTTGGAAGGTAAATGCGGTTTAGGGGTAGTTTGTTTGACAATACTGGAAGGTAGATGAGATATTACCGGAGTGGTCGGTTGAGTAGGGGGTGACATAGAAGACATAGAAATATCTATTTCAGATGAGTTGGTGGATAGAGGTGGAGAATGATGTTGAGGTAGATGAAGTTTTAGTCTGAGTGCTAAGTTGAGGTGGAGCAGAGAAAATACAGAAAGGAGGAGGGTGAGTATTTGAATGGCTGATACGATAGGGATTAAATGGAAGGGGGGAAGGAGGAGTATAGTTGATGGCAGTGTCGCTTATAGGTTGCACAGGTGGTTCTACAGGTGGTGCTGGTATGGGAGGAAGAGGAGAGGGAGGGGAAATGAGTTGAGATGATGATGAATCTGTGGAGCCTAAATGTTGGTTATTAGTTGCAGGCAATGTGTCATTATCAGTGGGATCAGCTAGCATAGTGATAGTCATCAATCGGTTGAAACCTACTTACATATCTATTTCTGTAAGTGCGTGACTCTCCGTAATAGTTAATAGTGACCTGGTAACAATTTGGGACTGTGAGTATCTCGAAGGGCCCTTTGTACCTTGGCTTGAGCTTGGAAGGCACAGGAAGTTGAGGAACCATGACTAGATCGCCGACATAGTTAGGACTGACTTTTGGTGTTACATCGGGTTGAAGGTCCTGTAGGTATTGTAGTTGTCTTAAACGTTTTTTTAGGTGTACCAAAGATTGGTCGAAGTTAGACAAGGGCTCATATGGGACAGACAGGTGACGTACAGGGAGAAGTGATGGTATCCCAAAAACTCGTTCATAAGGTGAAACTCAATCTTGGCGGGGGCAGGTATTAATCCTCCACTGTACTATCTTGATTTGACTGGGCCAGTCGGTGGTGTTCATTTGTTGTAGGCGATTCCTTATTTAGTTGGCAATGGTGCGATGTATTCTTTCACAGATCGAATTCCCTCGAGGCCAATAAGGTGAGAAATGGCAAATTTTGAACCCGCACATCTGATACATTTGAGTCCAGACGTGTCCTGTAAACTCAGGTGCATTATCTGAGTGCATAACTTCTGGTAGGCCAAAATAAGGGAACACATGTTGGATCATGGCTTCAGCTACGGCAAAGGCAGTTTGTTCTTTCGCGGGACAGGCAATTACTTACTTTGAATAAGTATCTACGAAAGTGATGATATACTTAAACCCTTTTATGCCTTCCATGGGTCCCATGACGTCGACTGCTAGTAATTGCCATGGCTTTGAGGCTACTATTTTTCCTGTAGGACCTGAGGTGCGGGTACGATCCTTTCCTAAGGCACAGGCACGACAGGCTTCCGTAATTTTCTTGGCGGTGATGTAGGTAGAAGGGGTCCAATAATCTTGCTGGAAAGTTGATGCTAATTTTCTTCGAGCCAAGTGAATGCCGTTGTGGGAGTGTAAGGATTGCATAGTTGGTATGGCAGAGTTGGGGGTGATCACGATTTACCATCTGGCGTATATAAATGATCTCCTCTTCTTTGTAGCTGTGAGAAAAGGTGCCTAGGTATCCAGTTCGGCTTTTGTGGTCGTTAACATTTTTGCAGTTGGTGCTGTTGATCTTGATCTGCAGAATCTTGATGATGAATGGCTAAGATGGCTTGGTTGTCGTTTTCGGTGTTGGCTACGTTGCTTGTTGAATCTAAAGGGAGTCGGGAAAGAGCATCAGCATTCGTATGCAACTTTCCAGGTCTGTAGGCTATTTTGAAGTCGAATTCTTCAAGAGATTCACGCCATCTAACGGTTAAAGCATTCTTGGTGTCAGATTTGCAGAGCCATTGGAGGGCGTGATGATCTGTAATGATGGTGACTTTGACACCTGCAAGGTAGGCTTTGAAATGTTGCAGGGCCCAAATTATTCCCAAACATTCTCTCTTGGTGACAGGGTAGTTTATTTCAGCAGGATTTAGAGTTCGGCTGGCGCACGTGATAATGTTTTCGCGTCCGTCTCTGGTTTGCCCCAGCACTGCTCCAATACCGAATTGTGAAACACCGGTGTAGAGACGGAATGGTTTGGTTTAATCAGGGAAAGAGACAACTGGAGATGCTACTAATAGGTCCTTCAGGGAGTTGAAAGCTTGATTGCATTGGGTTGTCCATATGAATGGCTCCTCTTTCTTGGTTAAATCGTGGAGAGGTTTGGCAATGGTGGCAAACATTTTTACAAAACGACGATAATATGATGCTAAACCAAGAAATGCTCGGACCCCTTTTACATTGGTGGCGAGGGGGTTATGGTACTGATAGCTTGCAATTGTTCTGGGTCTGGTGCAATTCCTTCTTCTGAGACGATGTGGCCTAGGAATAGAACTTCTCTCTGGGCTAGAGTGCACTTAGAAGGCTTGAGTTTCAACTTGGCATCTCTAATTCGCTGGAATACTTGGCAAAGTCTTTGGAAATGTTCAGCCCATGTTTTCCGCAAAACAATGATATCATCTAGCCAAACAAGTTTCTCAGGTTAATCCTTGCATTACAGATTCCATGAGTCTCGAAAAGGTGGCAGGGCCGTTGCAAAGGCCAAAAGTGAGTAAGGCTAAACTCATATAGTCTTCCCTGGCTGGTAGAAACAAATATTTTCTGTTGATGTTCTGGAAGTAGTGGTACCTGCCAAAATCCGGCTTGTAGATCTAATGTGGTAAACCATTTTGCACCGAGGAGGGAGTCTAGAGAATCGACGATGCGAGGCAGTGGGGTAGCATCCTTTATAGTTACATCATTTAGTTGATGGTAATCTATGCAAAATATTGTAGATCCATCTTTTTTTCTTACGAGTACTACAGGTGAGGACCACGGACTACTGGCATGATGAACTACTCCGTTGGTTAACATATCCTTTACTTGTGATTCTTCCTCATGCCGTTGTATTGGATTCTTTCTGCGGATAGGTTGTTTGATTGGAGGTCCTACAGTATGAATGGAGTGGTGAAGTACGTTGGTTTTCCCGACGTCTTGGTTGGATGTGACGAAGATGTCTTGAAAGGAAGTCATCAAGTCACGTAAGTAATTTTGTTGTTGAGGGGTTAAGTGAGAAGGAATGTCAGGTAGAGGAAAAAGAGGGGAAGTTGCAGTGTCATTTGGCAAAGATAGTTCTTCTGCATGCGTTTCTAGCTCTCCAATGGCTAATCCTTTTGGTAACGTGATGGGTTGATCAGAGATGATAGCAATTTTAATACAATTTAATTGGTGAGGGATAATGGCTGGAGCGGTCAGGCAATCTTTGTCTATAACCTTTATAGGTTATTATAACGTTACCAGGTAACGTAGGGAAAATAGGTACCCATTATTCATGATGAGGGGGGAGTGTCACTGTATTTGACGTGACAGATTGGGTAGTTTTGATGGTGCAAATAGCTGGATTGATTGATTTCTCCTGATGCTGACTAAAATTTAATTCAGGATTGATCTTTATTATGGATTGAATGGCTGGAATGATGTTAGATTGATTGTTTTTCGATGTTGTATTTTATTTTTTTGTTAAAGGGGAGCAAATTTCAAGGTTCTACTATTGCAGTCGATGGATGCTTGAAGGGAAGTGAGCAAATCGAGACCCAAATATCCATCGTACTGGGTCTCTTGATGAGTGTAGATCATGAAGGAATGACTTGTTCCATGGTCAGGAAGGGGGGTATTTCCATAAAGTGGAACAGTTTCCCCACAGTTGGGAATGATGCCATTATTAGCGTCAATTAGAACAATAGTGGAGGGTTGAAGAGGGCCAAAAAGTGTTTTGATGTCGTCGGAGAAAGGAAGAGAAAAGACATGAACGGGAAGCCCCGTATCTATTAGGAGTCGAACTTTCACCCCATTATGAGTGATATGTTTATAAATGGGAAGTTTTTTTGTGCCTGTCCCATTGTGAGCCCCCGCCAATTTGACGATTTGTCGACGGGGGCGGATTAAAAATCCATGTTGTCCTGAGCATCTGTAGTGTCTGTTACTACCTCAGGTTCTTCAGCTTTTGCCTCTTCATTGTTTTCATCGATGCCTGCAGTCCCATTATCATTTATTGTAGCCACGCGTCGAGGTTGATCCATGGAATTTGAGCCCCAGGGTAGACATCCTGAATCGACGCTTGGTGAGTTCATTAAATTATTTTTTAAGTCACACCAAAGGACAGTGGGAAGTGCATGGCTTCCAGTCAGAGGGGCGGACTTGAGCCCATTCCTCTATTTTGTCACTTGGACGGGGCCTGCAGGGCTAGTTGAGGGGGTTGTAGAAGGGTGAGTGGTAGCTCGGCTTATGACGGCGATCTTGTTATGCTCTTTATTTTTCTTCAGGGTCAATATACGTCAAATTACTGGCATATTGTCATCATAACCCTTCGGTTCTGCTATGGCAAAATGATCAGAGACAGCGTCAGGCAATATTCTTAAGGGGGCACTAAATACACTCTCTTTCCATTGCACCACAGCATCCTGAGGGAATGCTGTCAAGGCCAGCTGATTTAATTGGCTGATCGTGTCGTCGAGGTTCCCTGAATACTTAACGTCATGGAAATGCCGATCCGCTATTGTCTTACCCAAGGATGGGTTGATAGCTACCCTCGTGTAACTCTCAAACTGTGCCCAGGTCAACCAGGAATTGTCACGCACCAGTCCTGATACTCGAGCTGCATGTTTCCCTAATTTCATAACTACAGTGTGAATCTTTGCGTTTTCATCTTCTATGAACATAATATCCAGGACAGGTTTCACAATTTCAAGATACGTAATTATATCATGATCCTCTTGCTTGAAAGAAATAATGTGAAGCGATTTACCAGCCATGATGATTATTGTATTTGGGGTTGATTGAGTATATAAAACAAATCTAGAAATCAAATGCAGTTATGCCGTATCGAGACACTGCTGTCTCCAGTGTTATGCGTAGTTGTAATCCAACTCGCTTGATACTTGGTTCTCATAAGTTCCATATTTTGGTAACTTAGATCATAATCCTGCCCGATAGGAACATAGCTAGCATTGATATAAATATTACTAGATCACTCAAATCACACCCAAAGACAATAAATACACACAATATGGTTTACAAGTTTTATTTTTTAATAGCTAGATACAAGATGGGGCATATTAGGTACTTAGCTATAAAGCGTAAGACCAATGGCTATATTAGGTGACTGGGAATAAGTTAAATATGTTTTACTTATTCATGAATAATGGAGTCACTAACAAAGCATCAGAATGAACATATAAAATAATACATAAAAGAATGATGACAATATCTCAAATATAGTTAAGTATGCAAAAAGAGGAATCACGTAGCGTAAATATCGGCAGCTGATATCGCGGAGACAAACAGGTGAGGTAGAGCGTGGCTGGTGGCTTAGGGTCACGTGACCAGGTAGGACTTGGGTCAAAGTAACCGGGGCTGGGTCTAGATTAAAGTTACTGCGACGTATACTTGGATTAGAGCTTTTCACTTCTAGATCCTCTCCTACACAACTAGAATGTTTACTTCTAGCTCACCTACACCTTACTAGAATAGACACTTCTAGGATCTCTACACTTACTAGAACGGACACTTGTTAGTGTTACGAGGTGGCTGTATATAGGGACGATTGGCTTAATGTGAGGGCATAATAATAATTTATCAGCAGATGTGAATGTACCTAGCTCCATCTAGTGTTCTGTTTCTATGTTACGGCTGTACTTCCCCTTGGTATCTTATATCTTTTCAGTTGTTGCTTCATTTAAAGCTTCATTCCTCTATTTTGCTGTCTTGTTTTATTAAAGTAAAGCTCATTTCTTTGGTGCTGTTTCGTATCATTTGAGTTTAGGTGTTTCATTTATAAAAGTATTAGTTGTGCCTTTTGTAGTCTCATAGGAGTCGAATATATTATTTTCGCTATCTCATTACTTGTCTGAGGCTTCACTAGAACCTTATATAAGGGGGCAAGTGAAGAGGTTTCGTCACTCTACTATACGACTGCTATCGGAATTAAGGTAATTACTTAACCTCTTTTCTTACGTATCATAGTAAAGACGAGGACAAATTATATAAGCTTTAAACAATGTTCTGTATTTGTGGGGTTTTATTAATTGTAACTAATACTTGTGTGTAAGTATTATTCTAAGTATTTGTGATTTTCTTTGGTTATTTTATATAAGCTTTCAGCAATGTTCTGTATTAGCGGGGCTTTATTAATTATAACTAATACTTGTGGGTAATTATCATTCTAAGTATTTATGTGATTTTCTTTGGTTCTTTTAAAGTGCTTACATAAGGTTTTCTGTGAATTCCCTTTTTTTTAGTGAGTATATAACGTTATTTTAGAATAGTTAAGTATAAAATTAATATAGATAAATAAAATTAAATATAGCGTGTACTGTTCTGTGAAGCACATAATTATTTTCTTTATTTTTGTTTAGTCTTTATTTTGGGGATGCGGGTAATAGTCTGGTTCTATGTGTTATTAATAACTTTCCCTTTCTTTGATAAGGGATCCTACTCTCGTCAAGGGCCGGACTAGAGAGGCATCCAACCATCCCACTATCAAGAGGCTTCCCAGATTGTCCCCTTCCCTGTTCTATGTGTCCAGGGGCTCCACCGCCTTGACGTTCCGTGGCGATCCTGTGGTCTCCTAGCAATTGCGCCACCTAGCTTCAACCTCTATATCACTGGGGAGTAACCTTACAATTCTTTACATAATTAGAAGTTATGGGATTGTGACATGGGAAGTGTCTCTGGGAATTAAATTATCTTTATGAACTATTTGTTCTTTTTGTAAATAAATATATAATTTTCGGTAGTGTTTACCTTTGGCCTCCATTGTGTGAATAGTGTGGGAATCCTTAAATTAGAACCTTTACACTTAACACCATCAGTAGCGACTCTGACATTGGATCCTCATTCTAGTTTGCCTTTGGCTTAAAGACGGGTTCAACAATATTTGCCTAACAATTCTAAATTTCAGACAGAGGTTATTCAGTTTTTAAATTGGATCAGGGTTAATTGGTTTTGGAATATTATGGGCATTTGGATTCTGGTTTTCGAATTATGGTTAAGTTAATAATGGCCTTAAAAATAGAATACATATATTGATACATGGGGAATGTTATTCTTTATTTCTTAAAATTAAACTCATATTTTAGAAAGCTTGCATGGTTGCATGAGAATTGTTTTGCATTAATTCAGACTTTTCTCTATCACTGGTGTATGCAAAACTTTGGTCAATATACAGGAGGCGCTACAATATAGGTAGCAAAATCATAATGGTAGTTTTGGGTTCCTATCATCATATGCTTCATTTCTATATACTTTTTATCCCCGGGAAAAAAGAAAAAAATCTTGGGATTTTTCATTTATTTTCTTGGGATTTTTTGTTTTGGTCATTAACCTAACTAAAAAACCTAACCTAACCTAACCTAATAGCCCCCAAATACATTTAGGTTAGGTTAGGTTAGGTTTTTTGGTTAGGTTAATACAAAAAAAAAAAAAAAAAAAAAAATCCCGGGGATAAAAAGTATATAGAAATGAAGCATATGATGATAGGAACCCAAAACTACCATTATAATTTTGCTACCTATATTGTAGCGCCTCCTGTATATTGACCAAAACTTTCTTTGATCTCTGTTGATCTGTTATTGTTGACATTCGTGGCCTTCGGCACTGGTAGAGAGGGTTATTCTGGTCACATCTGGTGTAGTAAAACATCGGAAGTTGATAAGGAATTTGCATAAAGTCTTCTTCGTTGTAGGTCAAATCGGGTTCTTGGGTTGGATGCGCCTCTATTCCGTATCTCTGACCTTGTGATTGGCCCGGAAGAGGCCCAGGTGATTGGCCCAGAAGCAGGTCATCCTTGATGAGTGGCCTTGTATTTCCAATGGGTATTGGTAGAGGGTGTTATTTTAACAAGGTAGACTGCGTTGTTTCTTGACACAATAGAGGACGTTGATTTGTTATGAAAGACTGTGTTTCTTTTTTCTGTCTGTGCTTGTGTCCTGTTCTTCTTCTTCGATCTTTTCTCTCGGAGGCTGGCTATTTTGGCTTGTGGTTGAGTCATTTCCTCCTGGATTGTTGGTAGATAGGTTGGGGTCCTCGTGTCTCTTTTAAAATGTGTGTCTTCTGGGTACGTGGGTAGACCTGGTAGGGGTTTCGTTGTATCTCTTTTTGAACCCGTTGTTACAAAGTAAATACGACAAGGCACAACACAGAGAGGGAGAGAGAGAGTTGCGTGTGTGATTGTTGGTTTGCGTGTCTTTGTTTTGGCTGCGTGTGTCCCTAGGTGGGTGGTAATAGAAATTGGGACTCTCAAAATCGTGACATTATAATACGTGCGTGACACTGGCCAATTTCCTGGGCTCGGTAATAATGAGAAAAGTGTATAAGAGGTCTCAGCAGAGTTAAGGGGAGATGGGTCGTTTTTCTGGTTCCCCTTTCTCCTGCTTACCTCCTTTAGTTTTCAGATTGTATGACGCTCAGCCCATTAGTTTGGCGATTTTAAGATCTTTCGCCCCATTTCTTTGTCAATATTAAGACTTTCAGTGCCATGTAGGTATCGATTATTTCCTGGCGAGCGATAGCGAGCCTGTAATTTTAGAGGAACCGGCCTTTGGCAGAGACAATTTTCTATCGAAAAATTTACAAATATATCTTGAAGGTGGGTCGTGAGGGTGTTATATTTCAAGCCTGATGGAGGTCTATGGAGGATATTAAAAGAATATTATATATAATAATATACTGTATATGCAAATAAATACGCCCATCTCCCCTTAAGGAGAGTCGTCTTACGAGCCATTATCACGAGCTGGTTATAATGAGGGAATCGTCAGTGTAGTGGTTTGGTTATCTGTTGGGCTAGGTTAACCCCTTCAGTACCGGTGCCGTACTTTTAACTTTACTCTGGTTACTATGTGACGATTTTATTAAGTTTAAAAAGTGCATCCAACAATTAACAGGCTTCGAACTATCTCACCTAGCCCTTTTTACTACCACATATCCTTCTGAAACTGCACACAATCGTCTACAAAAAGCTAGACTATAATTATAAAGACGTCGCCTGTACAGAGGGGGTTAATGAGGCTATCGGCAGTGCAGGGGTTTTGGTTTTATGTTGGGCTAGGTTAAAGGCTTCATTAACCCTTACAGTACCGGTGACGTGTGTTTCACTTGATTTTACCTACATTTAGAACATTGTATACAGCTTAGGAAAGATATATAGTAGCTAAAAGGGTCAATTGAGATAGTCTGTAGCCTTTTAATTGGTAGACGTCCTTCTTAAGCTGAATAAAATCATCTAATAGTTGGTCGAATATAATGAGAAGGCTGGCACCGATACTGAATGGGTTAAAAACTTCATTAATGCCTTCGAAGGCTGTCGCGTCACTTTGAATATATCGTTGGCATGACACCATTTTGTTGTAAAGAAGTCAGAGGGTAAATCATATTGTTTCCTTGACTGTGTTTCTATGCAAAGTAAATTTCTCTAATACACGTGAGAATAAAATAAAGTTACGCCAAAGAACTGGGGTGGGGCTATAGCTTGTTTTATTAGATAGGAGTGCAACATCTTTGCCAAGTAAGATGGAAAGGAATAATGGTGGTTCATTACTGGCATTCTGTTTATAGAGGTATGTGTGTGTGTGTGTGTGTGTTTGGCTGTGTATGTGGTATGTGTGTGTGTGTGTGTATGTGGTGTATGTGTGTGTGTGTTATGTACAGTGCAGGAACACCCTCCTACAGTATTGTCTATGGGATAGTTACTGGAACGGAAGAGACAGGTGGATTGATGTTTCCGGAAAAGATTAATCCAAGGCTCTTAACCTCTGAAGTGCGCATGGGGGTAATTAGACATCTCTCCCTGTGCGCATGTATTTGAGGTGTTTCCGTCACTAAAATATTCATTGTACCATTAATAGCATTAATACTTATCCATATGCGCCTATTATGGGTTGATTATAAAGGTATTATCTCCCTGCGACATATGTTCCAATAAGTCCGAGGAGGCGGGAGCCCCAGAATCATTGCCACTGCCTCGCACTACACTCAAAACAACACTGCGGCCGTTAGAATTATCGGAGGTGAATGAGGTTGCCACCAACGGTTTTATCGTGAGGCAACTTATCGGACTTACTGAGCTCCATATGACGCTAGTGCGTCATATAACTTATTATAAAGGTATAGAGATAAGTCCATATGACGCGATCGCGTCATATGAGTTTTTGGTGGACTTATTCATATGATGCGATCGCGTCATATATGTCGCAAGGAGTTAACCTGAAACAACAATAAAACTAGTGAAAACAGCGTTTGGATGGTCAAAATCGGTGATATAGCCTGCGAGTTGTATAATGTATGGGTGAGGCAAGCTGCTTTCCTGCCAATTTCCCCCAAGGCCACTGAGACACAGTCGATCGATACTCTCTCTCTCTCTCTTGCATTCGCTTGCTATCAGTGATGACCACACCCTGCAACCGGATTTCTAATGTTAGCACGAAAATATACCTCAGAATAAGGGAATAACAAGGAAAATAGGTGATAACTGAAGGAGAGGAGGAAAGTGGGGAAGGAGGGGAGGTAGAGGACTGAGATTTTGCATGGCCCAGGGGCCAAACAAAATAAAAAATACCAAAAAAATAAAAAATTTGATGTCAAAAGTTGATTTTTTTTTTCTCTGAATCTTAAAAGTCTCCCCGCAGTCCGCCGGGGGAACTCTTAAGAGTCTCCCCGCAGTTCCCGGGTTAACACCTAAAGAGCGGCCTGCGGTAAATAATATGTAGCCACCAGCGGGGTGTTTTTACCCAAAATAGGGCTGTTTATGTGATCATTTTCATGCCTATAAAAGACCCAGAGCGTAAAACAAGTATCTATCTCTGAAAGGGCATAAACAGAGCTTTCCAATGACATCACAACGATCCTTGTATGACCGCTAGCTTTCTTGCAACAACCGCGCAACACGAGTGCAAAAACCATGTAATTCGTAACTTTCCCCATACAATTCACTATGTAGCGAGTGTGAGAGGGTGGAGGAGGGTGGGATTCATGTCAGTTGGTCCGCCCCGGTGGTCTGGAGCAGTCATACGCTCGCTACTCTCCTGCCACCACTTGTCTCTCTCTCTCAGCAACATTACGTGCTGAAATTGCCACACGACCTATGTCGCGCGCCGCCACATAGTCCAAATTTATTTCACTCGACTTATGTTGCGCGCCGCCAGTTAAGGGTTAAGGGAGCCCACCTCGCATTTGTTCTATTTCTCTCCCTCTCTCTTTGGCTTGTATCCACTCGGCTCCATTCAGCCTACTTTTATAAGACATTTACCCCCATCCAGGTGTCAATACTTTACTGGCGAGTGGTAGCGAGCCAGCATATATATTTTTTTTGTTTTGACAGCATCCTAAATGTGTACATTATTCGATAGAAAAATGTCTCCGGCGAAGCCGGATTTCTTCATACAATGCTGGCTCGCTATCGCTCGCCAGGAAGATATCGACACCTGGATGGGGATAAACGTCTTAAAACAGTTGGATAAATGGGGCCGAATGGATACATGCCAGGGAAAGAGAGAAAAGGAGAGAAAGTTAAAAAAAAAATGCCGGTGACCCCCCCTTAAACAAAATGCCGGTGACCCCCCCTTAAACAAAATCTGTAATGATCAGCTAATTAATTCCTCTTGATCACAATGCTGTTAAGGGGGAGGTAGTCGCTTGATCACAATGCTGTTAAGGGGGAGGTAGTCGCTTGATCACAATGCTGTTAAGGGGGAGGTAGTCGCTTGATCACAATGCTGTTAAGGGGGAGGTAGTCGCTTGATCACAATGCTGTTAAGGGGGAGGTAGTTGCTTGATCACAATGCTGTTAAGGGGGAGGTAGTCGCTTGATCACAATGCTGTTAAGGGGGAGGTAGTCGCTTGATCACAATGCTGTTAAGGGGAGGTAGTCGCTTGATCACAATGCTGTTAAGGGGGAGGTAGTCGCTTGATCACAATGCTTCTTAAGGGGGAGGTAGTCGCTTGATCACAATGCTGTTAAGGGGGAGGTAGTCGCTTGATCACAATGCTGTTAAGGGGGAGGTAGTCGCTTGATCACAATGCTGTTAAGGGGGAGGTAGTCGCTTGATCACAATGCTGTTAAGGGGGAGGTAGTCGCTTGATCACAATGCTGTTAAGGGGGAGGTAGTCGCTTGATCACAATGCTGTTAAGGGGGAGGTAGTCGCTTGATCACAATGCTGTTAAGGGGGAGGTAGTCGCTTGATCACAATGCTGTTAAGGGGAGGTAGTCGCTTGATCACAATGCTGTTAAGGGGGAGGTAGTCGCTTGATCACAATGCTGTTAAGGGGGAGGTAGTCGCTTGATCACAATGCTGTTAAGGGGGAGGTAGTCGCTTGATCACAATGCTGTTAAGGGGGAGGTAGTCGCTTGATCACAATGCTGTTAAGGGGGAGGTAGTCGCTTGGTCACAATGCTGATAAGGGGGAGGTAGTCGCCTTTTCCTGACCCCCTTGTCCCTCATGTTTAGCATATTATTGTTTTCAGATTTTATGACATTCGGCCCTATAGTTTGACGATTGTAATACCTTTCGCCCCTTTTCGTTGTCAATTTTAAGACCTTTCGTGCCATTTAGGTGTCGATGTTTTCCTGGCGAGCGAAAGCGAGCCTGTAATTTTCCTTCAGCCAGGACATTTTTCCACCGAAAAATGTACACATTTATCTTGAAGGGGGTCTAGGGTTTTTTCTTCTAAGCTTGATGGAGGTCTAGCTAGGAATCTAAAACATAAATTAATACATTTATTAATAACCGGCCACTAGCCCCTTAAAGTCTCTTCATGTTGCTGTTACGGAACCTGAAGACCATCAATTGGGTTACTTTAAGTTATGGATATTAAAACGATTATGTGTTTCTCACAGCTCCAAAATAATGATTAAGGAAAAATACTAATACCATGTTAACCATTTATAACTAGCCTTACTTTGCTAAACAACTGTGTTAATTTTAATTGACAACTCTAGACATTCAGAACACTATAGCACTATTGAATACTTTAGTTTGACATCCAATTTCAAGAAATTAAGTTACTTTTAATCCATAAACAAATTCCAGTTACTTAATTATTATAATATACTTTAATTCAATAATTACTGTTTTCATTTAAGTGACTTTACCGACACTGTAGGCCTACAGTATATGCATCGCTATATATATGTCATGATATGGAAATAACATTATACATAGGATTATCCACGATCACGAACAATTACAGTATATTTTTGTTTGAGGGCAACGCTAAGGTTGAGAAATTTCAAGGATTAACATATTATTAATGGCTGCATCACACACTTTGCAATTATCATGCAAAATAAAAAAATATCATCTAGAGCATTACATTTAAATTCCATAATTTAATTATCTTTTTTCGACAAAGCTATACAGTTTTGTGTGGTGAATAAGCTCATGACACCACATACTCATATTGAACGTTGGCATAACAATTAGTATTAACAAACATATAAATAACAATATGCATCCGTAATCAAAATAGCATAAAATAAGTAACACCCCGTTCTTAACATTAATCATCAATTACAAACCCCAATGTACTTATATGGCTACCAACTATCTCGTTTAATCCTTTGAGCTACCACAGACCTTCCTAAGCTGAATAAAATCGTTTAATGGTTGCCAGCATATGATGGAAAGGACGTCATCGGTACTGAATGGGTTAACACTACACCACACCACCACCACCACCACCACCACCACCACCACCACCACTACCACACTGTCGTTCCCTCGACCACTACTCTACTCAACACAAGCTACCGAATTGCCCTAGAGAGTGGGTAATGGGTGTTTAAAATGGGCCTTACTCTGTGTATGTGTGTGTGTGTGCGTGTGTATGTGCAGTGTTATTCACCAAACTTGTTTGTCTAGGAGATTCCACGCAATGCGAGCTACAGATCATTATTATAGCACCTCATTAACTCATAAACTGCAAAGCTATGGTAGTTCAAACCCTCCCGCCAAAGCGGAGGTATTTGGTTCTATTTTGACGAAAATCGTCATAGTACCATATTTATAATTATTACTTAACCATATGCGCCTATTTTGTTTTTAATATAAACATATGAACATTTAAGAGCAATAAAAAAAGTGGGAATAGCATTTGGGGGGTGAATAAGACGTATTATTGCCGCCCGGTCATAATACCGCCCGGTCGTATCATGAACCGAGTGCCGGGGCGGCGTATATGCTCCCTCTCCGAGCTGTAGAGCGACACTGAGGCCTTGCACTAGAAGTCTCTCTGTTGCAAGGATATCTAGCTGCCTCGCCTGTGTTAACCCTTTTTCCTGCGGGTGAAGTTCCGGAACGCCATGGCAATTTACAGCAATTTCCAGGCTTTTAATTTATAAAAGCCTTTAAAAGCAGTAGAAATTGAGTGTCAGTGTGCGGGAGCGTGAGGGACCTCCATCCGACCCTCAGAGCAGCCAGCTGCAGTGGTGGACACAGCTAACCGAAAAGTTAGCTGAGATAACCGCTATTCAGCTAACTTTAAACGTTAGCTTCGATAACGCTAAATTGCTAAATTGCTGAAGAAATTAGTGGAAGCTAACGATAACAGTTAACAGCTAACTTTAATCATGTGAATTTAGCATTGGTTTGATTTGTTCCCTCTAAAACCCTTAAACACAAACCTACAAAGCTAAAACTATAATATGCAGTAGGTTGTAGTTGTAGCCTACTGCTTAGACACAGCTTTCCAAAACATAGGCTAAAAGAATCATAGAATGCGATGATCATATACTTGATATCGACTTGTTAATCTTGTTAATCTTGGTTATTTTATCTGGATAGGTTAGATTAATATAAGTTTGTGAAGGTTAGGTTAGGTTAATCTGGCTAGGTTACGTTAATCTAGGTTAGGTTGGGTTGATATATTTAAGATAGCCTACAGTATTTAAATATACAAATAAATAATAATGCTATAATAAATAATATAAAAATAATAAAATTACCTTAGTGCTGAAGTGGATAGTTCACCAGCCAGTAGGCAAAACAATCAAAACTATTCCAAAGTAATAGTAGGATATTCAAAACATCTTTCAGTAGTACTCTACAATCAGTCAATCGCCCTGCAAAACTCAACACACACACACACACGCAAATATAAGTATGTAACAATAAAATATATAAAAATTAATATAAACCCAAATAGATGCCTCAACAATCTATGGTAAAATTTTGAAAATGTAAATGTAATTTTTCTGTAGCGAATTTCTCAACTCGGCGCTAGGCTCACAACACTTAATAAAACAAAAAATAGTCGTACAAGTCAATCAAGAGTCACGTCTAGAGTTATGAAAGTATGAGTCGTCACTCGTCAGTCAATGACTCAATAATAATGTATGCTGTCACGGTAACCACTAACATTCACTCCTGGTAGCGCTAGGCCTACTAATACGCTTGCCTGCCTGCCTAGGACTGAACATGAGAGGCGAGCAGAGGCCGCCAACACGAGAACAGGCCAGTACCTCGCACGAATAGAACGTGTCCAGAGATTTGTCTACATGTGAATGTGCCGTGAATCCGTGATATAGTCAGTGTAATCATTATTATTATTATATGAGATGCCGAAGCATTCAACCAGGGTACAGAAAATACCAACAAGATGAATCCACACAAAACACCTGGAGGCACTGGAGAGAGACTACAGCAACAGAGAAGGAAGGAAAAACAAATTCAAAATAAACAAAATAAAATATATATTGAACACAAATTCAATGAATGAATGTTGCAATTATATACTCACATAAGTAGGGGAAATGTTAGGGTTTGCAAATGTTTTTGACCAATAAACTATTTTTGTTTTTACCAGTGAATGCACATTATCGTTATCGGACTTACAGTTAGCGGTAGTAAATTTAGTGAAAGCTAATCGGTCCACTAACGATTTTCAAAGTTAGCTTAAAAGCTAACCAGCTAACGAACATTTTAGCTTCACTATTAGCTGATTAGCGGAAACCATGCCCACCACTGGCCAGCCGCTCACTGACTAAGTATCTGGTCTCGCGCGGCTGTCTCGACAGTGTTGCCGAGCGAGCGAGAGCTAATAATTAGCGAGTTTTCCCAAATGTCTATAGCAACGCTGCGGGTGAACCCCGCCACCTACAAAGCTCGATCTGGTGTCATTTTGAAGCTATTTTCGGCTAGTTTTCGGCAGAATACAGTTCATTTCATGCAGATAATCATTCAGGAGTGCCTGAATATGCGCTAAATGGTACAAATAAGCCCACAACGTAAGTGTTAAAGAGACCGCGTGAGGGAAATTCCCGCCGAAAATTACCCGATAAAAGGGGGAATAAGAGGAAAAATAGCTAAAAATTTAGGAGGGGGGAAAGGAGGGGAAGGGGAGGGGGGGACACATATGTAGGAGTGGTAGCAAGTAATGGAGGGGAACTATCTCATCTAATCACAAATTGCTTTGTTTTGAGTGTCACTGGGATGTTTTAAATTTATTTTTTTATGCTGTGGATCTATTGAGGATGGTCGCAGTGCACCACAAAAACCTCTATTGAGGACGGTCGCCATTTATGGGTTAACTGGTAATTTATTGTATGAAGTGCATGTTATGTGTTAGTGTATCATTGGCTGTGGATGTGAGTGTAGTCTCTAATCAGTCAATTGGCGACATGAAATCGAAGGCTTGGGTTGATCTGTACGGTACCAGTCTCACCCGAAGGCTTAGGTTGACCTATACGATATCCTGCTCACCATGTAAAGGACCACCAACCCCCAGAGGGGATATCACAACTTTGTCCACTTATAAAAGGTTCCTATATTTACTGCTAGGTGAACAGAAGCTACACCGTTAGGAGACTTGCCCAAATGTCTCTTCCCCAACCGGGTCTCGAACTCGGGACATTCTGTTTGTGAGCCAGACGCGCTATCCGTTACACCACGAGGAGGTGTGTGTGTGTGTGTGTGTGTGTGTGAGAGAGTGAGAGACTTTTATTTGAGAATGTGATTATAAACTTTTGTTGTGCATCTACTCTATACTCATGCATGCGTAATTGTTAACTTACGACTAAATATTTAACGAGCGTTATATTATTTTAGAGATGAACTACTTTAATACACCCAACAACCTGTCTTCTTTAAAACCAGGCACTTTCTTTACTGCGGAGGGCTTGGACATACTATTGTTTATGAAAATCTCTTGAGCTGTGATCATTATTGTGCCCCATGAATTACAGGCACAACAAATAAGTGCGATGATCACAGTTGATTGGGGGATATTATCTGAATTAGCGGGGGAACAATGCAAGCCGTAGGAGACCCAGTCATCGGTTTGCCTAAATCCTCGATCTGCTGGTGGAGCTTATGATGTCTGCACTTACGACATTAGCATGATACTCCTAATTTGTACATTAAAGGATGAATTAACAGAGGAAAGATAACCCATTCTTGGCCTAGTCATGATATATTGTCTACATCGGCCTCAACATACTTAATTAGTGATTCAAGGCAGCTCAATTCGATGCCCCCCCCCCCCCCTCCATACATACACACACACACAAACCGGCTTCCAGGTCACTTTACTTGGAAAAGTAACCTAGAGCACGCCTGACCACTCCAATCAGCGTATTGTGTTATAAGGGTCAAAGGTTCTCCTCCAACCAGTCAGTGTTCTAGCGAGGAACATCTGCCTTCACACACTGGCCACAACAATGGTCATCACTACAATCACAACAACCGCCCTAAACTTATCCATTGATACCTTAATCAACATTACCATAGCATCCATTAAAGAACCACCTGCATCACCATCCTTACTAGCACAACTACCACCTCTTCAACACCCACACACTAACAACATACAGGAATGAATGGAGAATGATTGTGAATAAATTAGTAAACACGTGGTCATTTGGGAGAGGGGGTAGGGCGCAAGTTGGACTAGATAATAGTCCATCAGGGGCCTGGCCTGGGGAGCTGGTATATATGAAGGGTGCGCCTGGAAGTGTGGTGGGCGGGCTTGTGGTTTTGGCTTTTCTGCATGTC
This sequence comes from Paralithodes platypus, assembly GCA_032716605.1. Lineage (NCBI taxonomy): Eukaryota > Metazoa > Arthropoda > Malacostraca > Decapoda > Lithodidae > Paralithodes > Paralithodes platypus. The sequence continues at coordinate 29,879,757 of CM064529.1, read as the reverse complement.
TGCCTGCTGAGACCGGAACCTCTCCGGGTGGTTGAGGGCTGGGGGAGTGCTGGAGGGACCTTGGTGACCCTGGTCTCTGGGTCTTCTCCTGGGTGATCTAGATGTGTGTGAATTTGTATTTTGTTGTTGTGTGTTCATTGTTTTCTGTTGTGTTGTCCCTATTCGGGCTCTGTCTTGAGTCGACCACCCCCAGAAAAAAGTGGGGAATGGGCCTGAGTAAATACATACATACAATACATATAAACAACATCACCACCGACAATTATAACGGCCACACACTAACAACTATAACACCACACTACACACACTTTTTTGTTGTAACAGCCAACAACACAAGAAGAGAATGTCGGTGTTGAAAAATTTAGTTTTCTCGACAACGGCCTCAAAGCTGTTTCCTATCCTCTCCCCCCATCCTATACCCTACCCCTTCCTACCTCCCCTTCCCCTCTCTTCCTACCCACCTCCCCCCCCCCCATTCCCCCTCCCTCTTCCTCCGTAATCTCCTTGGCCTCGCTCCTTTGATCTCCTACTTGTTTTTTTCTGGGCATATACTTTTTTCACAATTTCCCTTCAAGGCTTTATCTTTTCAAAAATTCCCTTTATGTAGTTTATTGTTTTAATCTATAATCTTTACATGCAAACATAGGGATTCATTTTAATGTTCAGAGTGTCTACACTGGGGTGAAATATATCATGAACATATTGATATAAATATACAATGTGTTCATAATTTACATTGTGGCCAAATATGATGTTCATATTTACTGAATTTCGTATCACTGCCGCCCATAACTTGAGACCAACACTAGATGCGACGGATGTTATCACAAGGTTGCAAGGACAACATTTGGTGGAGTATCAATGAACTATTTCTCTTACACGTGTAGTATAGTCTCTCTCTCTCTCTCTCTTTCTCTCGCACACACTTTCTCTCTCTCTCTCTCTCTCTCTCCCTGGGTTTGCTAGCTCTAATAGTGTTAACTCCTGGCCACCTCGCGGGGATGGTAATATATTCGTGGCCAGTGTATCTACGGAAATCTTCTACACCTATCACCAGAGATTAAACCCTGGATCGAGTAATCAAACGGTGAACTTGCTAACCATTAACCCCTTCAGTACCGACCAAGTACTTTTCATGATATTCAGGCAATTAGTAACTTATTGTACTCCGGTTAGGATGGATCTCTAATAATTAAGAGACTGTATACTATCTCATTAAATCCTTTAAGCTGCCATTAATCCTTCATAAGCTTGAATAATATCGACTATTAGTGCCCAGAGTATAATGAAAAAGATGGCACCGGTACTGAAAGAGATAATGCGCTGGCTAAAGTGGTTGTTTGGTGAGTTGTTAAAAAGTATTGACTTTTAACCAGTGTTGTTGTAGTGCACGTTTGTCTGTTGATTACTTAATCCAGGGTTCTATCCCCGGTGGTGTGTGTGGGATGTTATTTTGTCTTCAGGTGGGATTGCTTGATTTAAGCACTACGTTTGTCTATCTGGTTCTCCACTAGTCCTCATTCTGCACTCATAAATAAAACTATTACCTAAACCTATTACATTATGCTTTTCCTCGCACACCCGCTCGCTCTCGCTCACTCACTCACTATCTATCACTCTCTCTCTTTGTAGAAGGATAGTTTAAGAGACATTTTTTTTTTTTTTGTATACCAGTCTTCATTCTATTCTCTCCTCACGCGTCTCTCCTCATTGTCCCACCTTTCCACACCGTCTCTCTCTCTCTCTCTCTCTCTCTCTCCTTATTCTGTTCCCCCCTCACTCGTCTCTCCTCATTGTCCCACCTTTCCGCACCGTCTCTCTCTCTCTCTCTCTCCTTATTATGTTCCCCCCTCACGCGTCTCTCCTCATTGGCCCAACTTTCCACACCGTCTCTCTCTCTCTCTCCTCATTCTGTTCCCCCCTCACGCGTCTCTCCTCATTGTCCCACCTTTCCACACCGTCTCTCTCTCTCTCCTTATTCTGTTCCCCCCTCACGCGTCTCTCCTCATTGTCCCACCTTTCTACACCGTCTCTCTCTCTCTCTCTCCTTATTATGTTCCCCCTTCACGCGTCTCTCCTCATTGTCTTACCTTTCCACACTGTCTCTCTCTCTCTCCTTATTATGTTCCCCCTTCACGCGTCTCTCCTCATTGTCTTACCTTTCCGCACTGTCTCTCTCTCTCTCCTTATTATGTTCCCCCTTCACACGTCTCTCCTCATTGTCTTACCTTTCCACACTGTCTCTCTCTCTCTCCTTATTATGTTCCCCCTTCACACGTCTCTCCTCATTTTCTTACCTTTCCACACCGTCTCTCTCTCTCTCTCTCTCTCCTTATTATGTTCCCCCTTCACACGTCTCTCCTCATTGTCTTACCTTTCCACACTGTCTCTCTCTCTCTCCTTATTATGTTCCCCCTTCACACGTCTCTCCTTATTTTCTTACCTTTCCACACCGTCTCTCTCTCTCTCTCTCTCTCTCCTTCTCCTTATTATGTTCCCCCTTCACGCGTCTCTCCTCATTGTCTTACCTTTCCGCACTGTCTCTCTCTCTCTCCTTATTATGTTCCCCCTTCACAGGTCTCTCCTCATTGTCTTACCTTTCCACACCGTCTCTCTCTCTCTCTCTCCTTATTATGTTCCCCCCTCACGCGTCTCTCCTCATTGTCCCACCTTTCCACACCGTCTCAATCTCTCTCTCTCTCTCCTTATTCTGTTCCCCCCTCACGCGTCTCTCCTCATTGTCCCACCTTTCCACACCGTCTCAATCTCTCTCTCTATCTCCTTATTCTGTTCCCCCCTCACGCGTCTCTCCTCATTGTCCCACCTTTCTACACCGTCTCTCTCTCTCCTCATTCTGTTCCTCCCTCACGCGTCTCTCCTCATTGTCCCACCTTTCCACACCGTCTCTCTCTCTCTCTCCTCATTCTGTTCCCCCCTCACGCGTCTCTCCTCATTGTCCCACCTTTCCACACCGTCTCTCTCTCTCTCCTCATTCTGTTCCCCCCTCACGCGTCTCTCCTCATTGTCCCACCTTTCTACACCGTCTCTCTCTCTCCTCATTCTGTTCCTCCCTCACGCGTCTCTCCTCATTGTCCCACCTTTCCACACCGTCTCTCTCTCTCTCTCCTCATTCTGTTCCCCCCCTCACGCGTCTCTCCTCATTGTCCCACCTTTCCACACCGTCTCTCTCTCTCTCTCTCCTCATTCTGTTCCCCCCTCACGCGTCTCTCCTCATTGTCCCACCTTTCTACACCGTCTCTCTCTCTCTCTCTCTCTCCTCATTCTGTTCCCCCCTCACGCGTCTCTCCTCATTGTCCCACCTTTCTACACCGTCTCTCTCTCTCTCTCCTCATTCTGTTCCTCCCTCACGCGTCTCTCCTCATTGTCCCACTTTTCTACACCATCTCTCTATCTCTCTCCTCATTCTGTTCCCCCCTCACGCGTCTCTACTCATTGTCCCACCTTTCCACACCGTCTCTCTCTCTCCTCATTCTGTTCCCCCCTTCCGCGTCTCTCCTCATTGTCCCACCTTTCTACACCGTCTCTCTCTCTCTCTCTCTCTCCTCATTCTGTTCCCCCCTCACGCGTCTCTCCTCATTGTCCCACCTTTCTACACCGTCGCTCTCTATCTCTCTCCTCATTCTGTTCCCCCCTCACACGTCTCTCCTCATTGTCCCACCTTTGCACACCGTCTCTCTCTCTCTCCTTATTCTATTCCCCCTTCACACGTATCTCCTCATTGTCCCACCTTTCCACACCGTCTCTCTCTCTCTCTCTCTATCCTCATTCTGTTCCCCCCTCACGCATCTCTCCTCATTGTCCCACCTTGCCACACCGTCTCTCTCTCTCTCTCTCCTCATTCTGTTCCCCCCTCACGCGTCTCTCCTCATTGTCCCACCTTTCCACACCGTCTCTCTCTCTCTCTCTCCTCATTCTGTTCCCCCCTCACGTGTCTCTCCTCATTGTCCCACCTTTCCACACCGTCTCTCTCTCTCTCTCTCCTTATTCTGTTCCCCCTTCACACGTCTCTCCTCATTGTTCCACCTTTCCACACCGCCTCTCTCTCTCTCTCTCTCTCTCTCCTTATTCTGTTCCCGCTTCACGCGTCTCTCCTCATTGTCCCACCTTTCCACACCGTCTCTCTCTCTCTCTCTCCTTATTCTGTTCCCCCGTCACGCGTCTCTCCTCATTGTCCCACCTTTCCACACCGTCTCTCTCTCTCTCTCCTTATTCTGTTCCCCCTTCATGCGTCTCTCCTCATTGTCCCACGCTCTCTCTCTCTCTCTCTCTCTCTCTCTCTCTCTCTCTCTCTCTCCTCATTCTGTTCCCCCCTCACGCGTCTCTCCTCATTGTCCCACCTTTCTACACCATCTCTCTCTCTCTCTCTCTCTCTCTCCTCATTCTGTTCCTCCTTCACGCGTCTCTCCTCATTGTCCCACCTTTCTACACCGTCTCTCTCTCTCTCTCTCTCTCTCCTCATTCTGTTCCCCCTCACGCGTCTCTCCTCATTGTCCCACCTTTCTACACCGTCTCTCTCTCCTCATTCTGTTCCTCCCTCATGCGTCTCTCCTCATTGTCCCACCTTTCTACACCGTCTCTCTATCTCTCTCTCTCTGGGCCCAAATTTGGCAAATGAGTTTCAATGCGGATAAATGTAAAGTACTACATATCGGATACCTAAATGAGAAAGCAAACTATTCGATGAATGGCACTCAGCTTAAGAATGTAAACAGAGAAACCGATCTGGGAATAACAATATCGAGTAACCTAAAACCGAGTCAACAATGTTCAGAAGTTGTTAAGAAGGCAAACAAAATAATTGGCTTTATAGGCAGGTCATTTGAGCATAAATCCAAAGAAGTTATCCTAACCCTTTACAATTCCTTAGTCCGCCCTCTTCTGGAATACTGCGTTCAATCCTGGTGCCCTTATTACCAAAAAGATATAAACAAGCTAGAACGAGTTCAACGTAGAGTTACCAAAATGATTCCTAGCCTAAAGAACAACCCATACGAAGAGCGTCTTAGAGAATTAAATCTATTTCCTTTAACACAGCGCAGATTAAGAGGTGACTTTAATTCAAGTGTTCAAAATCATCAAAGGCATCGACAATATGAACTCTAGTAAGTACTTCACTATCGACCAATCTAATTACACGCGGGGAAACGGTTGCAAAATTATTGGTAAATCTTTTAACTCGCACGAATCTAAGAATTTCTTCTTCAATCGAGTTGTCAACTTGTGGAATGGGCTTCCCCGAAACGTTATAGACTGCATCACCGTTGATTCATTTAAACTCCGCCTAGACAAATATCTCGCATCAAACCCGCGACTGACTGCGTTTGTAAATGAATAACTTTATTTTATCCCCCCCTCAGTTACTAACCCATCTGTCCCCTACTAACTTCCTAATCCTGCCACGGACATTAGTTCCCGGGCAGTAATTCCCTTTCCAATGTTCCCTTACCCACTCTAAACCACTGTTTGGACACTTGATCCTCAGTGTTTTGGAGGACAAGCAACCTAGAAGGGTCACTAGATCTGTTGTTGCTTGATTTCCTTTGTACTCCCTTTGTACTCCTTTGTACTCCTCATTCTGTTCCCCCCTCACGCGTCTCTCCTCATTGTCCCACCTTTCCACACCGTCTCTCTCTCTCCTCATTCTGTTCCTCCCTCACGCGTCTCTCCTCATTGTCCCACCTTTCTACACCGTCTCTCTCTCTCCTCATTCTGTTCCTCCCTCAAGCGTCTCTCCTCATTGTCCCACCTTTCTACACCGTCTCTCTCTCTCTCCTCATTCTGTTCCCCCCTCACGCGTCTCTCCTCATTGTCCCACCTTTCCACACCGTCTCTCTCTCTCTCTCTCTCCTCATTCTGTTCCCCCCTCATGCGTCTCTCCTCATTGTCCCACCTTTCCACACCGTCTCTCTCTCTCTCTCTCTCTCCTCATTCTGTTCCCCCCTCACGCGTCTCTCCTCATTGTCCCACCTCTCTCTCTCTCCTCATTCTGTTCCTCCCCCACGCGTCTCTCCTCATTGTCCCACCTTTCTACACCATCTCTCTCTCTCTCTCTCTCCTCATTCTGTTCCCCCCTCACGTGTCTCTCCTCATTATCCCACCTTTCCACACCATCTCTCTCTCTCTCTCTCCTCATTCTGTTCCCCCCTCACGCGTCTCTCCTCATTGTCCCACCTTTCCACACCATCTCTCTCTCTCTCTCTCCTCATTCTGTTCCACCCTCACGCGTCTCGCCTCATTGTCCCACCTTTCCACACCTTCTCTTTCTCGCTCTGCATCTTCCACACACTGCCATCCCTTCTCACATACTCGTAAGGGGAGATGTTCACTTGAGGGATTTGTTATGAACCCCATACTTCCTCATGTTAGCCTCATTTGTTTTGAGAAGTTAATACGTTTGCTCTATTTGTTTGGCGATTTTAAGGCATTTCGCCCAATTACTGTCAATGTTAAGACTGTTCGTGCCATTTAGTTGTCGAGTTTTAACTGGCGAGCGATAGCTAGCCTGTACTTTAGGAGGAGCTGGCCTTCGGCCAAGACATTTTTCTACCAAAGAAATGTACATATTTATCTCGAAGGGGGGTATTTTTTAAAGCTTGATGGAGGGGTTGGGAGCAAGCTAAGAGTATATATGAATAAATAAATACGTAAACCAAAAGACAAGCACTAGCACCTTAATAACGATATGCTCCCCCGCCTTGGTTTACTCTGGTGTGTGTGTGTGTGTGTGTGTGTGTCTGTTTGTGAATGTCTGTGAATGTTATGTGTGAGCGAATGTGTATTTGTATATCTGTCGGCGTGTGTGTGTGTGTGTGTTTCTTTGTGTGTGTGTGTGTGTGTGTCTGTTTGTGAATGTCTGTGAATGTTATGTGTGAGCGAAGGTGTATATGTATATCTGTCGGCGTGTGTGTTTCTGTGTGTGTGTGTGTTTGTGTGTGTGTGTGTGTGTGTGTGTGTGTATATATATATTTCTAGCCCTGAGACGATTGGTGTGGCCTCTTTGTCTATCAACTGTTGATCTGATAAGTCCTACCAGATGTTTCATCAACTTTAGTTGCTATATCAGGACAAAATCAATGATGGTCCAAATAGATTATGCTTGCTCCTCCTCCTAAAATATAGAACTAATATGTGCGCCATTTTTAAGTACCTTGAATTATCAATGCAATCTTTTATATTTATTAATATTGGTAATAATTGGCAACTATTATGTTATGTTAGATTTAGCTAGGCTCGGGTCATAGTAGTGATGAATCATAATTATTGTATAGGAGATAACGGGTTTATTGATGGTACTCCTTGATTATTAAAGGGGCCCACCTCGATTTGTTTATCTTTCTCTCCCTCTCTCATTGGCTTCTATCCAGTCAGCCCCATTCAGCCTACTGTTTTAAGACGTTTACCCCCATCCAGGTGTCAATATTTTCCTGGCGAGTGTAGCGAGCCAGCATATATATATTTTTATTTTGACAGCAAGCTAAATTTGTACATTTTTCGATAGAAAGATTTCTCCGGCGAAGCCGGATTTCTCCATATAATGCTGTCTCGCTATCGCTCGCCAGGAAGAAATCGACACCTGGATGGGGAAAAACGTCTTAAAACAGTTTGTTGAATGGGGCCGAATGGATACAAGCCAAGGAAATAAAGAAAAAGGAGAGAGAGATAAAACAAAAAATCCGGTGACCCCCCTTAAATGTTTTGGTATATCTCACTCCCTCTTTCCCTGCAGTCTGTATAATATAGCGCTCTACCAAACAATTTGATGAAGCCTAATTTCAGTAAGCAGCCAACGTTGATAGTGATATAATTATATTTGGTCAATGATGATGCTTATGCCACTTGATTACAAATGGTCTTGGTCTTGGTTGTGTGTTGGATCATAGATGCTAATCTTTATCAATGTTCGTAATATGTCTATGGAGATCATATGCTTTTTATGTACTGCTTTACCAAGTTATGAATGATGGTCTACTCAGATTTGTTTTTATTTTGTTATGTATACGTTACTTGTTTCACTATATGTCATTGGTAAACACATACAGTCTGTATGTTCAACAAACAAACGAAAGCGTCGCAAATAAAATAGATAATCCTTCACAACTAAAGAAACTCAATAACGAAAAGACTCGAGCTCGAGGAAGACGAGAAACGAACGTGACAAGAACAAATAGGGAATCGGGAGTATGTTGTTATGGAATGTTCTCCCCCAGTTACCTTCACCGCTTCCAGTCCTCAGTGCCGCCTATGGCTTTGTTGTCTGACTATGTTCATCCTTCTTTTCCTCATCTTCTCATGGTTTCCGATTTTTCGTATTTTCTATCTTTGCTATCATTACTTTGCCGGTTTTTCTTCATTCATATATCCTCCTGTCCCTCCTATTTTACTTGTTTCCTCCTCCTTCCTTATTTCTCTTTTCCTCGCCCTTGTATGAGGTACATGTATTATTGATATTATCCTCTCATTGCAGTTTGCGTGCTTTGTCTTTATCCTAATGTAAATTTTCATAGTGATGAAAATGATGATAATCATAAGGATCATCAACCCTACTATAACAGACATATTTTTCTAATAATCCACAGCTATCTCATTGTATGCATATTAACATTCCTCCTCTTTCTGCTTATATTTGTTCTTCTCTTCTATTTTCCTATTCCTCCCTCTTCTCGTCCTCCTCCACTTCATCTTACTTTTTGTCCTCAGCCTAATTTGTCTTCACCTTCCACTCTTTCCTCTCCTATTCCTCGCCCCTGAGCAACAACCATCCACCATCACCGCCACTACTACCAACGCATACGCCGCCACAACAAATACCATGCAACCATACCATTCCCCACAATCCACGCCCTCACCACCACTATGTACCCTTCCCACCACCACCACCATAACCATTACTATATACCCTTCCCACCATCACCACCCTTACCATCACTATGTACCCTTCCCACCACCACCACCACCATTGCCACCACTATGTACCGTTCCCACCACCACCACCACCACCATTACCGTTACTATGTACCCTTCCCACCACCACCACCACCATTACCATTACTATGTACCCTTCCCACCACCACCACCACTATGTACCCTTCCCACCACCACCACCACCATTACCGTTACTATGTACCCTTCCCACCACCACCACCACCACCATAACCATTACTATATACCCTTCCAACCATCACCACCCTTACCATCACTATGTACCCTTCCCACCACCACCACCACCATTGCCACCACTATGTACCGTTCCCACCACCACCACCACCACCACCATTACCGTTACTATGTACCCTTCCCACCACCACCACCACCATTACCATTACTATGTACCCTTCCCACCACCACCACCACTATGTACCCTTCCCACCACCACCACCACCATTACCGTTACTATGTACCCTTCCCACCACCACCACCACCACCACCATAACCATTACTATATACCCTTCCCACCACCACCACCCTTACCATCACTATGTACCCTTCCCACCACCACCACCACCATTACCACCACTATGTACCCTTCCCACCACCACCACCACCATTACCGTTACTATGTACCCTTCCCACCACCACCACCACCATTACCATTACTATGTACCCTTCCCACCACCACCACCACCATTACCGTTACTATGTACCCTTCCCACCACCACCACCACCATTACCACCACTATGTACCCTTCCCACCACCACCACCACCATTACCGTTACTACTATGTACCCTTCCCACCACCACCACCACCATTACCATTACTATGTACCCTTCCCACCACCTTCACCACCATTACCATTACTATGTACCCTTCCCACCACCACCACCACTATGTTCCCTTCCCACCACCACCATTACCATTACTATGTACCCTTCTCACCACCACCACCACTATGTACCCTTCCCACCACCACCACCACCATTACCGTTACTATGTACCCTTCCCACCACCACCACCACCACCATAACCATTACTATATACCCTTCTCACCACCACCACCCTTACCATCACTATGTACCCTTCCCACCACCACCACCATTGCCACCACTATGTACCGTTCCCACCACCACCACCACCACCATTACCGTTACTACTATGTACCCTTCCCACCACCACCACCACCATTACCATTACTATGTACGCTTCCCACCACCACCACCACTATGTACCCTTCCCACCACCACCACCACCATTACCGTTACTATGTACCCTTCCCACCACCACCATTACCACCACTATGTACCCTTCCCACCACCACCACCACCATAACCATTACTATATACCCTTCCCACCACCACCACCATTACCATTACTATGTACCCTTCCCACCACCACCACCATTACCATTACTATGTACCTTTCCCACCACCACCACCACTATGTACCCTTCCCACCACCACCACCACTATGTACCCTTCCCACCACCACCACCACCATTACCATTACTATGTACCCTTCCCACCACCACCACCACTATGTACCCTTCCCACCACCACCACCACCATTACCGTTACTATGTACCCTTCCCACCACCACCACCACCATTACCATTACAATATACCCTTCTCACCACCACCACCATTACCGTTACTATATACCCTTCCCACCACCACCACCACCAATACCACCACTATGTACCCTTCCCGCCACACCACCACCATTACCGTTACTATGTACCCTTCCCACCACCACCACCACCATTACCATTACTATGTACCCTTCCCACCACCACCACCACCACAATTACCATTATTATGTACCCTTCCCACCACCACCACCACTATGTACCCTTCCCACCACCACCACCACCATTACCGTTACTATGTACCCTTCCCACCACCACCACCATAACCATTACTATATTCCCTTCCCACCACCACCACCATTACCATTACTATGTACCCTTTCCACCACCACCACCACCATTACCATTACTATGTACGCTTCCTACCACCACCACCACTATGTACCCTTCCCACCACCACCACCACCAGTACCATTACAATGTACCCTTCCCACCACCACCACCACTATGTACCCTTCCCACCACCACCACCACCATTACCGTTACTATGTACCCTTCCCACCACCACCACCACCAAAACCATTACAATATACCCTTCTCACACCACCACCCTTACCATCACTATGTACCCTTCCCACCACCACCACCACCAATACCACCACTATGTATCATTCCCACCACACCACCACCATTACCGTTACTATGTACCCTTCCCACCACCACCACCACCAGTACCATTACAATGTACCCTTCCCACCACCACCACCACTATGTACCCATCCCACTACCACCACCACCATTACCGTTACTATGTACCCTTCCCACCACCACTACCACCAAAACCATTACAATATACCCTTCTCACCACCACCACCCTTACCATCACTATGTACCCTTCCACCACCACCACCACCAATACCACCACTATGTACCCTTCCCACCACCACCACCACCATTACCATTACTATGTACCCTTCCCACCACCACCACCACCACCATTACCATTACTATGTACCCTTCCCACCACCACCACCACCATTACCACCACTATGTACCCTTCCCACCACCACCACCACCACCATTACCGTTACTATGTACCCTTCCCACCACCACCACCACCATTACCATTACTATGTACCCTTCCCACCACCACCACCACAATGTACCCTTCCCACCACCACCACCACCATTACCATTACCATTACTATGTACCCTTCCCACCACCACCACCACTATGTACCCTTCCCACCACCACCACCACCATTACCGTTACTATGTACCCTTCCCACCACCACCACCACCATTACCATTACCATGTACCCTTCCCACCACCACCACCACCATTACCATCACTATGTACCCTTCCCACCACCACCACCACCCTTACCATCACTATGTACCCTTCCCACCACCACCACCACCATTACCATTACTATATACCCTTCCCACCACCACCACTCTTACCATCACTATGTACCCAACCCACCACCACCACCACCCTACCATCACTATGTATCCTTCCCACCATCACCACCACCACCATTACCACCACTATGTACCCTTCCCACCACCACCCTTACCATTACTATATACCCTTCCCACCACCACCATTTCCATCACTATGTACCCTTCCCACCACCACCACCACCATTACCATCACTATGTACCCTTCCCACCACCACCACCACCCTTACCATCACTATGTACCCTTCCCACCACCACCACCAATACCATCACTATGTACCCTTCCCACCACCACCACCACCATTACCATCACTATGTACCCTTCCCACCACCACCACCACCATTACCATCACTATGTACCCTTCCCACCACCACCATTACCATCACTATGTACCCTTCCCACCACCACCACCACCACCACCACTACCATCACTATGTACCTTTCCCACCACCACCACCACCAACCATTACACACCCTTACCATCACTATGTACCCCTCCACCACCACCACCACCATTACCACCACTATGTACCCTTCCCACCACCACCACCCTTACCATCACTATGTACCCTTCCCACCACCACCACCACCATTACCATTACTATATACCCTTCCCACCACCACCACCATTACCATCACTAAGTACCCTTCCCATCACCACCACCACCATCACCATTACTATACCCTTCCCACCACCACCACCTTTACCATCACTATGTACCCTTCCCATCACCACCACCACCATTACCATTAGTATATACCCTTCCCACCACCACCACCACCATTACCATCAGTACCCTTCCCCACCACCACCCACACTATATACCCTTCCCACCACCACCACCACCCTTACCATCACTATGTACCCTTCCCACCACCACCACCACCATTAACATTAATATAATTATACCCTTCCCACCACCACCCCCACCATTACCAACACTATGCACCCTTCCCACCACTACCACCACCATTACCACCACTATGTACCCTTCCCACCACCACCCTTACCATCACTATGTACCTTCCCACCACCACCACCATTACCAACACTATGCACCCTTCCCACCACCACCACCACCATTACCACCACTATGTACCCTTCCCACCACCACCACCCTTACCATCACTATGTACCGTTCCCACCACCACCACCACCATTACCATCACTATGTACCCTTCCCACCACCACCACCACCACCATTACCATTACTATGTACCCTTCCCACCACCACCACCACCATTACCATTACTATTATTATACCCTTCCCACCACCACCACCACCATTACCATCACTATGTACCCTTCCCACCACCACCACCACCACCACTACCACCACCATTACCATCACTATGTACCTTTCCCACCACCACCACCACCATTACCATTACTATATGCCCTTACCATCACTATGTACCCTTCCCACCACCACCACCACCATTACCATCACTATGTACCCTTCCCACCACCACCACCCTTACCATCACTATGTACCCTTCCCACCACCACCACCACCATTACCATTACTATATACCCTTCCCACCACCACCACCATTACCATCACTATGTACCCTTCCCACCACCACCACCACCACCCACCAATATATACCCTTCCCACCACCACCACCCTTACCATCACTATGTACCCTTCCCATCACCACCACCACCATTACCATTAGTATATACCCTTCCCACCACCACCACCACCATTACCATCACTATGTACCCTTCCCACCACCACCATTACCATTACTATATACCTTTCCCACCACCACCACCACCCTTACCATCACTATGTACCCTTCCCACCACCACCACCACCATTAACATTAATATAATTATACCCTTCCCACCACCACCACCACCATTACCAACACTATGCACCCTTCCCACCACCACCACCACCATTACCACCACTATGTACCCTTCCCACCACCACCACCCTTACCATCACTATGTACCGTTCCCACCACCACCACCACCAATACCAACACTATGCACCCTTCCCACCACCACCATTACCACCACTATGTACCCTTCCCACCACCACCACCCTTACCATCACTATGTACCGTTCCCACCTCCACCACCACCATTACCATCACTATGTACCCTTCCCACCACCACCACCACCATTACCATTACTATGTACCCTTCCCACCACCACCACCACCATTACCATTACTATAATTATACCCTTCCCACCACCACCACCACCATTACCATCACTATGTACCCTTCCCACCACCACCACCACCATTACCATCACTATGTACCCTTCCCACCACCACCACCACCATTACCATCACTATGTACCCTTCCCAAAACCACCACCACCATTACTATGTACCCTTCCCACCACCACCACCACCATTACCATTACTATAATTATACCCTTCCCACCACCACCACTACCATTACCATCACTATGCACCCTTCCCACCACCACCACCACCATTACCATCACTATGTACCCTTCCCACCACCACCACCATCATTACCATCACTATGTACCCTTCCCACCACCACCACCACCATTACCATTACTATATACCCTTCCCACCACCACCACCCTTACCATCACTATGTACCCTTCCCACCACCACCACCACCACCATTACCATCACTATGTACCCTTCCCACCACCACCACCACCATTACCATTACGATATACCCTTCCCACCACCACCACCACCATTACCATTACTATGTACCCTTCCCACCACCACCACCACCATTACCATTACTATAATTATACCCTTCCCACCACCACCACCACCATTACCATCACTATGCACCCTTCCCACCACCACCACCACCATTACCATCACTATGTACCCTTCCCACCACCACCACCATCATTACCATCACTATGTACCCTTCCCACCACCACCACCACCATTACCATCACTATATACCCTTCCCACCACCACCACCCTTACCATCACTATGTACCCTTCCCACCACCACCACCACCATTACCATTACTATATACCCTTCCCACCACCACCACCACCCTTACCATCACTATGTACCCTTCCCACCACCACCACCACCATTACCATCACTATGTCCCCTTCCCCCCAACACCACGACCATTGCCATCACTATATACCCTTCCCACCACCACCACCACCATTACCATCACTATGTACCCTTCCCACCACCACCACCATTACCATCACTATGTACCCTTCCCACCACCACCACCACCACCATTACCATCACTATGTACCCTTCCCACCACCACCACCACCATTACCATTACGATATACCCTTCCCACCACCACCACCACCATTACCATTACTATGTACCCTTCCCACCACCACCACCACCATTACCATTACTATAATTATACCCTTCCCACCACAACCACCACCATTACCATCACTATGCACCCTTGTCACCATCACCACCAATCCCTCCACCACCACCTCCATTACCACCGCGCGCCACCACCAACGCAATCTGCTTAAAATGTGAAGGAGAGGAGGTGGTGTATGTGTTGTGTTGTTGTTTCCCTCCTTCTATAGTTTCCCCTCGAGATGTTAAGTTCACCGGAGCTGAAAGTTATAACGACCACATTCCATACACGGCTACAGTCTGAGCAACCAAAATAAAAACTAGCACAGACCAAAACGACTACAGTATAATCGAAAATGTCCTTCGGGTTAGGATACATTTGGGTCAACCATGTTTAGATAGTTTAGCTCAGGTTACGCTATGGAAGATTTCATTAAACTTGGTAAGGAAACTAAAATTATTTTGGTCTGTGAACGATTTGGTTGTAACGTTCTGGCCATGGTTTTTTTCGGAGTGTACCCGTCTTGACATTACAACCACTACTACCACCAGACACAACGCCTGATGCTGATGCTGGAGTGGCAGGGTCCACATCTGGTGGAAAGAGCAGGGAGAGAAGAGTAGGAGGACGGGAGAAAGAGGTCCGGCTGTTTCTGAAGGATACATTGGCTACACAGAAAAACAGAGGAAAACATATGGTCGAAAGTTTAAGACGGAAAGGACAATGCCAAGAAGTGCTGGAAGTCTGGTAATCTATATTTGTTATTAATTTCACCACAACACCAAACACCTCCAATGAAATTAATGAAAGCATAATACAGTATGTGATCCACCGAGATTCGAACCTGGGTTATCACACACACATTTTTAAACACTATAATCATTACACCACCAGGACGGTTAATTAAATAAGGGACAAGTGGTAATACATACAGTGGAAATGGCAAAGCAGTCCAGTGCCAAAATATACATGGTCACTGGTTAAAAACAGACCAATGTCAATCGCCCCTGTGTGATTGTGATGACAGAAGTTTCGAGAAAGGCATGAATTAGTTGCGCGACGTAGAATGCACAGGATATTTGTTAATGAAGACAATTATTTATTAGATACGAAATGAGGACAGGCAATGCATAATCTAGTGAGGAATATAATACTGGTTAAGTACAAGAAAATATATATCAGATACGAAAAGAAAGTGACAACAAAAATCAGGAACGGGAAGGAAACGGGTTTGGTGGGATGTATGAGGCTATTAAATGTGAGAACTTAGGGCAGGGAAAGAAACACATTGAGAGTAAATTATACAAAACTATTAAGAAAAGCATGTACAGTACAGTAACGAAAAATAAGGCATATAATACAAAAAGACAAGGAAGGAAAACAAAATCGCTTTGCAAGGGTACGAAGTCTGAGATGGATGTTGTTGTTGTTGTTGTTGTTCCCCAAGCTGTCTGGCCGAACAGCCCCAAGGCCCCGAGCAAGGCCAAGGCCATAACCGAGCGCCCCCACAGAAACCTCCCTGCCGACCACAATATAGCCTGGGTGACCGAAGCCACTCCATGGCGGGGAGCTGAGGAGGGTGCGGAAACGCCCGGGAAACCAAAGACCCACCCAGGGCCCTGTGCCCCTCAGCAATTATGAAGAGAAAGTTGAGGGGCAAAGGAAAAATTGTGACACTTTGGCTTCCAATCTTGGTAGATTGGGAGGTCAATCCACGGAAGAGACGCTGCCACTTGAGATCTAGAAAATATATAAGTAAAAGGAACAGTCAGACTAAGCTATGTGTATGGCAGAGGTCGCTCAGTTCTCACTCTGATAGACCAGCCCATCACCACATGACTAGAACCCAATCCTCTGAGCATCAGCTAGGAAAGGCCCTAGAAAGCCGCCTTTGGCGGGGGGATAGCTCCCCTATTTCAACCCCTTTCGGGGTTGGGCACCCGCCCTGAGATGGATATTGTAAGAGTTTATGGATGGCAAGCGGATGGGAAGCCTCCAAGGAAAAGATTGGGTAGTAGAAAAGGAGCTTTGAAAGTATAAGGTCATCAATGTACAGTATGTAAAGGAAGGTTTCAATTGGGCTTATAGCTAAGAAGGGAGTCTTGGGAGTATTTGGAATAGGAAAAAAACATAAACAAACAAATAGCACTGAAAAGGTTTAACGACGAAATAATGGAAACAAAGCCTAAATATGAAGAGGTAGAAAATTATGAATGCGTATTCAAATTTAAAAAACAATCAGAGAAGGACACATGAACATAGACAAGATTCATAGGAAGAAATTACAGAGTGAAATCCTGAAGAAATAATCCAAGAAGGGAAGCGTGTGATCGGATAGAGAAAGTAGAACAGAATATAAAGAAGAGTATCCACACCCACATGCCAGAAGGATATGGGGTTGAACATAAAGTAACGGGTTCACTAGTCGAGAACATGGAAGGGGAATTTATGATGAATTAAATATCGGACCAGTGAGAGGAGAGAGACGACAGGCGAAGTGAAATATAAGACTGACAAAATATTAGGGATAAGAGGGTGACAATGAGAAAAGTCTGATAATGATTGAAGACACGAAATATTACAAGAAATATTGAGATTATGCTGATATTGATAGAGAAAGAGATTGATAGTGGGCATATGAGAGGAAGGGAAACGCATGTCAGCCTACAAAATGCATATAACGCTGTGAACAAAAGGTTTTGCAGATATATATTAAACATCAATATATCAATAGAGCTTGAAATAGTTTATTAGTCGACTTATCTGGGAACCAATAATCACTATTGTCAAAGTCGAGTTTTGTTTTAATCTTGCTAAAGACATGGTCATAAACATGCGTGTGTGTGTGTAAGTAGTCGATGAGATGTTATGGGCATGTGGGTGTGTGGATATGTACGTGTGAAAGAGAGAGATAGAAATTTACATATATTTACATAGATCAACTGGAAACACAGATTTTACGATCCCTGCGAGGTGGCCAGGACTTAATCCTAGTAGAGATAGCAACCCTAAGTGAAAGGAAAGGATAGCAAAGATGAAGGATTTCTCCCCACCCTCCGCTAAATTGCCGTACATGAAAACAGTTAGAAGTGAATAACCTTGCATGGCTAGGAAATCGCCTGAAGGAATTTATAGTATAATTAGAAAATGAAAGGAAAAGGCATGCACACCTTAATTTTTTATTCTGCTCTCTTCAACTCCAAACGGTGTTCATTCCTGCCAGGTTCTCTTGTCAGTGATCAGTTTCTACTGCAGACCAATAATTCCTCTGTTATATGAGTCTAACCTTTTTCAAATGTGTATATTGAGTCACTGTCTATAACTTCATTAGGGAACTTGTTCCACTCACTAATTAAAGTGCGACCAGAGGAATAAATGCCAAACCATCCCCTTCAGCAACCATCAACAACCAACACCACCTACAACCATCCATCACGTATTGGTTGTATAAATACACGCTCAGGTGTGGGGCATCAAACCCATATTACTCTCTCTCACCAGGCAAAGAAAAAGAAGTGCGCAGTAAAGAAGGGAAAGCAAGAAAACCAGATTGCCCTAGTGACCGTAGAAAACGTACCAAGCGGGAGAGACTATGGTAACCGCATAGACAAACAGTTGGCCTTGGTTGAAAATGACCAAAACGCCAGCTCAAACTATCCGTGTATATCAATCACCAGAAATGATCAAAACAGTGTGCAAAGGGATATGCTTATGCCAAATTTCCCCCAAATCCAACCTATGCTAGAAAATACCATAAGGACCTCGAATCAAGACAATACCACTATCGATTCAAATCACAAATTAATTTTAGCTAGCTACCCAGTGTCACTAACCCCCCAAAGTCATGATCAAAGCCTTCCCAATCATTTCACACACCAGATTAAAAAGTTAGAACAGGTTAGTGAGACCGACTCTCAATAGACAATAAATAATAGGAGTGCACACGTGCCCGTTACTCCAGGGTCCGGTCCCCTTGATGCCGACGGAATCGGAGTCACTACCCGCGTTTGGGAAAGAGAAGTTAAACCTTCAGCACCTAAAGTCACCTACCACTCAGGGTTTGGAAACCAGAAATACAGGAAAAGGTGAATAAGTTAGTTCTTTAGTTGTTACATCGTATACAACCCCCAGGAACATAACTAGTTCTTCTGCAACAAGTATTTCAAGTACTATTACAGAAGAAACCCTTACAACCTGACGATTTAAGTCTCTCTCGGTATATTATGTCTATATCCGAAACTGTGACTGACTTAACGTTTGAGTTATCCATTGGTGAGAGCATTTTACATGACTCAAATACTTTTGATGCAAGTGTAACTGATCTGTACCGTTCTGCATTTGCATAATTGTATTAACTTAATTTGAGATTCCAAATAGCTTGCCTTTGTCATATCCGCCTATACCTGTGGATACCTTCAGTATTCCAAGTGTGGGGGATTCTTTATCCTTTATTAGCCTCAACGTAGATAGTGACCAGGATTGTGGCGAACCAAGGCGAGATATAAAGAGCCGAGCGTGTACGTCAGTTGTTTGGTAGTGAGCCAGCCGAAAGGCGTGTGAAGCCCGGCCCCTATAGCAATTAAAGTCAGACAACTACGAGTGAACCAGTGCGATCTACTAGTGCCTCTTCTATCTACATAAACTATTAAGACGTCGGCCTGGTTTGTCGACAACCCCGACACAGACAGAGGGCTGGTACTACAAAACCAAACTGATAACCTCATCATCCTTAACGACATCCATCAACATACCCATATTCCTCACCAAGCCCTCTATAACCCATCATCTCCAGACATCACCTTTTGCTCCCCAGAACTCGCCCCCACAACATCCTGAAGGGTGGTCAGAACCTTAGGCTCTGACCACCTCCCGATCATTATCACCACCAAAACCAGACTCACCCCAGCTAGCCACAAACACACATACACCAATTATAAAACAGCTAACTGGAAAGCATTCACAAATGAGACAGAACAACACTTCACATCTCTAAACAGTACACCCATCACTAACATCAACAATGCTGTACACATACTCAATAAAACTATCCAAAACGCTGACAAGAAACACATTCCAAGAGGTAACAGAAAAAGACACAACCCCAACTTCACACCAGAAATTCAAAACCTCATCAGACAAAGCGACATACTGAAACACTCCCCAGCACCCAACACACAAGACATCACACAACAAATTCAAGCACTCAACACCCAAACTAACAACAAAATACAAGAACAACACAAACTAAATTGGAATAACTTCCTACAAACACTTGATCACAAAACAAACCCCCAAAAACTCTACAAAACACTAAACAGCATTACACTTTCCAACAGCAACACAACACAATCACATGCTGCAATCACAACAACAGACTCTACTCCTTCATGTAAACAACAAGCAAACACTCTCATCAATCACTTCTCGCATGTCAGCCACCTAAAACCTCACAAAGACGACCGACGTGTCATCCGACGTAAGAGACAATTCCCAACAGACCCTGACTATACACCCTTCACCAATCACCAGACAAAGCATATCATCAACAATCTCAAGTACTCACCCGCCTGTGGCCTAGACAACATAAGCAACATACACCTCAGACACCTGGGACCACAAGTCATACAAGCACTCACTAACATATCAAACTACAGCTATTTACACAACACAATACCAGACATTTGGAAGCATGGTATCATCATCACATTCCCCAAATCCAAAGACCCCACGCTACCCTCCTCGCACCGCCCCATCACACTCCTTTGCTCCCCCTCCAAAGTCATGGAACGCCTAGTATTACAACTAATTACACCTGACCTACCCCTATCTCCAACACAACATGGCTTTAGGCCACTGCACTCCACAAACACTCTTCTCACAGACCTTACACAAAGAGCTTTTGACGGCATCAACTCAGCTAGACCACCACACAGATCACTATTAGCCACACTCGACATTAGTAAAGCCTTCGATGCCATCCCACGCCACAACCTAACAAACAAAATCTACAACACAAACATGCACAACAACACAAAAAGGGGGCTGGCCAACTTCCTAGCAGGCAGATGTGCACACATATCTTTTGCCGGTCAGTCATCTAAAATCAGAAACTTTCCAAACGGAGTCCCACAAGGATCCGTCCTATCGCCCGCACTCTTCAATCTGTACATGCACGATATAACTACACCCAATACGCCCCAAATAAACTTAGCCTCCTATGCAGATGACATAACACTCACATGCACACACCATGAACCAAAAAGAGCAACAGATCTCCTTCAACCCTATCTCAACACACTACATGGCTGGTGCACTACAAACAGACTTAATCTAGCCCCAGCCAAATCCACCGCAACCCTGCTCACAAGCTGGACAGCAGAACACGAATACATCCCTCAACTTACCATAAACAACACACCCCTAACACATACACACACACCCAAAATCCTAGGAGTAACATATGATACTCATATGACATTCAAACAGCACATCACAAACATTAAAAAGAAACTGACACCCAGACTTAACGCCCTCAGGTAACTTGCTCACACAAAATTTGGACACAACAAAGAAACTACCACCACAGTATATAAACAATACATAAGATCAGTGATGGAATACGCAAGCCCAGCCTGGGCTTCTAACCTAGCTGAAACACATCATAAGACCTTACAGACTATTCAAAACAATGCCCTGAAGATCATTACAGGCTGCACAGCTACTGAACCCACAGATCACCTACATCAAGAAACCAAAATCCTCAAAGTCAAAGACCATCTGGACATGAGAGGCACTCAATTCCTGGCAGCAGCCTCCACGAACCAAGACCACCCACTTAACTACATGGCAACACACCCACAGACACCAAGAAATATCAAAACAACACCCAGCACACGGTATCACACACAATTATTGTCCTCTCTCCCTCCCTGCCCACCCCGAACCAACTTCCAGAAGCACTTCCATACTCATATCTCTCACCGATCCATCCACTCACTCACAGACAACACGCAGCTGCATGCACGACCTCCCGAAATCCATCCTTCCGAATCCTCCCTTCCTCGCGAGGACAGAGTCCACCTGGCCAGGCTGAGATGCAGACACCATCCAGCTCTCCTGAGCTATCAGAAGAGACTGGATGACTCCGTTGTCGACGCCTGTCCGGGATGTAACACAGCACCCCATACCATTAAACACATCATAGAAGACTGCATTTCACACAACCACTTATGCCAACAACACAATCTACACTCAATGAGAGCTCTGTGGGAAAGCCCGATCGTGGCCATAGCCTTCCTCAGGGACTCGGGGCTGTTCGGCCAGGCAGCTTAGGGAACAACAACAACAACAACAACAACAACTATTTAAGTGTTTCTTATGTTCATATTAGGTAACAATGATTGGTATGAGGGTTTAGACCAAGGTATGAAAAGGTTCACTAACTAGTAACGTATGACACAA
Source organism: Paralithodes platypus (assembly GCA_032716605.1). Classification (NCBI taxonomy): domain Eukaryota; kingdom Metazoa; phylum Arthropoda; class Malacostraca; order Decapoda; family Lithodidae; genus Paralithodes; species Paralithodes platypus. Next base: position 29,856,983 of record CM064529.1, on the reverse strand, counting down.
AGTTTGTCCATTCTTCCCTCCATCCTTGTTCACCCGTTGCTCTAATTGTGGGAGAACAGATACACTACTATCAGGCAGAAGACCTTTATATATCTCTAGGAATATAGGCTCCTATATCCATCTAGTAGAAATATATAAACGTTATCCGGGGAATATATACATGCACCTTACACGTAACTCTTGAACACTTAACTCAGACCTTTGTCTCTATATGCTATATATATCGTCAGGGTACAAGTCCAATAGTGAATATTTCAAGTCGCGAGTAATTTGATCCTCAGTCTTTTATGACTAATATATTTATCAGAAGTTTATGAATCTATATTTCATATTTATTACTCTTTGAGTTTATGCATTAAAATTGCCTGTTCAAGTCACTTAAGACTTATTGTTTGTTTAGAAATCAAATACTGTCCTATTTTACATACTTATCAGTGCTACGTGAATTACATCGCAGTAACTATTATCCATACCTTGCCAAGCTATATATGAGAGTTGTATATTTATATCAGGACTTAATTTATTGTGTTTTGAGACTATTCCTCTCTTTATGTTATTAATTATATGCTCAAATGTAACTCTATTATATTATGTTATGATTATTGATCCAGACATATTGAGATTGTACCCTAGTTATTAAGGAATAAAATGTGTAAAACTGCGTATGTGTATTCTGTGTCCATTGCTTGTTACTGTAGTATTGTGTATACATCTGAAAGTTACTCTTGTCCCAGCTGGGATCTAAGTCAGTTGACGATTAGCGCAGATACCTAAGTAGGAAAACGCCATTAGTCTATCTCACGTGTTCTTATAAATGTGGCATAGCACTAATATTACTGTGGGTGAAGAAATTTTTAGTTATGTCTAGGTTCACTTTCCTTCCTGTTATTTTTAATTTGTTTCCTCTTGTGGAACAATCTTTGGCTATCTTAAATAGATTATTAGAATTTACGTTACTAAATCCTTTTAGCATCTTAAAACACTATCAGCTGTCTCCTTATTCTCCATTTCGAGATCGAGTTCTCTTAATCTCTCATTGTATGGTTTATTTCTAAGGGAAGGGATCAACTTTGTTGCTCTACGCTGAACGACTTCGAGTTTCTCTATGTCTGTTATTTAGTAGGGAGACCAAAACTGCACAGCATTATCCAGATGCGGCCTCACAATACTTTTATATAATGGTACAACTATATCTTTACTATGACAATGAACATTTATTTTAATGAATCCTAGTGCTCTATTTGCTGTGTTAGATGCTAAGGTGCATTGGCTTGTAGATTTTAGATTTTCGTTGATAAGAACTCTTAGGTATTTTATCTGTTATACGCTCTTTATCTTTTCTCCATTCATGTGGTATTCGTAATTGTTGTTTTGGGATCCTATTTGTAGTATCTGGCATTTGTTTACATTAAAGGGCATCTGCCAATTTTCTGACCACTCCATTATTTTATTTAGATCTGATTGCAGGCTAATGCTATCGCTTTCCGAGATTATTGCATGTCCTATCTTAGTGCCATCGCCAAATTTGGAAATTATATTAACACTCAACTAGCGGCCTAGGTGGTAAATTTGACCGTGCCGACCAGCGTTTTTTTTTTAACATAAAGGGGGTTGTTTCCATGCTCTTTTTCATGCATAAACAAGAGCCAGAGCGTAATACAAGTATGTATCCCTGAAAGGGCGTAAATTGAGCTTTCCAATTACACCCGAACCACCCTTCTACGATCACTGGTTGTATTGCAACGATCGTGCAACCGAAGGGCAAAATCGCTAAAATACGGTAATTTTGTTACATAATTACGTGTGTACCGAGTGAGAGAGGGTGAAGTAGAATGGAGTAAATGTTAGTGGGCCCACGACGGTCGTGGTGAGCGGTCATGAGGTAACCTATGCTCCTCCCACCGCTCGGCTCTCTCTCAGAGCCAATATTGCGCCAAAATTGCACACAGACTTAAGTCGGGCCCCGCCACATTGTCCAGCTTTTTAGATACGGACTTAAGTCGGGCCCTGATAGACAAGGGTTAATGATGCCGTTGTCTTTATCATTAATATAATATATTATGAACAATATTGGACCCAGTACTGAACCCTGGGGGACTCCAGTAGTCACTGGAGTCCAATCTGGTTCCATCCCGTTAATAACTACTCTTTGCTTCTTTCGTTAAACCAATTTCTTATACAATTGGGTGTTTTGATTTGTATTCCTAGATTCTCGACCTTCTGAAGTATTTTTTTATGAGGGACTTTGTCAAAGGCCTTCTGAAACTCCAAATAGACAATATCAAGATTTTTGGTTAAAACATTAATCTTAAATAGGCTGTCATATAATTCGATAAGGTTCGTTAGGCACGAGAGAGAGAGAGAGAGAGAAAGAGAGAAAGAGAGAAAGAGAGAGAGAGAGAGGAGCAAGAGTGGCATCGGGGCTCATAAATGCCAATAAGATGAAGGGACTCTATTATACTGACGGTGTTGAGACGTTCTGCTCTTAAACCTTCATCTGGTCTGATCTGTTACCTGCCTTTATGCTCTCTCTCTCTCTCTCTCTCTCTCTCTCTCTCTCTCTCTCTCTCTCTCTCTCTCTCTCTCGCTGCGCCCTCTCTCGCACCCCCCTCCCCTCCCCTTTATTCCATTACGCCTTCACCCCCTACCCTCAATCACAGCTCTCCCGCTCCACCCGTACCATCACCTAGATTTTCCGTACGACTCATATCACTCTTTACCCGAACAAAAAAAACTATTAAACTCTCTCCAACCACCGCACGTGTCATTGCTGTCGGATTCCCCCACTTACAAAAGATCGAGAGAGAATAAACAGGCAATCAAATTAATGTAGTTTAATGCCAGAAGTCTACGAAATAAGATTGACGAACTAAGAATTATGTTACTAAATGAAGAAATAGATATAATTGCGATAACAGAAACTTATATAGACACCAACAATATCGATTTCACACACGAATATCAGATCAATTCCTATAAACTATATCACAAGGACAGAGTAGGTAGGAGAGGAGGAGGTGTATTACTGTATATAAAAGAAAATATATGCTCACTTGAGGTTCAAATTCCTTCTAATAACTCAGAACTGTTATGTGTGAAAATTAATAACAAGGATATAGACATTAATGTGGTTGTCGTATATCGTCGTCCAACTCATACCTATCAAGAGGATATAGACCTATACAATAATTTAGAAAAAAACTCTATCAACAAAAGAAACCCTTATCATAGGCGATTTTAATCTTCCTAATATTCATTGGGGAGATGTAAAAGGGTCTGGCCATGCATCAGAAAAAATGACCGAATTTATTAAAGATAACTTCTTATATCAATTAGTCCAGAAACCCACGAGGGAGATAATATTTTAGACCTAGTAATAACGACCCACGAAAATTTAATTTCTGACTTAGAAGTTGGGGAATTAATATCTAATTGTGATCATAATATCGTCAGGCTCCAAATTAATATGTCGCACACAAACAGCACTAGTGAAACTTTTATTCCCAACTATAATATGGCAGACTTCAATAGCCTAAGAAATGACCTAAAAGATATTAATCTGCATCTCGAAGGTCTCACCAACATTGACGATACATGGGAAAGATTTAAAGAAATATTCATGAGTGCTCAAAAGAAACATATCCCAATGCGTAAAAGACACAGTAAGAAAATAAACAAACCCCTTTGGTACGATATAAATATCAGTAGAGCAATTAGGGAAAGAAATCGTTTATACAACTTAAAGAGAGAAACAAAGAATAATACCATATGTAAGCAATACCTGGCCGCCAGAAGAAAAGTAAAATCACTAATAAAAACAGCAAAGAGGAATTATGAAATAAGCATAGCTAAAGATAGTAAAACTAATCCTAAGCAATTTTACAGATACATTAACAGTAGCAAACAAATCAAAAGCGGGATAGGACCCATACTTAACACTCAAGGTGTTCTAGAAACAGGTAGCAAAGACATTGCCTCTACACTTAACAATTATTTCAGCTATGTTTTTACCACTGCTGCCAACACGAACACTCCACAAGCTACTAATCAAACAAGCAACATTGTGCTCCCTGACTTCAAAATTAGCCAATCAAGCGTCACTAGACAGATTGAATTACTGAAAATAAATAAATCTCCCGGCCCAGACCTATTCATCCCTAAAATCCTAAAAATGGTCAAAGATGAAGTTGCCGAACCCCTAACCAAAATGTTTAACATGTCACTCCAACATGGACAATTACCCACTGACTGGAAGACAGCGAATATTACACCAATATTTAAAAAGGGAGATAAAAAACAACCAGAGAATTACAGACCCATTAGCTTAACTTCCGTGATTGTAGAACTATTAGAATAAATCATAAGAGACAAACATTTATTTTTCATAGAGAATAATAATCTTATCAATAATAGTCAACACGGCTTCAGAGCAAAAAAATCATGCCTAACGAACCTTATCGAATTTTATGACAACCTATTTAAGATTAATGATTTTACCAAAAGTCTTGATATAGTGTACTTGGACTTCCAGAAGGCCTTCGACAAGGTCCCTCATAATAAATTACTTCAGAAGGTCGAGAATCTAGGAATACAAGGCAACACACTTAATTGGATAGGGAATTGGTTAAGCGAAAGAAAACAAAGAGTAATTATTAATGGAGTGGAATCAGAATGGACTCCGGTGACTAGTAGAGTCCCACAGGGTTCAGTTCTGGGCCCATTATTATTCATAATATATATTAATGATTTAGACAACGGCATTAATAACATAATTTCCAAATTCGCCGATGACACTAAAATAGGAAATTCAATAATATCAGAAAGCGATAGAAGTAGCCTGCAATCAGATTTAAACAAGATATCAGAGTGGTCAGAAAATTGGCAGATGCCCTTTAACGTAAACAAATGCCTGATACTACAAATAGGCTCCCGCAACAACAAATACTAATACCATATGAATGGAGAAAAGATAAAGAGCGTATCACAGATAAAAGACCTAGGAGTGATTATCAATGAAAATCTAAAATCTACAAGCCAATGCACCGCAGCATCTAACAAAGCAAATAGAGCGCTAGGTTTCATTAAAAGAAATTTTCATTGTCATAGTAAAGACATAGTTGTACCACTATATAAAAGTATTGTGAGGCCACATCTGGAGTATGCTGTGCAATTTTGGTCTCCCTACTTAAAAAAAGACATAGAGAAACTAGAATCCGTTCAGCGTAGAGCAACAAAGTTAATCCCTTCCCTTAGAAATAAGCCATACAATGAGAGATTAAGAGAACTCGACCTGTTTTCGCTTAAGAAACGGAGAATAAGGGGACAGCTGATAGAGTGTTTTAAGATACTAAAAGGCTTTAGTAACGTAAATTCTAATAATCTATTTAAGATAGCCAAAGAAAGTTCCACAAGAGGAAACAAATTAAAACTAACAGGCAGGAAAGCGAACCTAGACATAACTAAAAATGTCTTCACCCACAGTATTATTAATGAGTGGAATAAGCTCCCTAATGAAGTTATTGACAGTGACTCGATATACACATTTAAAAAAAGGTTAGACACATATCACAGAAAAGTTGGTCTGCAGTAGAAGCTGATCACTGATAAGAGAACCTGGCGGAAATGAAAACGTTTTCAGTTGAAGAGAAACAAAAATAAAATAAAAATAAAAAGTGAAGGTGTGCATGCCTTTTCCTTTCCATTTCTAACTATACTATAAATTCCTTCAGGCGATTTCCAAGCCCTGCAAGGTTATTCACTTCTAACTATTTTCATGTACGGCATATTGCCGGAGGGAGCGGAGGGTGGGGAGAGAGCCTTCATCTTTGCTATCCTTTCCTTCCACTTTCTCTTAGGGTTGCTATCTCTATTAGGATTAAGTCCTGGTCACCTCGTAGGGATCGTAAGATCTGTGTGGCCAGTGTATCTATGTAAATCTCTCTCTCTCTCTCTCCCTCTCTCTCCTTTCTCTAAATATCTCTCTCTCTCTCTCTCTCTCTCTCTCTCTCTCTCTCTAAATATTCTCTCTCTCTCTCTCTCTCTCTCTCTCTCTCTAATCTCTCTCTCTCTCTCTCTCTCTCTCTCTCTCTCTCTCTCTCATAGCTATAGGTTATAGGGCCGACACACTGTGAACAACATTTATACACATTTACTCCCACGGTGAAAACACTGGGTACACATCAATATTGGCTTACAGACCAAACCGCAAGTAATTTATGAAATACGCAAATAAATCCCAAGAATATTTACGACAAAAATAGATTGGACCCGTGGACATGAATATGAGGTCGACAATTGGAAAAAAGTGTGTGAAACATAATTTACCGGCTGTGTGGGAGACGAGGCATAGAAATATTGGAAATGAGTAAATGGTTAGTGTTGGTGAAAGGAATACAAAGGTCGTGTCTGAGAATAGGATATTTATTGTGTAGCAGGTCACAAGGATAATATGATATACGATGAATTAATCTATAAATAAAGAATTATTCCAATGTAATGTTCTTAACCCCTTCAGGACGATAACTAAATTGTTATCATATTGTGGTTACCATTAGACGATTTCCTTTTGCTTATAATCTACTTCTAGGACTCAAAGAGGTAAATACGATCTCAATATACCCTCTGAATAACACACTTCTTTCTTCAACTGCATAAATTCGTCTAATTTTAGCCAGAATCAAAGGTAAAAAGGCGTCATCGTGCTGAGGGGGTTAATTATGGATCATCTAAATGTGTGATTTATGAATAAAAGTATGTCCCTCAATTACCAGAGTGAGCATTTAGTAATTGATACCTTAACTTTCGAGAAAAATTAAAGGTCATGTGAAGAGACACTTACATTACGACAAGGTCTCTATTCACAACTTCTTTATGTCGAACATTATACAGGTTCCTTGTATAGCATTGACAAACAGCCACTTTGTCATAGTATTTGTCCAAGGTTCATTCCCCCAATAGTACTTAATTATTATAATCAAAATTAAATGTGTATGGAACTTATTTTTTACGAACGCATAACAGATACATGATCAATATACTTTTACTGACGACTAGTCATCTTATTGAGACTACAAAGAATTATATTTATATTGCATAATTTTCGATGTTATGAATTTGACCTATTAAAGATGTTCTAATACTGCAAAGGTATTATGTTTTGTGTCATGAATTTATTCCATATCCTAAGCAATCTAAGTTATAATGTTGATAGTAATATGCAATATACAAAACGTTGTTTAATAATAACCAAGTTAATAAAGCACGAATGTGTTGAGTCTATAATCCAAACATCGATGCCAGAATTGACAATCCAAAATCACAATGTTTTTACAAAGAACTATGTAATTCACATTTCACCAACGCTTGTCATTACAGCACATTGGTTTGGGTAAAATGCAGTCGAGGAAAGTCCTGCTAAATAATTCCTTTTGAAATTTCAATCTGATCAATATGACTCCATAGCCAAGAAACTACATTTACAGACTCGTGACGCTGAAGCATGTTTGAAACTTTGTATGCATTAATTTTCTTCACAAATTGTTGGTTGTGGAAAATCCGAAAAGCATGAGTATGCATTGTTTTTTCTTAGATAGTGTCTGGAAGAGTTGTTGTTTTCGTAAGTGTGTGTGTGTGTGTGTGTGTGTGTGTTTGTGTGTGTGTACTTACTCTAGTTGTACTTACTCTAGTTGTATTGCGGGAGTGAGCATGCTCGTTATTTCCCGCCTCCTATATGTGTAGGTGTTATATGTATCGTTGGAATGGCTGTGGATGTGTGTGTAATCTGTATTTTTAGTCAATTGGTGACATCGGAAACGAAGGCTTAGGGTGGATCTGTATGGTACCATTCTCACTATAGACGGTACCGTCTCGCCCGAAGGCTTAGGTAGCCATCAGCTTAGGTGAACCATATGATACCCATCTCGCCTTGTACCATTTTTGCCAACCCCAGATGGGACGTCACAACGTCGTCCACTTATTCCAGGTACCTATTTACAGCTAGGTGAACTGAGGCTAACACATGAAAGGAGACAAGCCCAATTTGTCTCCGCCCGGCCGGGGATTGAACCCCGGCCCCTCGTGTGTGAGACGAGAGCTCTACCACTAGGCTACGGGCTGTGTGTGTGTGTGTGTGTGTGTGTGCTTTCAATAAATCTTATCCATCGAACGTTTTTGGATATATCAAAGTGCGCTTTCCCAATTCTTCCAATGAGGTGGCTGTCTATTCTAACGATGGCATTGTCATAAACACAATCATCAGTGTTTCTTTACTGCTCCACTGTGTTTATTGATATTGGTCATCTAAATAATCATGGCTTTGTCTTCACTGATGTTGTGTCCCAATGTATTAACAAAAATGAATAAAATTACATGGATTAAATTGGTCTAGTCAACAGTTGTCTGTTGGTATACAGTATATTACACAATAAATAATATATACAACATGTTTACAACAAACTTATGTGTGCAGTGTAGAACATTGGAACCCTGCATATTTTGAAAGTGTGAAGACTTTTGAATATTATTTCAGTTGATTCAGAAAGATTACGAGGACGACTTTTCCAAATGGTTATATGCATTAGGTTAAAATATTGATATACTGTAGTGAGCAAAGCAAATTTAGTCGCTATCGTACGTTAATATGTGTGTCATATATATTTGTAACAATATAACATAACGGTTGACTATTGCAACCTGTATACATATATGCACATCCCCAAATCATATTTGTAGCACATTCAATACTATGCAACATAGGCCTGTAAACAAATAAAGGTACAGTGTTTGTATATATAAATTAATGAAATGTCTGCCAAATCAAGTAAATTACCATCATTCTTACCATTGGATATTATGTATAAACAGACTTGAACTGCTGTCAAAGCAAACTTGTATAATGCTGAAAAGGATCTAGTATAATTCCAACCAAAGGAAAACATCGTATATTAAAGCAGTCTTTATGTAATTCTTAAAATTTCATATGTAGATTCCTGGTTTATTTTCACTTAAAAAAATAACTATTATTTTCTATAGACTTAACTGAAGCACATACAACAATTCAAAAAATAATTTTACACACATTAAAGACAAACTAAGGTAGAATATAATCAATAAGGTTGAACAGAAATAATGTCTCCTAAAATGATACATATACTATACATATACTGTATATATATACAGTATATATATAACATCCATAATTATAGTAAGCTTTTCCATCGTAATCTCTATTGACTTAAATTTGACCAAATATTTGTTAGTTTCGTGTTCTAACGGTGAAAATGGACATACAGTGAAAAGGGCCGTTTAGTTAGCCATTCTTGAGAAGAGTCTTCGATTATCCAATGAGTGAATCCCGTTGATATTACACAATCATAATAATTTTAAGTAGCAAAACGTAGCCAAGGTATGTTAGGAAAGAAAGATTCATTAGTGATTTTTAGAGTATGTTTCTACCAGTTTTGGGTGAGGTAATGTTGAGGGCTGTAGATGTGTTTGCTCATCCTTAAAACCCAGACTAGAGGGACGCCAGGGAAGAGGAAAGTTATAGTTCTGTGTGGGACTACCTGGGGGGCTGGCAGATAGTGATGAGGAGGGTATGTTGATGTCTTAAAGGAGGGAGGAACAGTATGTGAAAAGAGGGTGAGGGAGTGTGTGTGTGTGTGTGTGTGTGTGTGTGTGTGTGTGTTTTGAGGAATAATTAGCATTCTCAACATTTATATAATGGTATGCAATCACTGCTGATATCCGGACAACTGTCCCCCAGACATTGCCCACCTAGAACAATCACCTCTCTCTCTCTCTCTCTCTCCCCCCTCCCCCCCCCCTATAACTGACCCCCGTCATAGGGTCATAACAACTTTTTTTAGGTCTATTTATGGCGTGATTAAGTTATGCTAGGCTATGTTAAGGTAGTATACGATATCCTAGGATAGGACATTTTAAATTATGATCAAATAGCGTTAGTAAGTTAGTAGGTTAGGTGAAGGTAGGTTAAAATAGGATTGGACATATATAATAGATAGACACGGCTTGATTAGGTTAGGTAAGTTTATGTTAGATTGTGTTATGTAATGCATAGTTAGCCTATATTAGCTGAATTTAAGTTAGGATAGGATAGGTTTGGTAACGAAAGTTTATCATAACATAGGGTCGGCTAAGCCAGTTAGATTTAATACAGTATATTCGATTAGCAGTAATATTCATAAAACAGAGTAATAACTATTTTACTATATTTAGTTTTCCATGGATATATTTATTAACTCGTATTCTTGCTTATCATGGGTCATCTTTATATGTTGGGGGCAGTTGTTCTAAAGCTGTAATTGCTACTTATGCGAAGCGCTATCTACTCTCATATTCAAATTACTTATCTGAAAAAAATACGTACAGTCTCCGAAGGAAACCTTGTTCCAGGTAGTAAGGATTTTACTAGTAAACATTTATTCTCATCTACTACTACTATTAAGACTGTTGGGCTCTAGCTTGAATATGCAAATTATATATCGATTCAGCCGTTTAAATACTCATTTATGTTGGAGGCTCTTTCTACGAGTTTCCAATGAAATGACACCTAAAGCTCTCAATCTATCCTTGTAACTACGGTATCTGTATCTAATTATTGAGCACTAACATGATATAGTGATAAGAAATGGAAGGATTGGTAATGCGATTAGGTGAGAGGTTTATGTTTTACGCGAGATGTTAGTGTACAATACTAACTAGATTTACGTTTAACTCAAGCAGAAGTAATTGTTGACAAATGAAATTTGTGCAAAGAAGAAAAATAATAGATGGTGGTGTAAACTGTAAAGCAATAATAGAAAGGACATTAGCTCCAAGGAAAGATGCACTAAAGTTGGGAGGGTGAAGAAGGATGGATATTATTTCAGCCGAGGAAGGAATGGATGAGTCTGAGCAAAGGACAGGTTTATGGTAGGAAGGGAGAGGAGGAGAGATGAACGAAAGGACGGTCTTAATTCTGGCTTGGAAGGAGAAGATTAAAGAGAGTTGATGGTGGAGGAGAGAGAGATATAGGAAGAATTCAGAGAAATCGAGAAATGTTACGTCAGAAGGAACGACTTGGCAAAGAAAATGTTTATAGGAAGCGTACCATTATGGTATTTCTAGTACACAAAACTGTCTTAAATGGAAGGTTTTCATATTACGAAAATGCAACCACAGCAGTAGATTGGTGGAATTAGTTAACAAGTTTGAAGGGAAAGCAATCAATACTAATACAGATAAGAAAGAGTTTCTTTGAATACTGTTAAAACTATACAAATGAATAATATGTTATATTGTATATTATAGAGAGCTGATGTTATTTTTAGTATATATTCAAGAACTATAGTCGATATGCTGATAAATATATTAATATATAATTGTATTTGTATATCCTCGTAGAAAGAGAATGCTTAAACATTTGAATAAGACAAAATAAAAGAGGCGTAAAATTATATATTCCACGAAAATATATAGAATTATTGGTAAAGTCGAATATTTTGCGTATAAGAACATAAGAACATAAGAAAATGGGAGTCTGCAGAAAGCCGATTGGCCTAAGCAAGGCAGATCCCTGTCCCACACAACCCCAATTACAAAGCCCAATTATAGGCTCAACACTCTAATACCCTGAGGATCATCTTACCAAAACGGTTAGAGATTAACGCAGGATTACGGGGGTCTGCAGAGCGCTGATTGGCCCAACCCTGCTGATCCCCCTTCACACCCAACCCTTCTCGTCCATATGCTTATCCAATTTTATCTTAAAGCTCCCTATCGTTTTTAATCCCACTATAGCACTTGGTAGTCCATTCCACCCATCTACAACTCTGTTACCAAACCAATATTTGCCTATATCTTTTCTGAAACGAAATTTATCTAATTTGAAACCATTGGTACGAGTTCTTTCGCTATCACTGAGCTTTAGTACATTTGTCATGTCCCCTTTGTTAATCCCACTAACCCACTTGAACACCTCTATCATATCCCCTCTAACTCTGCGTCTCTCTAACGAATGTAAGCCTAATTTCTTCAACCTTTCTTTATACGGAAGATTTCTAATATTATGGATCATTTTTGTCATTCTACGTTGTACTCTCTCCAATGAATCTATGTCCATTCTGTAATAAGGACACCAAAATTGAACAGCATAATCCATATGGGGTCTCACTAATGACAAGTAAAGTTTTAAGATAACATCAGCAGTTCTGTTACTCACACTCCTTGAGATGAACCCGAGAATCCTGTTTGCCTTGTTTCGAACGCTTATACACTGTTGTCTAGGCTTCAAATCATTGCTAACAAACACACCTAGATCTTTCTCACAATTCGAGTTTTCTAATTCCACATTAGCTAGTTTATATTTAACATTTGTATGCATCTTCCCTATCTTTAATACCTTGCATTTGTCAATGTTAAACTTCATCTGCCAATTTACTGACCATTCGTGTAAGGTATCTAGATCCCTTTGGAGGCACTCTATATCTCTATCTGAATCAATTGTTCTCCCCATCTTGGTATCGTCTGCAAATTTACTTATCCTACTAGTTATACCTAAATCAAGGTCATTTATGTATATAACAAACAACAGAGGACCTAATACAGATCCCTGGGGGACACCACTTTTGACTGCTCCCCATTCTGACTTCGTACCATTTATGCTGACTCTCTGCTTCCTACCAATTAGCCATGACCTAATCCATCCCAACAACGCCCCACCTATTCCATGCGCCTCAACCTTTCTCATCAATCTCTCGTGGGGGACTCTGTCGAAAGCTTTACTGAAATCTAAATATATTATATCATATGACTTGTCATTATCTACTGCTTCATATACCTCTGAGAAAAACTAAGCAAATTAGTAAGGCAAGAACGTCCCTGAGTGAATCCATGCTGAGAAGAATTTATTAAATTAATGTATCTAAGTGGTTTCTAATTTTACTAGCAATAATTGACTCTAGTAGCTTTCCTATGATTGATGTAAGACTAATGGGACGGTAATTGGATGCTATTGATTTGTCACCTTTTTTGAAGATCGGAACTACGTTTGCAAGCTTCCAAGCTTCTGGAACTATACCTGTCTCCAATGACTTGTTAAATAAAAATGTTAATGGGTAACTTAACTCATCCCTACATTCTTTTAATACTCTAGCATATACCTCATCAGGACCAGGCGATTTATGAGGTTTCAGTCTGTCAATTTCCTTAAGCACATCATTTCTACTTATAGTAACCGTACTTAACCTATTTTCTATACTATCGCTATATACCTTACGGACTTCTGGAAACTGTGCCAAATTTTCATTAGTGAAAACGGAAAGAAATTGACCATTTAATGTACTGCACATTTCTAAATCATTTTCTGTCATTTCTCCTATCGAAGTTTTAAGGGGACCAATTACATCTCTAACCTTGGATTTATATAGTTGGTAAAAAGCTTTAGGATTATTTTTTGAGTCATTCAATGTGTCATGTGTATTAAAACAAAATAACTAATAAGTGGAGCCAAGGAGTGAGATATGCAAAGCTGGGCAGAGAGCGACAGACGGGAAGGAGGCCGTAGATTACACCCAGGTAAAAAGGGTGAGTTACAGAGGAAAGAGGTCATAGCAAAGAAGGAAGAATAAGGAATTGTGAAAGGAGGTTCACGTAGAAATGCATATATATATATATATATATATATATATATATATATATATATATATATATATATATATATATATATATATATATATATATACACTGAAAACGGAACAGTAATTCATTAATGTAATTCATTAATTTTATCTAAATGGATAACATTATGACGGAGATAAAGGATACAGAACCTGCATGAATCAGTCATTTTCTGAAACAATTATATTACAAGACACATTTTGAATATCATTGTACTTTTCTTATAATATGAGCCTCCTGTGAAGGTGCCTCGTGCATATGCTGCTGTGTATTTGTAATCAAGTGTGAGTGTTCCTGTCTCTCCCGCCGGTGTGCTTATTATATGTGCGTGTCTTCATTGTGACTCTTTTATATGTGTCGTGTGTATATAACCTCCTATAATGTACATAACATGTGTGTGTTTCGTGTATGTAGTGTTCCGAGAAATCTATCCTACGTGTACATTCATGTTTCTCCATCTTGCGTTGGCATTCTATGCGCGTCTTGACTGCATACCTTCTGCTTATGTGTCGTATTTACACGTTTATCATGTAGTGCATCGTGTGTACGTGTTTTGTGATGTAGTGTCCTAATGCATATATCCTGTATTCGTATTCATGTGTGGCCTATATTGTCCTATTATGTGCCTCAATATGTGTGTTTTCTGTGTACGAAATTGTGCAATATATGTGAGTGTCCTGAGTGTAATTTAATTTTCTCTGACCTGAAAACATGTCCTGTGTGCTTGGCTCGTGTGCGTGCAGGTCCTGTGTGTGTGTGTGTATGTATGTGCGGGTCTTTATAAGTGTGTGCGTGTTCTTGAATGTGTGCATCCCCCGTGACACTCGACTCCCCAATATTCATCACAGGGGCAGGTGGTGGTGGTGGTTATGGTGATGGTGATGGTGATGGCGATGATGGTGGTGGTGATGATGGTGATGTTTGTGCAGATGGTGGTGATGATGGTGGTGCAGGTAGTAGTGGTGGTAATTGTGGTAGGCTAGTGGGGCAGGTGGTGGTGGTGATGATGATGGTGGTGCAGGTAGTAGTGGTGGTAATTGTGGTAGGCTAGTGGGGCAGGTGGTGATGGTGGTTATGGTGATGGTGGTGGTGGTGGTGATGATGATGGTGGTGCAGGTAGTAGTGGTGGTAATTGTGGTAGGCTAGTGGGGCAGGTGGTGGTGGTGGTTATGGTGATGGTGGTGGTGGTGCAGGTAGTAGTGGTGGTAATTGTGGTAGGCTAGTGGGGCAGGTGGTGGTGGTGGTTATGGTGATGGTGGTGATGATGATGGTGGTGCAGGTAGTAGTGGTGGTAATTGTGGTAGGCTAGTGGGGCAGGTGGTGGTGGTGGTTATGGTGATGGTGGTGGTGGTGCAGGTAGTAGTGGTGGTAATTGTGGTAGGCTAGTGGGGCAGGTGGTGGTGGTGGTTATGGTGATGGTGGTGGTGGTGGTGATGATGATGGTGGTGCAGGTAGTAGTGGTGGTAATTGTGGTAGGCTAGTGGGGCAGGTGGTGGTGGTGGCTATGGTGATGGTGGTGGTGGTGGTGATGATGATGGTGGTGCAGGTAGTAGTGGTGGTAATTGTGGTAGGCTAGTGGGGCAGGTGGTGGTGGTGGTGGTTATGGTGATGGTGGTGGTGGTGGTGATGATGATGGTGGTGCAGGTAGTAGTGGTGGTAATTGTAGTAGGCTAGTGGGGCAGGTGGTGGTGGTGGATATGGTGATGGTGGTGGTGGTGCAGGTAGTAGTGGTGTTAATTGTGGTAGGCTAGTGGGGCAGGTGGTGGTGGTGATGATGATGGTGGTGCAGGTAGTAGTGGTGGTAATTGTGGTAGGCTAGTGAGGCAAGTGGTGGTGGTGGTTATGGTGATGGTGGTGGTGGTGGTGATGATGATGGTGGTGCAGGTAGTAGTGGTGGTAATTGTGGTAGGCTAGTGGGGCAGGTGGTGGTGGTGGTTATGGTGGTGGTGGTGGTGATGATGATGGTGGTGCAGGTAGTAGTGGTGGTAATTGTGGTAGGCTAGTGGGGCAGGTGGTGGTGGTGGTTATGGTGATGGTGGTGATGATGATGGTGGTGCAGGTAGTAGTGGTGGTAATTGTGGTAGGCTAGTGGGGCAGGTGGTGGTGGTGGTTATGGTGATGGTGGTGGTGGTGATGATGATGGTGGTGCAGGTAATAGTGGTGGTAATTGTGGTAGGCTAGTGGGGCAGGTGGTGGTGGTGGTTATGGTGATGGTGGTGGTGGTGGTGATGATGATGGTGGTGCAGGTAGTAGTGGTGGTAATTGTGGTAGGCTAGTGGGGCAGGTGGTGGTGGTGGTTATGGTGATGGTGGTGGTGGTGGTGATGATGATGGTGCTGCAGGTAGTAGTGGTGTTAATTGTGGTAGGCTAGTGGGGCAGGTAGTGGTGGTGGTTATGGTGATGGAGGTGGTGGTGGTGATGATGATGGTGGTGCAGGTAGTAGTGGTGGTAATTGTGGTAGGCTAATGGGGCAGGTGGTGGTGGTAGTTATGGTGATGGTGGTGGTGGTGGTGATGATGATGGTGGTGCAGGTAGTAGTGGTGGTAATTGTGGTAAGCTAGTGGGGCAGGTGGTGGTGGTGGATATGGTGATGGTGGTGGTGGTGGTGATGATGATGGTGGTGCAGGTAGTAGTGGTGGTAATTGTGGTAGGATAGTGGGGCAGGTGGTGGTGGTGGTTATGGTGATGGTGGTGGTGGTGGTGGTGATGATGATGGTGGTGCAGGTAGTAGTGGTGGTAATTGTGGTAGGCTAGTGGGGCAGGTGGTGGTGGTGGTTATGGTGATGGTGGTGATGATGATGGTGGTGCAGGTAGTAGTGGTGGCAATTGTGGTAGGCTAGTGGGGCAGGTGGTGGTGGTGGTTATGGTGATGGTGGTGATGATGATGGTGGTGCAGGTAGTAGTGGTGGTAATTGTCGTAGGCTAGTGGGGCAGGTGGTGGTGGTGGTTATGATGATGGTGGTGGTGGTGGTGATGATGATGGTGGTGCAGGTAGTAGTGGTGGTAATTGTGGTAGGCTAGTGGGGCAGGTGGTGGTGGTGGTTATGGTGATGGTTGTGATGATGATGGTGGTGCAGGTAGTAGTGGTGGTAATTGTGGTAGGCTAGTGGGGCAGGTGGTGGTGGTGGTTATGGTAGTGGTGGTGGTGGTGGTGATGATGATGGTGGTGCAGGTAGTAGTGGTGGTAATTGTGGTAGGCTAGTGGGGCAGGTGGTGGTGGTGGTTATGGTGATGGTGGTGCAGGTAGTAGTGGTGGTAATTGTGGTAGGCTAGTGGGGCAGGTGGTGGTGGTGGTGGTGGTGATGATGATGGTGGTGCAGGTAGTAGTGGTGGTAATTGTGGTAGGCTAGTGGGGCAGGTGGTGGTGGTGGTTATGGTGATGGTGGTGACGATGATGGTGGTGCAGGTAGTAGTGGTGGTAATTGTGGTAGGCTAGTGGGGCAGGTGGTGATGGTGGTTATGGTGGTGGTGGTGGTGATGATGATGGTGGTGCAGGTAGTAGTGGTGGTAATTGTGGTAGGCTAGTGGGGCAGGTGGTGATGGTGGTTATGGTGATGGTGGTGGTGGTGGTGATGATGATGATGGTGGTGCAGGTAGTAGTGGTGGTAATTGTGGTAGGCTAGTGGGGCAGGTGGTGGTGGTGGTTATGGTGATGGTGGTGATGATGATGGTGGTGCAGGTAGTAGTGGTGGTTATTGTGGTAAGCTAGTGGGGCAGGTGGTGGTGGTTATGGTTATGGTGGTGGTGGTGGTGGTGGTGATGATGAAGGTGGTGCAGGTAGTAGTTTTTGGTAATTGTGGTAGGCTAGTGGGGCAGGTGGTGGTGGTGGTTATGGTGATGGTGGTGGTGGTGATGATGATGGTGGTGCAGGTAGTAGTGGTGGTAATTGTGGTAGGCTAGTGGGGCAGGTGGTGATGGTGGTTATGGTGATGGTGGTGGTGGTGGTGATGATGATGGTGGTGCAGGTAGTAGTGGTGGTAATTGTAGTAGGCTAGTGGGGCAGGTGGTGGTGGTGGTTATGGTGGTTGTGGTGGTGATGATGATGGTGGTGCAGGTAGTTGTGGTGGTAATTGTGGTAGGCTAGTGGGACAGGTGGTGGTGGTGGTGATGGTGGTGGTGGTGGTGATGATAATGGTGGTGCAGGTAGTAGTGGTGGTAATTGTGGTAGGCTAGTGGGGCAGGTGGTGGTGGTGGTGATGATGATGGTGGTGATGATGATGGTGGTGCAGGTAGTAGTGGTGGTAATTGTGGTAGGCTAGTGGGGCAGGTGGTTGTGGTGGTTATGGTGATGGTGGTGATGATGATGGTGGTGCAGGTAGTAGTGGTGGTAATTGTGGTAGGCTAGTGGGGCAGGTGGTGGTGGTGGTTATGGTGATGGTGGTGGTGGTGGTGATGATGATGGTGGTGCAGGTACTAGTGGTGGTAATTGTGGTAGGCTAGTGGGGCAGGTGGTGGTGGTGGTTATGGTGATGGTGGTGATGATGATGGTGGGGCAGGTGGTGGTGGTGGTTATGGTGATGGTGGTGATGATGATGGTGGTGCAGGTAGTAGTGGTGGTAGGCTAGTGGGGCAGGTGGTGGTGGCGGTTATGATGATGGTGGTGGTGGTGGTGATGATGATGGTGGTGCAGGTAGTAGTGGTGGTAATTGTGGTAGGCTAGTGGGGCAGGTGGTGGTGGTGGTTATGGTGATGGTGGTGCAGGTAGTAGTGGTGGTAATTGTGGTATGCTAGTGGGGCAGGTGGTGGTGGTGGTTATGGTGGTGGTGGTGGTTATGGTGGTGGTGGTGGTGGTGGTGGTGATGATGATGGTGGTGCAGGTAGTAGTGGTGGTAATTGTGGTAGGCTAGTGGGGCAGGTGGTGGTGGTGGTTATGGTGGTGGTGGTGGTGATGATGATGGTGGTGCAGGTAGTAGTGGTGGTAATTGTGGTAGGCTAGTGGGGCAGGTGGTGATGGTGGTGGTGGTGATGATGATGGTGGTGCAGGTAGTAGTGGTGGTAATTGTAGTAGGCTAGTGGGGCAGGTGGTGGTGGTGGTTATGGTGGTGGTGGTGGTGATGATGATGGTGGTGCAGGTAGTAGTGGTGGTAATTGTGGTAGGCTAGTGGGACAGGTGGTGGTGGTGGTGATGGTGGTGGTGGTGGTGATGATAATGGTGGTGCAGGTAGTAGTGGTGGTAATTGTGGTAGGCTAGTGGGGCAGGTGGTGGTGGTGGTGATGATGATGGTGGTGATGATGATGGTGGTGCAGGTAGTAGTGGTGGTAATTGTGGTAGGCTAGTGGGGCAGGTGGTGGTGGTGGTTATGGTGATGGTGGTGATGATGATGGTGGTGCAGGTAGTAGTGGTGGTAATTGTGGTAGGCTAGTGGGGCAGGTGGTGGTGGTGGTGGTGGTGGTGGTGATGATGATTGTGGTGCAGGTAGTAGTGGTGGTAATTGTGGTAGGCTAGTGGGGCAGGTGGTGGTGGTGGTTATGGTGATGGTGGTGATGATGATGGTGGTGCAGGTAGTAGTGGTGGTAATTGTGGTAGGCTAGTGGGGCAGGTGGTGGTGGTGGTTATGGTGATGGTGGTTATGGTGATGGTGGTGATGATGATGGTGGTGCAGGTAGTAGTGGTGGTAATTGTGGTAGGCTAGTGGGGCAGGTGGTGGTGGTGGTTATGGTGATGGTGGTGATGATGATGGTGGTGCAGGTAGTAGTGGTGGTAATTGTGGTAGGCTAGTGGGGCAGGTGGTGGTGGTGGTTATGGTGATGGTGGTGATGATGGTGGTGCAGGTAGTAGTGGTGGTAATTGTGGTAGGCTAGTGGGGCAGGTGGTGGTGATCGTTTTTTTTTCGTTTTTTTTCTATGTGGATGAGGGAGAAAAGAAAAAGAACTGACTATACCGAGTGCCTCCCCAAGTTGAAAGAGTGACAAGGCCAAAATCAAGGAACGTTCGAGCCAAAATGCCTGGACACACGGAGTTTGAAGCAATTTAAGTCATAGGATGAGGGGAAAATGGATTCAGGGAGAGTTCCAGAGCTTGGGTGTTGAATAGCAGAAGGTTTGAGAATATCGTTGCACTCTTGGATTGGAGTTGCACAAAGTAGGGATGGGTGCACGTGGTTGTGGTGATGATGGTGGTGCATGTGGTGGTGGTGATGATGGTGGTTGTGGTAAAGGTAGTGAGCATGATGTAGGTAGTGGTGTGAGGGGAAGGGGTACAGATGGTAATGAGAATCTTGGAAAAGTAGTGAGCAGTATCGACCTTTTTGGAATTTGCGGTGGAGGTGGTGATGAAAATTGCAATGATGGTGAAAGTATTAGTGATAAAGTAGATGGTGAGTGTGGAGATGGTGTTATAGCTGGTGGTGGTGATGGTGTTAAGGGAGCCCGCCTCGCTTATTTCTCTTTCTATCCCTCTCTCTTTGGCTTGTATCCATTAGGCCCCATTCAGCCTACTGTTTTAAGACGCTAACCCCCATCCAGGTGTCAATATTTTCATGGCGAGCGGTAGCCAGCCAGCATATATATATGTTTGTTTTGACAGCAAGCTAATTTTGTACATTTATCGATAGAAAAATGTCTCTGGCGTAGCCGGATTTCTCCATCCAATGTTGGCTCGCTATCGCTCGCCAAGAAGAAATCGACACCTGGATGGGGATAAACGTCTTAAAACAGTTGGCTGAATGGGGCCGAATGGATACAAGCCAGGGAAAGAGAGAAAAATAAAAAAAGCCGGTGACCCCCCTTAAGAGTGATATGAAAGGTTCTAGCCACACAGGCCATACGATCCTTGCTAGGTGGCCAGGATTTAAGCCTAGTTGCGATAGCAACCCGAAGGGTAAGAGGAAGTGGAAGGGAATGATAGCAGATATGAAGGCTCTCTCCCCACCCTCCGTCCCCTCCTGCAATTTGGTGGTGATAGTGATAGAGATAATGCTATAGCTGGTGATGGTGCTGGTGATAGTGGTGGAGATAATGTTAGAACTTGTGGTGGTGGAAATGGTTTTAGAGCTGTTGGTTGTGCTGGGGAAAGTGATGGAGATAATGCTACAGCTGGTGATGGTGCTGGTGATAGTGCTGGAGATAATGTTAGAACTTGTGGTAGTGGAAATGGTTTTAGAGCTGTTGGTTGTGCTGGGGAAAGTGATGGAGAAAATGCTACAGCTGGTGATGGTGCTGGTGATAGTGATGGAGATAATGTTACAGCTGGTGATAGTGATGGAGATAATGCTACAGCTGGTGATGGTGCTGGTCATAGTGATGGAGATAATGCTACAGCTGGTGATGGTGCTGGTGATAGTGATGGAGATAATGCTACAGCTGGTGATGGTGCTGGTGATAGTGATGGAGATAATGTTAGAACTTGTGGTGGTGGAAATAGTTTTAGAGCTGTTGGTTGTGCTGGGGAAAGTGATGGAGATAATGCTACAGCTGGTGATGGTGCTGGTGATAGTGATGGAGATAATGTTAGAACTTGTGGTGGTGGAAATGGTTTTAGAGCTGTTGGTTATGCTGGGGAAAGTGATGGAGATAATGCTACAGCTAGTGATGGTGCTGGTGATAGTGATGGAGATAATGCTACAGCTGGTGATGGTGCTAGTGATGGAGATAATGCTACAGCTGGTGATGGTGCTGGTGATAGTGATGGAGATAATGCTACAGCTGGTGATGGTGCTGGTGATAGTGATGGAGACAATGTTAGAACTTGTGGTGGTGGAAATGGTTTTAGAGCTGTTGGTTGTGTTGGGGAAAGGGATGGAGATAATGCTACAGGTGGTGATGGTGCTGGTGATAGTGATGGAGATAATGCAACAGCTGGTGATGGTGCTGGTGATAGTGATGGAGATAATGCAACAGCTGGTGATGGTGCTGGTGATAGTGATGGAGATAATGCTACAGCTGGTGATGGTGCTGGTGATAGTGATGGAGATAATGCTACAGCTGGTGATGGTGCTGGTGATTGTGATGGAGATAATGCTACAGCTGGTGATGATGCTGGTGATAGTGATGGAGATAATGCTACAGCTGGTGATGGTGCTGGTGATAGTGATGAAGATAATGCTACAGCTGGTGATGGTGCTGGTGATAGTGATGGAGATAATGTTAGAACTTGTGGTGGTGGAAATGGTTTTAGAGCTGTTGGTTGTGCTGGGGAAAGTGATGGAGATAATGCTACACCGGGTGATGGTGCTGGTGATAGTGATGGAGATAATGCTATAGCTGGTGATGGTGCTGGTGATAGTGATGGAGATAATGTTAGAACTTGTGGTGGTGGAAATGGTTTTAGAGCTGTTGGTTGTGCTGGGGAAAGTGGTGGAGATAATGCTACAGCTGGAGATGGTGCTGGTGATAGTGATGGAGATAATGCTACAGCTAGTGATGGTGCTGGTGATAGTGATGGAGATAATGCTACAGCTGGCGGCAACAAATATCTATTTAATGACATGGAAGTGATTGTATATAGAAGCTGGGGGAGACTGTAATAATGGTAGTGATTATGGTGGCTGAAGTGGTGGTGAACAAAACTACGAAGATTTTAATGGTGAAATTAGTGAACTTGATGGTGAAATGAAAGTAATTACATTCCAAGTGGCGGGATATGCAAGTTGAAAGTGATATAGTGGAACAGTGTAAGAGTGATGGAACAATGTGCTAGAGGTAGTAGTGGAACGAATGGCGAGAGAGGGAATAAGATTTAGAGAATGATGCAGCTGGTTGAGATAACTAAGGGAATGAAGATTGGCGCAGAGAGTAATGGAAGGCACAGCAGAAATTGTTGAGAGATTTTTGGGGACTGGTGTTTAACCCTTTGAGTACCAGTGTCCATACTTAGTGTACTCAAACTAGTATGAACAGTCTCGATGTTACGTAATCTGGGTTGATGTAGCGTTACGTATCATTCCGTAGTCTTAAGTTGAACGCTTCTATAACCTTGGTCGAACGTTCCATGATTGGGTAGAATATATTATGCTATAGTTGTATATGGGAAAGTATTGTAGGATTATAATTCCCATATATATATATATATAGTTGTATTATTTAAGATTGTTTGCAAGTATCTCATTGTAAAGAAGATGGGATACATTTTCCATATGTTATGCGCGTGCGCGGTATGTCACGACAGAGACAAACATAATGCGCTCGCGCACTCTCCAACCAACCTCCGTCCCAGCTACACACGCTAAGCCTTCTTTCTCCTAGTTATTTCACCAGGTGTTTTCGCTTCACTTTTCATCTCATATTCCATATAGTCACAACATCATCATCTTTGTTAATTAGCACAACTTAACGTAAATATCTAGCCTATTGTAGCCTCTCTTCATACGCTGTTTACCTTACTAACCACTTCAAGTCATCTAGCCTATTTTCCGCCATCCTCCAATCACCAGCTGAGTTCATCAAAGGGTAATTATATATTCTATATGGTTAATGTTTCTTCAATAAGAATAATATACAGTCCACTTATCTAAATTAGCCATATAATTGGTCCTTCGACCTTTCACTAGTTTGCCCCCCCCCCCCCCCTTTTTTTTGTGGTTGGTGGTGGCCTAGCCTACGTGGTTCGTTTTTTTTTTTGTGCCATATTTCGTCTGTCCCTCATGGCCCAGGGCTTTTGGCGTCATGGTGCCGCGGGTGGTGGGGTAGGGGAAGATTATCCTCCGGTGGTTGATAAGCCTGCGTACCCAGGCCCGATTAGGAAGGTGGCAATTTTGGGCCACTCCTACGTCAGGGATTTGTACGTGGACCAAGCCGTCCACAGGCCTTTCTTTTCCGTGACTCCTCTGGCCGCCCCAGGTGCCCGCGTCAACACCTTGAGATCAACAGAAGCCTGGGGTCAGTTTTTAGAGCTGAAGCCCGACTTGACCTTCTTGGTGATAGGAGGAAATGAGATAAGGAGCGGGGTCAGTCCGAGAGGGATTGCGGAGGGGATCGAGGTCCTAGCTGAGGAGGTGGTGCGGCTCTCGGGGGGAGAAGTCCGGGTGATTGGGGTAGAGAAGCGGCAGGCTCCACGAGGGGTCTCTACGGACGAGTTTAACCGCATTAGAAATGCGGTTAACCGATGGCTAAAGCGCCATATCCCATTCACCCGGGAGCGCTATCAGTCAATGAATACCTCTGAGGCTGACTTCAGTCCCGACAGGGTACACCTCACGCACGAGGTATCAAAGCGTCTCTATTCGGAGATCCTGGCCACCTGTCGTCGGTGCTTTATGCAAGACGAATATGCCATGGTCGCCAGGTCATACGACGAGATGTTTGCCCACCATGACGTTAGAGTTGATCAACAAAATCAGTATAGCCTAGATTAGTAATCCTTCAAATCGGTACAGTATATTAATTAAATTTTGATTGTAAAACCTTTAGGCCCAAATTATATAACAATTGATTGGCACTAAGATTAAAATCATCCATACTGTACTGTATAATAATTTCAAAAGTTAAGGTTTTTCATTCTATATCAAATTTATACTGTCCAATAACTTCTTTATTTGATTCACATGTCATTCTAAATTCTTCTCTCGTCGTGTGCCCTGGAGGCGGGGTAATATGATAGCTGATAGGCTGAGTGTGTGTTAATCCAACTCAAAACATTTTTCCTTGTGACTTCTTGAGATGAACTTTTCTTGTGTACAATTTTCACATTTATTAAATTTAATAATATAGAATTAGCGGTACCCATTGAGTGCTGACTGCAGTTCTGTTGGCTGCTAGACTCGTTCACTTTGTAGAGGAAACTTTTAAAAATTTGCTAAATATCTCGGAGACAGTTGTATGGAGTGACAGCCAAATTACGCTCTACTGGTTACATAGCCATAAGAAGCTACCAGTGTACGTCACCAACCGTGTCGACGAAATTCGTACCCTGCTCCCAACCGCACAGTTCCGGTATGTGTCTACCAAAGAGAATCCAAGTGATTGCATTACTCGTGGTGTCTCTGCTAAATTTCTCAAATCTTCTGCGTTGTGGTGGAATGGCCCATGCTGACTTAATGATCCCAACGAATGGCCAGAGAATATAGATTTGAGCGAACAACACACTGCTATTTTGGCACCGGTAATTGACTCGGTGCCTGACGAAGACACACGGTTATGGGACTGGGATAGATTCAGCAGCTATGAAAAGTTACAACGTGTTACAGCATGGGTGTTACGATTTGTAGAAAATGTAAAAACAAAAATTAAAGGCACACCGCCCACAGGTAGTGCTTACCTCAATGTGAAGGAGATCAGAATTGCAGATCAATTATTACATAAGCTCTGTTAACAAGAAATATATACGCAGGAATATAAAATACTGGTTAAGGGAACAAAGTCTAGGAATAACCTGATCAATCAGTTGGGCTTATGCTTGAAGGGGGACTTGATACATTGCGGAGGCAGATTACGATTGGCAGCCCTCTCTGAGGCAAGTAAGTATCCAATACTACTGCCCCCCAATCATCCCTTCACCCATCTTATCATCGATAGGTGTCACCGACTCTGTTGTCATTATGGGGTTGGTCATATAGTCACCTATGTAAGACAACGATGGTGGGTGCCTAGAATCAGGCAGGTGGTCAAGAAAGTCCTTCGCAAATGCTTAAAGTGTAGAAGAGTACAGGGAACACCTTATGATCCCGTCGGAATTCCTCCCCTACCAAACCTGCGAACCACCCCAGGTGACCCTTACAAAGTTACTGGGGTTGACTATAGTGGAGCAATCCCTGTGAAAGATTCACACAATCTTAAGGTGTATATGATACTTTTCACTTGTGCTGTTACCAGGGCAATTCACCTGGAACTGGTCACCAACCTCACTTGTGATAGCTTCCTACATGCCTTCCGAAGATTCTGCAGTAGACAGGGATATCCGCGTATCATGCTGAGTGACAATGCAAAGACTTTCATAGGGGCATCTACATATCTCAAAGAAGTGAGCAACAATCCTAAGATTCAGACCTGCCTAGCGGATGTAAAATGCGAATGGCGTTTAATTTCCGCCAGAGCGCCTTGGTTTGGCGCCATATGGGAGAGAGCCATAGGCATCGTGAAGGCGGGTCTGAAGAAAGTGTTGGGTAGAGCTCTCATCTCGATTGAGGAACTCAACACCATACTCTTGGAGATTGAAGCCACCGTAAATGATCGCCCTCTATACTATGCTTCTGGTGATTTGGAAGACCTTCCCCCAATCACACCCTCAGTACTGGTACATGGATACAGACTGCAGGATCTTCCTGAAGAGCATGACGAGGATACTATGGAGGATCCAGACTACATAGGTAAGGAAGTGATATCGGCCCGCTACAAATACATTCGTAAATTATCGCGAGATATTTGGCATCGCTGGTCAACAGAATATCTGGTGACTTTAAGGGAAGCGCAAAATAATAAACTAACATCATTAAAAGGCCATTGGCCTAGGGTAGGGGACGTGGTAACCATCCATGAGGAGGGCCCCCGCGCATTTTGGAAATTGGGTCGGATAGAGGAGTTATTACCAGGTCGTGATGGTGAGGTTCGGGTAGCAAAGGTTCGCACCAGGACTGGAGTAATCACACGGCCAACAATCCGACTATATCCTCTTGAGGGTGACCTCGATCGCAAGGACACCCCCTCGGATCAGTTATCCATTGAAGTCCCCTCTCTGGCTTCTACTTCGGTGCAGCCTGTTGACGCGTCCGGCGGACGCCCACGTCGACAGGCAGTCCAGATATCCTCCCAAGTTTGGCGGGATAAGATTGCCTCCGGGCAAATCTAATCATGTAAATTTTGTATATTTTCTGTTGGTGGGAATATGTCCATACTTAGTGTACTCAAACTAGTATGAACAGTCTCGATGTTACGTAATCTGGGTTGATGTAGCGTTACGTATCATTCCGTAGTCTTAAGTTGAACGCTTCCATAACCTTGGTCGAACGTTCCATGATTGGGTAGA
Source organism: Paralithodes platypus (assembly GCA_032716605.1). NCBI lineage: Eukaryota > Metazoa > Arthropoda > Malacostraca > Decapoda > Lithodidae > Paralithodes > Paralithodes platypus. Next base: position 29,830,408 of record CM064529.1, on the reverse strand, counting down.
ATATATTATTCTATAGTTGTATATGGGAAAGTATTGTAGGATTATAATTCCCATATATATATATATATTTGTATTATTTAAGATTGTTTGCAAGTATCTCATTGTAAAGAAGATGGGATACATTTTCCATATGTTATGCGCGTGCGCGGTATGTCACGACAGAGACAAACATAATGCGCTCGCGCACTCTCCAACCAACCTCCGTCCCAGCTACACACGCTAAGCCTTCTTTCTCCTAGTTATTTCACCAGGTGTTTTCGCTTCACTTTTCATCTCATATTCCATATAGTCACAACATCATCATCTTTGTTAATTAGCACAACTTAACGTAAATATCTAGCCTATCCTAGCCTATTGTAGCCTCTTTTCATGCGCTGTTTACCTTACTAACAACTTCAAGTCATCTGGCCTATTTTCCGCCATCCTCCAATCACCAGCTGAGTTCGTCAAAGGGTAATTATATATTCTATATGGTTAATGTTTCTTCAATAACAATAATATAATCCACTTGTCTAAATTAGCCATAACCAGCGACGTAGGCTATATTTTATTCTAGCTATATCTATACGATACTATGCAGCTTGGGAAGAATATGTTATAGTTAAAAGGGCATGTTGAGGTAGTTTGAAACCTTGTTATTGCTAGAGGTCCTTCCTAAGCTGAATAAAACGTCTAATAGTTGCCAAAATATGATGAAAAGGACGTCCCTGGTACTGAATGGGTTAAAGAGAGAGAGAGCGAGAGCGAGGGGGGGGGGGGGGCGGTGAAGGGGCGAATAGGCGTAAGATAGTGCATATAGAAGGTTTGTTGATGATAGTGATGGTGAGTTGAGGACATAGCGGAAGTACAGAATACTGAGGATAATTATTGTACAATCGACCAAAAAACAATCTTTACATTAACGCTCTAAAGATTCTTGAAATTGGTCGAAATAATATGATAATATCTCACATATGTATGTTTCACCTGATTCATTCCGTTCACACTAGATTATTTACAGCTCACCAGTGTAAAGATTGTTTCTTGGTCGAGTGTACATGGAAGATAAATGGTAAGGAATACGAACACAGACTATAAAGGCTGGTGATTGACAACTTAATTACAAGTGAGAGAGTGTTACGGTGAGATATGAGACAGATAATGTGATGATCATGAGGGGAAGAGAATGAACGAATTAAACAATATGATATTGATTTTATTAAGTTGTAGTATGAATGAAGTGTGTTATGATGTCGAGTGTGTTGTGTAGTGTAGTGCAATGTGTGCGCTGATTTATGTACTGCATTGTCTTATAAAACATGTGGAAGGAAAGACATGAGAACCAATTAACCATACATTAGGCTCCTTACCACCCTCTCCTCCCCACTCACACACATACCTACACCATGTGCTCAATATCTTCTTGTTACACGAATAAGTTTTGCATTGCCAATCCAAACTCTCCGAGAACATCGCTCCTGTCCCCTGGAACTCAGGTAATGCGATTTCACGGTTAAAGCTCTTCTGACCTACTTCCCATGACACGGTGCCACATTATTAATTGCCCTTAGACGCATTTGGGACAGGCTCGTATGCGTGTCAGTGTGATTTTTATAATTGTTTCGTCCTTGGTGCTATGTTCATATATATATATATATATATATATATATATTCTCGGTGTCTCTTTTTCTTCTGCTCTCACTTGGAAAGACCATAATACCATTCTCGCTAAGGCAGCCTCTCAGAAGCTGGGTGTGCTCAACCGCCTCAAGGGGTTCTTTACCCCTGCGCAGCTTCTTGCTCTGTACAGGGGCACAGTGCGTCCTTGTATTGAGTATTATTCACATGTGTGGGGAGGATCCTCTCACACCGCATTCCTAGATAAAGTAGAAAGGAAAGCCTTTCGTATCATTAACTCCCGTCCACTCACCAACTCTCTGCAATCTCTCTCTATTCACCGCAATGTTGCATCTCTCTCACTATTCTATCGCTACTACAATAATCAGTGTTCCTCGGAGCTTTCCCAGTGTATACCACCTCCTCTATGTAGGGTACGTAGTACCCGCCTTGCAACACAATCCCACCACTACTCTGTGCAACTCTCCAACCCAAGAGTGAAATGCTATTATCAAACTTTCTTCTATTCAACTGCTGAGCTCTGGAACTCTCTCCCTTAATCAGTCTTCCTTCTTCCTATGACTTAAATTGCTTCAAACTCCGTGTGTCCAGGTATTTTAGCTCAAATGTCCCTTGATTTCGGCCCTGTCACTCTTTGAAATCTGGGGGAGGCACTCGCTGCAGGCAGTTATGTCTTTTGTCTCCCACATTCACATAGAAAAAATAATATACATACAGTATACTGTATACTATATTATACTGTGTATATATATATGCAGTATATATATACATATATATATATATATATATATATACAGTATGTATGCAGTATATATATTATATATATATATATATATATATATATATATATATACTGCATATATATAGTATATATAAATATATATATATATATATATATATATACAGTATATATATTATACTGTATGATATACTGTATGTATATATATATATATATATATATATCTATATATATATACTGTATATATGCAGTATATATATTTATATATATATATATATATATATATATATATATATATATATATATTTATATATATATATATATAGGGTGATTCAGAATTGCATGTATTAAATTGGAGGACGACCTCCTTGGATAGTTTTAAACAACAATGTCTCTGATAAAATGTCGAATTATACATAGTTTGGCTGCGCACTATCAAGATCTGTGAATAAATGTGCATACAAATCTATGTGTGCTTACTTTCACATTCCACCCTCATTAATACAACATCGTAAATGTACTGTAACAGCCAAACTATGTATAATTCGACATTTTATCAGAGACATTGTTGTTTAAAACTATCCAATAAGGTCGTCCTCCAATTTAATGCAAGCAATTCTGAATCACCCTGTATATATGTTTCTAATCTCTCAGTGAGGTTCGAACCGCCGACCGTCAGGACGATAGCCGATGCTTTAATGAACTACACCACGGCAGTACAAGACACTCAACCCTCTATCCTATTTATGTTAAGGAGAAGGGAAACCCACTAGGCGAATACATTTCAATTCATACCTAGTCGTAGGGTCCATATTCCAGAATACCATACAAGGATTTCTGAGTGTCCCGACGCAACTCGGGCCGAAATTGATTTCATTTAATGTAAACCCACCCTTCTCCTTAATATAAATAGGATAGAGGGTTGAGTGTCTTTTACTGCCGTGGTGTAGTTCATTAAAGCATCGGCTATCGTCCTGACGGTCGGCGGTTCGAACCCCACTGAGAGATTAGAAACATTTAGTGGCTCACGTGTATTTGTGATATATACTCAATATATATATATATATATATATATATATATATATATATATATATATATATATATATATACTGTATATATATATTTTTTTTTTCTTCTATATACCAACTACTCCCTCTCGGGCATAGGCTGATAGCCTTTACACTCTACCGCTGAACACGGTGAGGCCCGTGAGGTCTTGCTCCAGTCTAGGGAGTGAGACATGCGAAGCTTCACGGCTCAAAGCAACTCCATCTCCGAAGCCGCCTCGCCTCTGCGCTTCACAGTCTCATCCCCCACACTCGGACCCTCACTCTCAGAAAACCACCTATTGAACGCCAACTATTGAGCAATTAACGCACTAGGCATTGCCCCCCTGTAGCATATTTTTGAATATGGGAATATTCATACAATGCTATTTAATCAGGGAACAATGAGGGTATTTTTTTGACATTTCGGTGTGCTGTGGTAATGCACTGATACTAGGTACAGCACAAATTCCATCCCAATAATATCTTCCCATTGACATATTGGGATTTGAACCCGGGTCCATTGGATTACCAGTCCAGTGGCAAGACCACTCTGCCACACCTCCCCATATACAGAATATGTGGCCTAGCCACAGCCTACTTTATCTCAAGAAGTAAGGGTGGATCTTCACTGAATAGTGGATCAGGAACCACTGACTGTTCACTTAGTGGTTGGAAATGTCTACATCATGAAAACCATATATTAATATTCTGCATGTTTCTTCTTACACTCATACATGCACAGTTCTAATGTTATACTAGAAAACAATATAGGTTGAATGTTCAACATCGGTCGTCATCGGCTCGAGTTGCATGGGGGTACTTGTAAAAATCAGTTTAGTATCTTGGAATATGGATCGTACGACTTGTGTATGAATTCAAATACATTTTCCAAGTAGGATTTCCCTTTACCTTAATATAAATAGGAATAGGTTAAGCATCCTTTATCACGCCGTGGTAGAGTTGGTTAAAGCATGGACAATTGTCCTGATTGTCGGTGGTTCGAGCCAAGCTGATAATATAAACACACACACACACACACACACATATATATATACGGAGAGAGAGAGAGAGAGAGAGAGAGAGTTAAATAGATACACAGACCGCTCAGACCTCGCGGTCCCTACTAGGCAGTCCGGACATATAATTTGCTACTAAGTAGAAGGTAAGGATAGCAAAGTAACGGCTCTCTCCCCACCCACCAGAGAGAGTGAGTGATTAAGAGTACATAGTATTAATGTGCTTGTAAAGGTATTGATCATGTCATTATTCGCTGGAGTAGTATAACAACTAATTTTGTCCTTTAATTAAGACATTTAAATACTAGTTCTAGCACAAGTCTAGTGTTATAGTTTACTATAACTGACCATAAGTATGGGTAAATTTCGACTATAGTGTATAAAACTGTATAATACTGCGTCACTAATACTGTATATGCAGTCAGTGTATTAATTCAAGGAAAAACTGACGGTAGTTTATATAATAGCCTGTGTTTGTATTACCTTAGTTCAAAGCAGGGTTGTTTACTAGTGGGAGTTTAGTGGCTGTAATGTTAGTAAGCTGGTCGGCAACACCGCCTTTTGCTCCCTTCATACAAATAAACAAAACATAGCTGAATCGTTCAATAGAAAACAGTGGTGGGAATTGTTGTGCATGGCATATTGTGTCTTCGTTCGTAGTTGTAACGTAATAAGTAGTATTGTTTGTAGAACTAGTGGCTGCTTTGTTTATTATTTTTAAGGTATTATGGTACTGCATATATGACTGTACAGTCACTATAAACAATCGTGACCCTTTTCTTATATGCTTGGACAACAATGAGAAAATGTAATGAAATATAATTGTAAATAGTAAGATGACGTGTATGCAGTAATAATATATGTGCCAATATGTTTAATATATTTAATTGCGTAATCTATATTAAAATAATATTTGCATTGTGGAAATTGTGATACTAATGATGGTATATTTTAGTTTTAAGATGATAATTATTGTATTATTGGTGAAATGTGCAGTAGTTTTGAAGTTAAGTGTGGTAGAAGGTGACCAAACAAATCGATCAGTACTTCTTAACCAGTGACAACTCGACCACTACTGTATTAAGCTGTTAGGCTATAACTTCAACTTGGCACTGGTTTAAATAGCCCTTGAATGAGTTGGCACTGATATGAAATGCTCTACTATACTCTGTGTTGTTTTTGTTTTTTTCCAGCTGATGGTAACTTGCTATCTCTCCATCCTGATTACTCTGCTATTATAATGATTTTGTAGCAACATATGTTTTAATTATGAATACTTGACAATAATATGACTCACAGACATAACTGAACCATTTTTTCCCAGTAAGAACCGAAAAATCAGATGCTAAAAGATTCAATTTACCATAAGCTGGACAAAAATAGACTATAGTTGAATAATTGTGAAAACTATGGTAGCATTGGTCGGAGGCATGGCACTATATAAGGTTGTAATGTTGGTCATGTTTTCAAGAATAATGTTGTAAAATTAAGTAGAATGGTTGTTGTAAAGTTGTAAACAATGCAGAGTAGTTGTGGTGTCAATTGCGGAATATACATTACAGTATGTTGTTATTATTTTTGTGGCATTATTCCCTATAGCTATATTTGGGGTAGTATTTTTGTATTTGCTATAAACGTTTTAGTATTGGTGGAAAAGGTGGTAGCTGCATTAAATATGAAGATCGTAATACCAGTAATAGTGTAACAATATCTCTCCAGTACGGCCACCCGATCCTCCTAGCCGGCGGCGCTTGTGGCACTTTGGCACTGCCGACTGGGAGGCTCTCCGGCAGTACTTCTTTGATTTCCCATGGAATTATTTCTACTTCCGTGGCCGGGGACCCTCGGAGAGTGCTGAACGCATTACCGAGGTAATCCTATCGGGCATGGAAGCATACATTCCATTCTCTTTCTCTCAGACTAATGCTAAAAAATCTTGGTTTACTCACGCCTGTTCTACTGCTGTCCGCAATAAGGAGGAAGCATTCAAACGGTACCGACGCCTTAAAACTCAAGACTCTCATTCTTCTTATGTTTCTGCCCGGAATCAAGCCAAATCTGTTCTACGACTTGCCAAACACTCTTTCATCAATAATAAATGCACTGAACTATCCAACTCTAGCTCTTCCCAAGCTTTCTGGCATCTAGCCAAAAACCTCTCCAACAATTTCTCTTCCTCGTCTTTCCCTCCCCTTTCCCACTCTGATGGCACTACCATCACTTCTTCCTCTGACAAAGCTAAACTCTTCGCTCAAACTTTTGCTAGAAACTCCACCTTGGATGATTCCGGTGCTATTCCTCTCTCTCCGCCCTCCTCTCTCTTACTTATGCCTAATATCCTAATCTCTTCTAAAGATGTACTTTCTACCCTCTCTGGGCTTAACACTAATAAGGCGTACGGTCCGGACGGTGTTCCTCCTGTTGTTCTCAAAAACTGTGCTTCCGTGCTGACTCCCTGCCTAGGCAAACTCTTTCGTCTCTGTCTATCCTCTAACGTCTTCCCTTCATGCTGGAAGTTTGCTCACATTCAACCTGTCCCAAAGAAGGGTGACCGCTCTCAACCCTCCAACTATCGTCCAATTGCTCTCATCTCTTGTCTTTCTAAAGTTTTTGAAACTATTCTTGCTTCCAAATTTCTTAAGCATTTCTCTTCTCATAATCTGCTCTCAGATCGCCAGTATGGCTTCCTTAAGGGTCGCTCTACTGGTGATCTTCTTTCATATCTTACTAACTCTTGGTCATCCTCCTTTCGGGACTTCGGTGAGACTTTTTCTATTGCACTAGACATATCGAAAGCCTTCGATAGAGTCTGGCATAAATCTTTAATTTCTAAACTACCCTCCTTCGGTTTCTATCCCTCCATCTGTGCCTTTGTCTCTAATTTCCTTTCCGGCCGTTCCATAGCCGCGGTTGTGGACGTCCATTGTTCACTTCCTCACCCTATAAACTCCGGTGTTCCTCAGGGCTCTGTCCTATCTCCTATTCTCTTTCTAATTTTTATAAATGATCTCCTTAACTGTACCTTAATTCCCATTCATTCATACGCAGACGACTCAACCTTACACTACTCCATTAGTTTTTCAGAACGCCCCAGCCAGCAATTCCTCAACGACAAACGTAATGAAGCCATAGAACTCTTAAATTCTGATCTAAATACTATTTCCAATTGGGGCAGAGAAAACCTTGTTAACTTTAATGCTTCCAAAACCCAATTTCTCCATCTATCTACCCGTCAGGATCTCCCAGCGGACTATCCCTTATTCTTCAACAATACAAAAATCAACCCTTCATCTTCTCTCAATATGCTTGGTGTCTCTTTTTCTTCTGCTCTCATTTGGAAGGACCATATTACCAGTCTTGCTAAGGCAGCCTCGCAGAAGCTGGGTGTGCTCAACCGCCTTAGGGGGTTCTTTTCACCAGCACAGCTTCTTGCTCTGTACAGGGGCATAGTGCGCCCTTGTATTGAGTATTGTTCACATGTGGGGAGGTTCCTCTCACACCGCTCTCCTAGACAAAGTTGAAAGGAAGGCCTTTCGTATCATTAACTCCCGTCCACTCACCAACTCTCTGCAATCTCTCTCTCTCCGCCGCAATGTTGCATCTCTCTCGCTATTCTATCGCTACTATAATAATCAGTGTTCCTCAGAGCTATCCCAGTGCATACCACCTCCTTTACGTAGGGCACGTGGTACCCGTCTTGCAGCTCAATCCCACCCCTACTCTGTGCAACTCTCCAACCCAAGAGTGAAACGTTACTCTCAAACTTTCTTCTACTCAACAGTTTAGCTCTGGAACTCTCTCCCAGAATCAGTCTTTCCCTCTTCCTATGACTTAAATTGCTTCAAACTCCGTGTGTCCAGGCATTTTGGCTCGAACGTCCCTTGATTTTGGCCCTGTCACTCTTTCAACTATCGGGGAGGCACTCGTTATAGGCAGTAATGCCTTTTGCCTCCCTCAATCACATAGAAAACAAAATTATGGCGGCAGGCTAATAAGCTAGCATAAATTACATATTAGACCGACAGTTACAACCAGTGGGTCTGACAGGCATGAGAGAGAGAGAGAGAGAGAGAGAGAGAGAGAGAGAGAGAGAGAGAGAGAGAGAGAGAGAGAGAGAGACCGAGAGCGAGAGAAAGAGACAAAGGGGTGGGGGGTGGGGGGGGAGAGATGCAGGTAACGAGTGGGAGTTAGGGCCAGAGATAGACTTTAATGTTGATCAATTAACAGGGTTTCTTGGGATAACAGTGAGTGACGAGAATTAAAAAGAGAAAGAAACGTGAAAGTGAGGAATCAGACATAAACTTACGTAACAACTCCAAGCTGGGCTATAGGTCCGTGCGGCAGTGTTAACTCCAAGACGCGTGGTGCGACGCTCAGGATGAAATGTAAACAACAGTGGCTCCGTTACGGCCTATAGAGGATAAATTAGAATATATGCATGTGGAAGATCATTAAATTTGGTTGAATAATATACACCAAATTTCGTGAAAATCAGTTCATAATTTTGAGAGCCGCCTACGCTAGCGGAGGTGTGCGTTCTATTGATCGTCTCCAATATGTAATCACTTCTTACTTGGAGCGTATTCTATCTGCTCACCAAATTACGTGGTCATCGGTTTATATATTTTGAGATATCACTTTTACAGACAATCAGACAAACGGAAGCAAAATATAACCTCCGTCTAACTTCGTTGGCGGAGGTAACAATGAGGGGCACTCTGGAAAGTGCGTACCATACTTCCTCTTAAGCTGGCGGAGGTATGCGCTCTACTGATTGCCTCTTGGTACTGAAATGGATGATGCATTACATGAACTTCCACTCCCTTTTTCACAGTTGTGAGGTCTTCATGTTGCGACTTTGGATTTTTGCATTTTAAACAGAAAAGTTCATGTAATGCATCATCCATGTCAGTACCATCTCGTGTATTCGAGCCACTACCTTCCTCACACTCCATCACTGGTCAGCTCGTGTCCACTTTGCAACCTATGACCTGATTTGTTTTCGAATACAATAGATTAGAGTTGAACATAATAGAAATTGATAAAACAAATGTTCAAATCGAAAGTTGCACCCAATAAAACACAAAATCTGGTATTTCACTCCCATCAGTTCGCTTACTTTGTTCCCTGATTAGAGCTGAATTATACAATCCAAAGAATAAAAACTGTTATTTCTTAAATATAATGGTACTGAAAAACTCTGGAAACTCTTTTAAAGAAAATATAAAAAGTACAATAATATCCCTATGAAAAATAGTTCAATTGAACCTATTTATCTATTTACTAAGGCCCAATCCCCACTTTTCCTATTTTTTATTTTGTTTAAGTTTTGTTTTCATTTTTTGTATTTATATTGTTTGTTTTTCCAATTGCACCAACAATACTAAACCGAAAAAAGTGAAAAAGAAAATACTAAAAACCACCCTTCACGTTTACATCTGCAAGAACATTTCCCCCAAAGCTATGAAGCAAGCTTTTAGTATGTTAATCTGCAAGAAATTGCGGTTCTCATGGTACCTAACATGTCTTGATGCTAATTACTTCCGGGTTTGGCCCATTTTTGGCCTAATTCGCTTAGACTATACCGCCGGATCACATTTTCTGTCACTCCTGCAGAAGGGAAGCAAGAACGGGGCGCACTGGGAAAATTTGAAAATAGGACTCGGACCATTATGTCTATAAAATAGATGAGATTATGTACATGTTTAAGTACAAATGAGTACTATCCCCAAACTATAACCGTTTTCAATTTCCGTCACTCCTGTAGAAGGAGGCCTGCGGTAGGGTGCCATGACCGACATGTTGGATCTAATTATTAATTGAAAGTATCTGTATGTACATTATATGTGTGGTTCATTAATCACATAGAAATATCCGGTCTTATTTTTCGCCTCCTGTAGAAGGGATACAGTAGCGAGGCGCCCTGGACTAAAGTTGGAAATTGGACTCCGTTATAGTCAAGGAATAGATCACGCTACAGTATACAGTATGCATGTGTAAACAAATTAGCAAAGCAAAGGCCCCAAAAGACAGCCAATTACATTTTCCATCTACTCTTGTAGAAAGGGCCCTAAAGTTCACCGCCAACGTGCGAAGTATTTCAAAAGTGCCCTCTTAAAAGTGAATTACGGAAGCAAATCAGTGCTGCAATTAGTATTTTACAATGTTGTAATGGTATGGTCAAGATATGTTGCATTACTGAAGGTTACGGTGTTATAAATAAACCTTCTAATAATACAAATATGCACTAATTGTTTTTCTGGCGCGTAGTTGAAGCTTGCTGACAGAAAAGAGCTGGAAGAGAAGGTGTGTGTTGATTGGCTATGCAGGCCCGTGACGTAAGCTGAGACCGGGATAATTTGAAGACAGTAAACAAACCCATATAAGTAAAGGTGGGATGATACCCTCTGTGACATTTATTCATTAATAATGGCGAACTGTGTGACTGTATGGTATAATAATCTTTCTAGGGCACCAGTGAATTATGCCAAAGCTCACTCAAAGCAATACAGTGAGAATATTTTGATTAATTTCGTTTTACTTGAAGCCAGACCAGACGTATTTTAAAGAAGCATCCTGGATTGTTGATGTTGATGTGGTTATTTTATACTAGCCCTCTGGGTCAGGGCCCTCACAAGGCTAGTGTTCGGTGAGGAGGTGCAAATTAAGTCAAGTCATGTAGCCTAACTGTCAGTAGTCAGATATCATCATAAAGTTAGGTGGCTTTCAGGAATTTAATGTGTATAGGACTATAGCCTAGGCTTAGTTCTGGTTTAACATTAAAATTAATATTTTCTTCGACTGACAATTCTTCCAGTGGCACAGTTCTAATATCTACAGGATATAGGCTATCCTAGGAGGTTTGGAGTACATGAATAACTTTTGTATGGATCATTGATATAGCCTAGTGTTTCTGAAGTAGTGCTGCTACAAACTTTATTATGTTTTGTATTGGCAAATCGACGAAAAGTTAGATGGCCTAACTAGAAAAATAACATGAATATCTGATGTTTGAGTCACGTCTATGGTGTTTCGTCGACGGCCGGGGGGCGACACCCCTCATAGTCCCCTGTCAACACCTCGCTCCCCCTTTTCAAAAGTCCTAGATCCGGCCCTGTTCTAGAATGTAGGCCTAGGCTAACTGTGCTTCGAAATTTCTTATGTAAGTATCTCATAACAGGGTAAGAATGACGAACCATCTAGCCTAGGCTATGTGAGCATCTCATACCAAGGTAAGAATGATCGAAGTGTGTAGCCCTGTAGTCTAGCCTTTTTCATCAAGGTAAACCTTACCTGATGTAGGCTAATCAACCAAACCCTTTTATACAGAGCGTCAACCACATCCCTATCTGAGAAAATCCAACCAAGAACCCCACGGTTAATTCTCAACTCTCAAAGTATTTCTAAATTATAGCCTATTGATGGACGTATACATGTTGTATGGTCTGCTGTGGATTAATACAATATACTGTGTAAATGATACATCAGGAACCAGCACTTCATAATCATAATTTGTTCCCATTTTGCTCATCATCGTGAATAGAGAGACCAGGGATAGGGAGAATCTGTGAGACCTCAATCCTCGTGTCATGTTTGTTGTGGTTACAGGTGACGCCAGCAGACGATCCACCTATCATCGTAGCGGAAAATAGTTGCCTATTTGCTTGCGAGTATTGTTATTATTATAAATGTTTTCATATGAATTATGTCTAACTATCAGTGTCTGGTATATTTGTGGATAACTATATTCATATATAGTTTGGTTCATGTGAGTAACTCATCTTCTTTATTCTGCCTCCGTAATTCACCTTTAAAGCCTGATTAATAAGCAAGAGTCTATGCATAAAGAGTTCTATGAAATACGCCTTAGCAATTTCAAAACAGGTGGCCATTTAATTTTTCACCACTACTGCAGAAGGCGCCGATTAGCGGGGCGCCCAGAACGAAGTTTAAGAAAATGGCTCCGTTACAGCCTAGAGAATGCAGGTATATTCAAATATATGCGTGTGTAAGCTCATACAATGTTGTTCCGAAATAACCGAGAAATATTTGTTGTTGATAAGCGTCGCACTACTGCAGAAGCAGGCTATTTGGGGGGCGCCCTAGCAGGAATTGAGAAATAGGGCTCAGTTACGGCCCAGAGTATAGATCATATATATGCATGTATAAGGTCATACAATTTGGTTCATTAATAACCAAGAAATAGCAATTATTTATAAATGTCATTCTACTGCAGGAGGTGGCGATTTGAAAGGGCGCCCAGGCCGCAATTTGAAAAGAGGGCTCCGTTACGGCCTAGAAGATAGGTCAGCCTATATGCATGTGAAAAATATTTAAATTTGGTTCAGTAATAACCGAGAAATAGCCCTTTTCGATATCGATCGCCCTAACAACAACAACAACAACAACACCATGAGTGAGCTTTAGAGGTCCTGCTTCGCACGGACATAATAAATATGACACACATATGGGTCACTGTATAAAGGAAACATTGAATATATGCTAGTAAATATTTTTAGAGAAAATAGTGGTGATGCTGATATGCGGTGTTCAAGCAATATTCACAAGCATGGAAGTGCATACATTGGTATCCTATTGAATGATAACATTTTCACATTTGATATGATTTTTGTACTAAAATAATTGCCTTCGTAGAGGGTATTAATTTGTTATTAAATCATATTGACCACACTATTGTTTATTTTTTATAACACAAATTGATGTGTGGAAGTGGGCTTTCTAGAATAGCTAGAAGATCGGAATAGGTGTGGGGGCAATATTATACGAGGGAGGTACTCTTTGATAATAATATAATCAGGAAAGGTGTGGAGGTTGCATCATAAAGAGGGAGGCAGTCTAGGTTAGGTGTACGATCAAGTAAAATGCCTTAAGGTTATGGTGTGAGAACAGGGTCAGGTTAGGGGGAAGAGACAGTACACCATTCTGTTTCGCAGAATTGATAATAATAAACCTACAGCAATCAACTGAAGGGATTCAGCTCCAGAAAGATAGTGGTCCAGAAAACGAAATTATAGAACGATACTATGAACAATATTGATACGGTCACATTACTTGGGCACACACGCAGTCAGTAGGGGATTCATGACAAAATACTTTCAAGGCGATATACAGTATACATGTCTGGAATGTATGGCACTCAACAACATTTCTAGGCAATATATTCCAAGAGTTGACCACTCTGTTGAAAACTAATGAAATGCCTTTCCGACAATGTTGGAACCATTACTTCTTGTATAATATGAGTTACCTAGTGTGAAGTACTTACTTGCGTCCATGTTGGCGTGGCCTTTTTTTTTTTTTTTTTTTAAGAGACAATGAACGGAGGAAGGAAAAACACAGATAAAACAAAAAGGTCCATGTGCCTAAAGGTATCCTTCATTCATAAAATGTTTGTAACAACTGGATTTAAAAATTTGTAGATTGTAAGTTTGTGGAAAGCAATTCGAGGGAAGTGAATTCCAAAGAGTAGTAGCTCTGGGGATAAATGAATTCTGATAAGCAGAAGTTCTGCATTGTGGAGGAGAAAGTGTAAATTCATGGGCGCTCTCAGCTGCCCTAGTTCTATGGGGAAAGATGTGGAGAGGCGGCACAATTGAAGCAAGTTCCTCGGAACAATTGCTGTGAAAATATCTGTAGAATAATGCAAGGGATGCAACGTTTCTTCGTATTGATAATGTAGGAAGGTCCTGTGTGATTGCAGGGTTATTGATTAATCTAATAGCTTTATTTTGAATTATGTCTAACTGCCTCAATGCAACCACTGCACTTCCACCCCACAGAGGTGAACAGTAATCCATCTGAGAACGCACATGACTTTTATATATTACGGCCAACTGCTCGTCAGTGAAGAATTCTCTAACCCTGTACAGGAGTCCCAGTTTTTTAGAGGCATTCTTAGCAATGCTTCTAACATAATGTGTCCAGCTCAAGTTAGTAGTTAATGTTACACCGAGAATGTCAATACTAGGGGAAGTGGGAATATTTACATCATTACAAAATATATGGGAGTCAGTGAGATTCTGTCGGTTAGAAAATTGAATGTACTTGGTTTTCTGTGTACCCTGGACAGGATTCGTGGGGTCATTTAAGGAACGCGAAAATCCGCCTTTGTCTATGCTTGCATGTCACGTGACCGGGGGAGCCAATAGGAGGCTGAATTTCCTGGTGAGGCAAGCCATCTATCAGTAGGAGCTGGGACCCCACCAAAGACAGACCTGCGCTGCTCGCTCCTCCCACCACAACCCTTTCACCCCTTTTCCGGTGCCACATATGACCCAGTAAACACAGTAAGTTTTTGTACCATATTTGTTGAAAGTTACAGTAATCATATGTTTCATGCCTTTGTATTAGACTTAGGACTTTCAGTCTTCTACACATGATGGCTAGATTGTGTGACGTCGTGTCCTGACTGTTGCCAGATATCTGAGTTGCCATATGCCGCCACAATTTTTTTTTTTCTTGTTTTTTTTTTTCGTTTTTTTTCTGATTTCGTTATTGGTGTATTTCCTCATTGAATTTGACAAAGTACTTACCTGTTATGCCCCCAGTGACTACCTACCCCTTTCCTTATAATTTTACCTGGTTTCTGCTGATTGATTGGTACCAATGACTTACCTGTCATGCCCCCAGTTGCCCAGGGACAAGCTACCCATTTTATTACCATTTTACCTGTTCCTGGTGATTGAATTTGACAAAGTACTTACCTGTTGTGCCCCCAGTGACTACCTACCCCTTTCCTTATAATTTTACCTGGTTTCTGCTGATTGATTGGTACCAATTAGTTACCTGTCATGCCCCCAGTTGCCCAGGGACAAGCTACCCATTTTATTACCATTTTACCTGTTCCTGGTGATTGAATTTGACAAAGTACTTACCTGTTGTGCCCCCAGTGACTACCTACCTATTTCCTTATAATTTTACCTGGTTTCTGCTGATTGATTGGTACCAATTAGTTACCTGTCATGCCCCCAGTTGCCCAGGGACAAGCTACCCATTTTATTACCATTTTATCTGTTTCCTGGTGATTGAATTTGACAAAGTACTTACCTGTTGTGCCCCAGTGACTACCTACCCATTTCCTTATAATTTTACCTGGTTTCTGCTGATTGATTGGTACCAATGACTTACCTTTCATGCCCCCAGTTGCCCAGGGACAAGCTACCCATTTTATTACCATTTTACCTGTTCCTGCTGATTGAAATTTACCAAGTACTTACCTGTTATGCCCCCACATTTTTTTTTTTTATATTTTTTTAATATTTTTAGGGTGTAGTATGTATTATTCAAGCAGTATTCATCATTCACATGAGTTGTGATCAAAATCCATGCATTTATAATCATCCTATACATTGTGGAAAGTGTTGTCTACTTTCAGAGGGTTGCGGCCGGAGCGGTGCTGGGAGATAAGGTTAACCCTTTCAGTACTGTGTGTGTATAACTACTCCAAACCCCCATTATTCATACTGATATTGTTCTTAGGTTGTTTAGGAATGTCCATGGTGATTTATAGGCAGATTCATAAACAATTTGTTCAGTTATGAATTTTTTTCTCTCAAATTCTTGCCGAAAACTGTCTGACGTCTCGGAGTTAAGTGTACACAATGCTATGTCATTGCTATTTACTAGTTCTGATCTCAATATTTAGGGTTTCCCTGTGTTCCAGTGTTGGTTGGCACTATTCTGACAAAGTTTCAACCAAATCCACCAATATTTAGGCACCCTAATGATTTTCTGTAAACCATTGATCATTTTTTTGAGTTTTCGAAATTAACCCTTTTTATTCTTTGCACAGATCGCGCCCTATGGGACCCAGGTCGACAAGACTGCAGCTGATGAGGTCCACACCATCCCCCTACTAGTCACCAGAGTTTCACTATCCTCAGGACACTTTAAGTATTTATTTTTATTTTTTAGTAAATTTAGTCATTTTCTTAAGTTATTTTTCTAGAATAATCATTAAAAATATAAAAATCACTCTGATTTTCAATTCCACTTCACATTAGATTAAGCATTCCTTATATTACATGTTCAAATGTAGACAAAAAATCTATCTCAATTACCTGATTTTTGGCGAATATTTTAGTGCGGCGTGCCACTTTCGACCCTCGTTTCCTTTACCGTACGCGTTAGAACGCGAAACCTGTCCAGGGTTAAAGGAAACTAGATTCTTTTTTCCCCATTCATTAATTCTAGAAAGGTCCTGGTTCAGAGAAATTGCAGTGTTTATTTTTGAATTTATAAGATCGGGTTGGGTGAAAGAATTGGTAAATGTGAAGGAACTGTGGAGTGTTGAGTCATCTGCGTAGGAATGTATTGGATTATGAGTGGTAGATATGAGATCATTGATATGAATGAGGAACAGAGTTGGGGCCAAAACTGATCCCTGGGGAACACCAGCATTTATTGAGTGAAATTGAGAATAAAGGCCATCTACCATTACACATATTTTTCTGTTATGAAGATAAGAAGAAATTAGTGGAACTAATGATGCAAGGCTGTAGTGTGACATCTTCGACAATAAGGATTGATGCCAGACTCTATCAAATGCCTTTGATATATCCAGTGCTATTGTATGTTTCACCATGTTGGTCTGTAGCTTGGTTGATTTGATGCGTAAGAAGGCAAAGAATGTCTGCAGTTGATCGACATCGTCTATAACCATATTGCCTATTACTGATTAATTTATTATTCTCAAGATGCTTAATTATGTGATTATTTAATATAATTTCAAAGACTTTACCAAGAGTGGAAGTTATAGATATTGGTCTGTAGTTTGATGGATCTGAAGAGGCACCTTTTTTAGGAACTGGATGGATAATAATAAGAACTTGGGTTAGGTCCCCTCTTATTCTGCGGTATATTTGTATTTATAGGCCTATGCCAAGACAAATCTTTATAGCTGTGGGTGGAAGTTCGTTTCGAGAATGTTTTGCAGTGAGTGTGTGATCATTTTGTTTCCTAAGAAATTGTTCACAGCATTGAAGAAATATATTATATTAAGTCGATCAAGTCGATTATTACTGCTATAATGCATCTGAAAAGAACATATTTCCCAATGCAGCCAAGCAAATAAACCAATAAGAGTGTGCTATGAAGAGAGAGAAGCATCGACTAGCTATCGAACAATATCCCTGTTCTAGATATTGAGCTAGAATGCTAGAACATTAATATAACTTTTCAACAAAAACATTATTAGATATGCACCTATTAACAGCATCTACAGTAGATAGTACATTTCAGGGAAATAATATATATATTAAGGTTTGTGGTGCACACGTGTTTCCAGTCCAACCATAGTCTCATCGGTTTATCAAATCCACCCTGTTGCTGGCAATTTACAGGTACAGTTGGTCAAAGTTCCAGCTGACCCACCCTCAGTCTGGGGCTCGCAGAATTATCTGGCAATACTGGTGTAGGGAGGTGTACAAAGATTGGGATTGGTAGATCTGATTTCGGCTATGCCATTGTTAAAACATATACTAAACAAGGGAAAGTAAGCCTATCTGAAATAAAAATGCATACATCGCTATGTATGATCCCGAACATTCACCCAAAGTTCGTAGATTTGAATAAATATTAAAGTTATTATATCCATTGATTGGCAACGCATATAAAATCTGTTGGCTGCCACAACATACATTACTCAATTGTATAAGAATACATAGTTCTGTTTTATAGGTGGCTGCTTAATGAAGGAGCATTTATTCTTCACAACGTGAACATTACATAGTCTAATTTGCAGTAATATAAAGGACAGACACAGGTAACACATTAATGGCAAGTGGTATCCCTGCACCACTACACCAGTATTGCCAGCTAATTCTGCGAGCCCCAGAGCGAGGGTGGGTCAGCTGGAACTTTGACCAACTGTACAATCGTCTGCGGTGATAGATGGTATACATTCAATTGCACGGATATAATAAGCTCTCCCTTGCGGCGTGTACGAGGCACTCACCTTTCAACACAGTCCCCCTCCTTTTCTGTCCAGCTCTCGAACCCAAGAATTAGCAGTTTTCTCAGTCTTTCTACTACTCAACAAGTGAACTCTGGAACTCTCTCCCTCAATCAATCTTTCCTTCATCCTATGACTTAGACTGCTTTAAAGTTTGTGTGTCCAGGCATTTCGACTCCAACGTCCCTTGAATTTGGCTCTGTCACTTTTGTTTACTTTGGGGGAGACACTCGTTACTGCACCTGCCTTTTTGTCTCCTCCAATGCATTGTTTATAAGCCTGATACAGAGGTAAACAAACAATATTATGACTGTAGTGTGGTGTGCATGTGTGACTGAGTGTGGTTCAAACAACGTCATTGATTTTGCTTGTTCACAGACGATACTGTGGACTTTGTTGAAGACATCAATTTGACCTCCAGATACCGAAGCATTTCTAAAATACATGAACCAACACACTACAGTATAACTTCATTTATTTGTCACCAATTATTTTGACATATTTGAAGACAGATATGGAATTTATATGCTCTAAGCATCATATTAAAATTAGTTTCAACCCTCGGCAAAACCTAATAAAAATATACTAAAATGGATTTTGTTCGTAACATGGTTGTCAATTCCTTCCTATAGACGGCACCGATTCGTACACACGCCATTTAGAACAAACATTCCCTATATACCTGTATATATATATATATATGGTTAATATACAGGAGACGCAACAATATAGGTAGCACATTTATAATGGTAGTTTTGGGTTCCTATCATCATATGCTTCATTTCTATATACTTTTTGTCCGCGGGGGAAAAAAAAAAAAAAACTTGGGATTTTTCAAATTTTTTTCTTGGGATTTTTTTTTTTTTTTTCATTAACCTAACCAAAAAACCTAACCTAACCTAACCTAACCTAATAGCCCCCAAATACATTTAGGTTAGGTTAGGTTAGGCTAGGTTAGGTTAGGTTTTTTGGTTAGGTTAATAACACAAATAAAAAAAGAATCCAAGAAAAAAAGAAAAAACCCAAGATTTTTTTGTTTTTCCCCGGGGATAAAAAGTATATAGAAATGAAGCATATGATGATAGGAACCCAAAAATACCATTATAAATTGTCTACCTATATTGTTGCGTCTCCTGTATATTGACCATATACCGGTATATATATATATATATATATATATATATATATATATATATATATATATTAGTGTGTACGATAATTTTGGTGCAAATTCCATAATTTTGTGGTCACAATACGATAATTCTACATTTAGAATATGGCAACACTGCGACCGCCGCCGCACTCATGTTATTGTTGTGAACCTCTCGGCCCTCCCACTGCCACTCGGTGGCGGAGTAGGGTATGTCCCATAAATCCCATAATACTGTGTTTTTTGCACTATTACCCAATCAGCGGGGTAACCCATAATACTAAGATAGGTTAGGTAAGGTTGTTAGGTGAGGCTAATGTCTTTGTTACGCTTTTAACCCCTCATTTTCCCTGAACTTCCTAGACCTCCCCAATATCGGGCGGCGTGTCTTAAGATCGTTGTATAATAGGGAAAACGGTTTCTCCGAGGGTTGTAATTATTTCCAAACACTATATATTGATGAAAACTAACAGGGAAAAATAAAAAAATCCATGGGAAAATTGGTGACAGAAACATTTAGTTTTTCCCACACTACTTCCTTGGATTAAGGAGGACCTCTCAAAATTAAAGTTGCTATAAAGAAGCAACATTATAAAGACATGAAAGAATAAGAAAACGGGATCGGTGGTTGTGGTTAACACTGAGAGATATTTCCGTAGTTAATAAGTGGTGAATTATCTTTGAAAATAGAGTGACCCTTGTGTTGGTTGGTTTGATAATGTTGAGTGCCCTAAATATTATTTTTAACATCGTCCTTAACACCAATCACCCCCAAAATTAAATTAATGAAAGCATGTGATCCTCCCAGGATTCGAACCCAGGATACCTCATACAAAACTTACACTTTAACTTTAACTTACACTTAAAGTTTAACCATGACATCATCAAAACAGTTATAAGTACAATACATGACTACGATTATTTTCCATCACAGTTATCAAGGCAAAACTAAAGCCCAAAAAGTAGCCAAAGAAAACTTACAAAAATGCGAACGTGTGTGTGTGTGTGTGTGAATAGGGTGGAGGAGTTCAAAACTATCAACTATCACAAATACCGAGTTCCCAAGCAAAGAGAATGCCAGAAGCTAAGTACCCTCGAGGAAAAAACAATCTTTACACTAACGCTCTAAAGTCTAAACATTCTGGGAGTGTGTCGAAATGTTGTGATAATACCTCACACTCGTATATTTCACCCGATTCATTCCCTTCACACACGATTGTATACAGCTCACCAGTGTAAACATAGTAATTTCCTCGAGTGCACAAAGACTCTAAATTTAATTAAGAGAGAGAGAGAGAGAGAGAGAGAGAGAGAGAGAGATAGAGATACGACCCTTCGTGAATCCATGTTGAGCCTTGAATTAGTTAGTTATTATTTTCAATTGATTCTCGCTTACGCTGAAGCAAACTCTTAAAAGTTAACATTATTGGCAAGCAATCATTGCAATTTATAGAAGAAATAAAATATAAAAGTTCAGCCATACCTTAAAATAGCCACGACGTTTGGGACTATGCAGAACCCATCTTCAGAGAGATGTGGCTCTGGGTAACCCGAAACGCCAGAAAAGCACTGAATCCTAGCTTATTCCCGTGTTTCCCTCCCACCCAATATATCCGCTTTTCATAATGTATCAGCCACTTAATCATATATTCGTTCACTTAAAACTACTAAGTAATCGCTAAACTAACTCACCCATCGAAGTCCAGCTAGAATGTGCTTTTATTTAAACAACATGGCAATAATTCGACGTAAACAGTGAAACGCCTGTGGAATCCATGCGTAATTAGAACATAAACATTGTTTTCATAAACAACCCTATTGATGATACTGATAATACACCTTCTAAATACATTTTCAAAATAATAATTCCCAAAGAATTTAAATGTATCACGTTGGTCAATGACGTTAAATATTAACCATTTACCAAATCATTAGTGAATGACCACAATTATACAATTAATTTCATTCCTCCTTCAAAATCTACTATTCGAAACGATAACGCTTACCATATAACAACATTAAGCTATCCATGTGGTGAACAGAAAACGGTGTGTACAAGGATGGAACCAGATGCACAAGACTGTTAACGTGTGTATGATAAAGTCAACAACAATCAATAACAATGTAATGCAACCTACTAACACATCTCCTCCTGCAACGTCGTAGCCTCCGGATCGTCCACCCATCCGAATTTCGCCTAGCGACAGCAGAAGCACTCGCGCAACGCAAATAAAGCAGCGCACACAAAAGACACATCCGTACGGCACCACAACGGGAGGGAGAAGGAGAGAGAGTGAAAGAAAGCGAAATGAGCTACCGAGGCTGAAGGTCAACAATATCCCGAGATTATTACAGTTACTCCAGCTTTACTAATTAACTCGTATCAGCCTTTAAACACAGTGGCTGCAAGTGCATTCTCCTCACTTCAATTGCTTTAAGACACAACACGGCGCTAACAACCCCTGTATTACTATCAATCGAGCCTCAACAAATATTTTAAGAGAACGTAGGATACCGTGCTGAATACAAAAACCAGGCTCTGTTACGACACTTTCTCTGGAAGCCAATACTAATGCATCACATATAGCACGCGCCTTGGACGGTAACGTGATCAAAAAGCTAATTATTTAGACACAGGACGAGAGCTTCCATAATTAAGCCGTACTTTATAAATCGGAGGAACTTTATCAGTGGATTGACTTGATGCATGGATTAATATGTTAAATGTTATATTATTATATTATTAATTTACAGATATCATTATTGATAACGACAGGGAATAATTAGAGGATATTTCATGCTTTAGGCAGCTTGGTGTTGGTTAGTGTTTCCCTCCCCGCCCTCCCTCTTCTTCCCTAATCCCATCCTTCTGCTGCTGCCCCCCCCCCCCCCTCCACCCAATCCTCCGTGTTTCCTACCCTTTTCCCTATTCTGCTCGACTCCCATCCTTCCCCATCACCCCCACCCCTATTTGCTGCCGTTTCTCCGTGCTCACCGTCGCCTACCCATACCCTGACATAAATCTGATTTCCTTCACTTCCTCCCCACGCTCTCCCCTATCCCGTGCATCCTTCATTCACTTCTCTCTTGGTTGTCTTTTCACCTATGTCTTTCCACCTTCTTCTCTCCCTCATCCACCCTCCCGTCTATTCCATCCTTTTCTAACCTACCTTTTCATATATTTGACTATATTCTGCTTTCTTCACACTCATTCCCATATCCAATTCCCCTCTTCTCCTGTCTCTTCCACTTTCATTTTATATCATCTCCATTACACCACACCTTCCTCCTTACCTTTTATTAGTATTCTGAAGGTAATTGGTTATAAAACAGTGCGTGTCCAACTTATGGTCACTTGCATGATCGACCATCACCAGATATTTTATGATTGAGTAATCTATATAAAGCGTTTTATATATATACAGTTTAGGAAACAAAATATGACCATTTCTGAATTCTCCAACAGCTTATAATGATCAACCCTCGACATATAAATTGCTTGTTAAGGAGTAACCTAGAGATTAAATTCAGTTAGGGAAAGCTTCGAAAATTATAGACTAGTATTTGTGTTCTAAATCATGTGAACCATAAAGTGTTTGATAAATTAATCAGCTATTCCTAGACATTACAACCATTAGAACTATATAAATCTTAACGCTAGCTGTCCCATGAGCCCCACGAGAATAAAGTATTAGCACGCTGAATTCATTGCTCATAAATACGAAAGCTATTAGTAATTGATGAAAATTATGAAATATGCGAAGAAAAAGGAAAGCGAAAAATAGTTGAATAATAAACCGAAATAAAAACGAAAACAAATACTAACAAGACTATGCAGAAGCTGTTCTACCTGTGAAGTTCTTAGATTGGGGCCTAGCATTGGAGGGCTTAACCCTTTCACGCACATATGACACAGAGGTTGCCAGATAAGCAATAAGAAATAGAGTTCTCTCACTCTTATAATTACCTCTCCAAAATTAGTGTTCTGCCCACAGCTAACTCAAAGACAACTGCAGAGGTTGAAGTAACTAAACTAAAGGTTTCTAAATACCCCTGATGGTAACAAAGGCTTTAAAGTATCCCCAATAGGCTCAAAATCGCGTCATATGTCAGAGAGGGTTAATAGGCGTGTCGAGTGATATATGAGACCAGTACGTTACTCAATCTCACTCTCACTCTCTCTCTCTCTCTCTCTCTCAGGCTTCTCGTTACCTATTTCATTGATATCGTTGTAGCTTTATATGCAAATAGTTAACACCTTCCAACAAAGCCTGAACAATTATCTATAATTATCATAGATCATATTCATTAAAATATCAGTTCAAAAATAATAGTATGAATAAACATGTTCACTTAATACCACTGTTTTCATATATAAACGAAGAATTGACACTGATATTACGAGAAATGACAGGTATACATACATACATCACACTTCAATTATAAAGTTAACAAAGAATCCACAATAACTCCTGTACCGGCGACGTTTTTATAATTGTATTCTAGCTATATGTATACGTTTTTATAATTGTATTCTAGCTATATGTATACGTTTTTATAATTGTATTCTAGCTATATGTATACGTTTTTGTGCAGTTTAAGAATGACCTGTGGTAGAAAAAAGGGTCATGTGAGATAGTTCGAAGCCTGTTAATTGCTGGAAGCCCTTTTTAAGCTGAATATAATCGTCAAAAAAGTAGCCAGATTATACTCTAAATAATGTCACCATATATAGATTCCAAAAATGAAGACATTAACTATATGGCTACAATAGAACCGTCATCGTGCCTGCAGCTTGTAATCATTTAAACAAGTAGACAAGGAGAAAGTGGATAACAAGCCTCTGAAACCCCCATAACTCTTGTTAGAGGGTAGTGGTTATTGTTTTAGTCTTTTTATTTATTTATTTTATACTTTCCTCACTAGACCTCCATCAAGCTTAAAAACAAAACTAGACCCCCCCCCCGCCCCCCCTTCAAGATATACAGTATGTGTACATTTTTCGGTAGAAAAATATCACGGACAAAGGACGGTTCCTCCTAGAATTACAGGATCGCTATCGCTCGCCAGGAAAAAGTCGACACCTTAATGACACGAAAGGTCTTTATATTGGCAAACAATGGGTCATAATGTCTTAAAATCACGAATCTAATGGAATGCACGTCTTAAAATCTCAAAGCTAATGGGACTAAAAATGAGGGAGAAACAAAAAAACTACCTCGTCCATAAATAATAGTTGTGTTGTGATGAAAAGCAGCGTGAAAATGAAGACAAGGAGACCAATTGGGGTAATGAGAGAGTGGAAGGCATAATAAATACGATTTCTTAGCTAACGATAGGAAGACATGCTAATTAGTCATATTTCATTTGGGGGCTCATGGGTTGAGATAAACATGGAATGATAATCGCCAAGCTGTACATAATTATCTTGCAAAATGCAATGGCACTGAAATAATTATTAACAATGGTATAAAGGATTTTATGGATCGTCTATACCGGGCCTGTGACGTCACAAGAGTATAAGTCCACCATCCAGTCTAGGCTAAGGATACTGGTGTGACGTCACTATGACGTCACAGGCCCGGTATAGACGATCCGCAAAATCCTTTATACCATTGTTAATAATTATTTCAGTGCCATTGCATTTTGCAAGATAATTATGTACAGCTTGGCGATTATCATTCCGTGTTTACCTCAACCCATGAGCCCCCACCTTTAAGGCAGAGCTACATACTAATGTAGGACACCCTAAATCAGAATGTTGAAAGGCATGGTGAGAAAACAAATTATATATAAGAGTTTTTAGGGAGTATATAGTGTCTTTAATTTTTAACTTGAAGTTAAGGGAAGTTGAGGGAAGTGTTGAAGAAAGGTATGTGCAAGATGGTTAGTTTTCATAAAGGTTTCATGAATGGAAAGCACAACTTGTTTTGACTATGTGGATGAGGGAGACAAAAGGCAAAACTGCCTGTGACGAGCGCCTCCCCCAGAGTTGAAAGATTGACAAGGCCAAAATCAAGGAATGTTCGAGCCAAAATGTCTGGACACACGAGGTTTGAAGCAATTTATGTGATAGGATGAGGGGAAGGTGGATTCAGGGAGAGAGTTCCAGGGCTTAATTTTGTTTTTGTCTATGTGATTGAGGGAGGCAAAGGGCAGAACTGCCTATAGCGAGTGCCTCCCCCATAGTTGAAAGAGTGACAGGGCCAAAATCAAGGGACGTTCGAGCCAAAATGACTCGACACACTGAGTTTGAAGCAATTTAAGTCATAGGAAGAGGGAAAAACTGATTCTGGGAGAGAGTTCCAGAGCTCAGCTGTTGAGTAGAAATAAGTTTGAGAGTAACGTTTCACTCTCGGGTTGGAGAGTTGCACAGAGTAGGGGTGGGATTGAGTTGCAAGACGGGTACCACGTGCCCTACATAAAGGAGGTGGTATATACTGGGAAAGCTCTGAGGAACACTGACTATTATAGTAGCGATAGAATAGCGAGAGAAATGCAACATTGCGGCGGAGAGAGAGAGATTGCAGAGAGTTGGTGAGTGGAAGGGAGTTAATGATACGAAAGGCCTTCCTTTCAACTTTGTCTAGGAGAGCGGTGTGAGAGGAACCTCCCCACACATGTGAACAATACTCAATACAAAGACGCATTATGCCCCTGTACAGAGCAAGAAGCTGTGCAGGGGAAAAGAACCCCCTAAGGCGGTTGAGCACACCCAGCTTCTGAGAGGCTGCCTTAGCAAGACTGGTAATATGGTCCTTCCAACTGAGAGCAGAAGAAAAAGAAACACCAAGAATATTAAGAGAAGATGAAGGATTGATTTTTGTATTGTTGAAGAATAAGGGATAGTCCGCTGGGAGTTCCTTACGGGTAGATAGATGGAGAAATTGGGTTTTGGAATCATTAAAGGTAACAAGGTTTTCTCTGCCCCAATTGGAGATAGTATTTAGATCAGAATTTAAGAGTTGTATGGCTTCATTACGTTTGTCGTTGAGGGATTGCTGGCTGGGGCGTTCTGAAAAGCTAATGAAGTAGTGTAAGGTAGAGTCATCTGCGTATAAATGGCTGGGAATTGAGGTACAGTTGAGGAGATCATTTATCAAAATTAGAAAGAGAATAGGAGATAGGACAGAGCCCTGAGGAACACCGGAGTTAATAGGGTGAGGAAGTGAACGATGGCCGTCCACAACCGCGGCTATGGAACGGCCGGAAGGGAAATTAGAGACAAAGGCATAGATGGAGGGATAGAAACCGAAGGAGGGTAGTTTAGACATTAATTATTTGTGCCAGACTCTATCGAAGGCTTTCGATATGTCTAGTGCAATAGAAAAAGTCTCACCGAAGTCCCGGAAGGAGGATGACCAAAAGTTAGTAAGATATGAAAGAAGATCACCAGTAGAGCGACCCTTGAGGAAGCCATACTGGCGATCTGAGAGCAGATTATGAGAAGAGAAATGCTTATTAAATTTGGAAGCAAGAATAGTTTCAAAAACTTTAGAAAGACAAGAGATGAGAGCAATTGGACGATAGTTGGAGGGTTGACAGCGGTCACCCTTCTTTGGGACAGGTTGAATGTGAGCAAACTTCCAGCATGAAGGGAAGACGTTAGAGGATAGACAGAGACGAAAGAGTTTGCCTAGGCAGGGAGTCAGCACGGAAGCACAGTTTTTGAGAACAACAGGAGGAACAATTGTTGAACAGAAGTAAGATTGGGAGTATCGTTTCACTTTTGAGTTGGAGAGTTGCATTGATGATGAATATCTGACTTTGTGTTTACTGGAGGTTCTGAATGAACAGAAGTAGACAGAGGAGATTGTAGAGGACATAGGAGGAGGTTTGAAGAAGAGTAGCTGGATTGTTATTGAGTGGAGATTAATAATGAATATAGTCTGTATTCTATTCTGGCGGTAAATTGTAATGTCTTCACTTTAATAATTCAGCTATTACGGACATTTGGAAGTGAATTATATGTTGTTAATTAAGAGTAGTTGATAGTTATACACTGCAGAGACAGAATATGTTCATAGTTTTCTATTAGGTATTGATAAATCGGTTGATTAAGGATTCAATTTACCGTCAGTTGGAAAGAAATATACTATAATAAGGACAAAGGCGTGTTGGGAGTATTGAAGAAGAGCAGCTATATGACTGTTATCAAGAGACTGAGTATAACACAAACATAACGGTACAACACAGAGAGTAGGGACTTATTATTATTGAAGAATAGCTGTATATTTACTTACTAGATAATGTGTGTGGGTGAACAAATACTACAGACATGAGGAATGAAGGAAGCATTGTAGAGTAGCTTGATGACTATTGGTTGGAGATTCGGAGTTTATAATTATATACACGGAAAGAAGTTATTGGAAAGACGATGAGGGCACTAGTGTATCTATTAATTACATATTCTATCGGAACTGTATAGATAATAGTAAATCAGAAATTGTATAAGGTTAAGATATGTGTTTATTTGGTAGAATTCATACACATTTGTCCGTCCTTCCCTTTTCCCATGCTAGTCTACACATTTCACATACCTATTCAATCACTATCTCACCATCATACTAGCCATCTGGTATGGTATTACTATTGTAAACATTAATTATATATACTGTGTATAAACCGGTTTATATGTATATCTAGATAATATATATATATATATATATATATATATATATATATATATATATATATATACATACAGTATACAGTATATATGTATATATACATTTTTGTATTCATTGAATTACACAATATTATACATCAATCTAATCTATCTCCCTCTCTCTCTCTCTCTTCAGCCATAAATATTGGATTTTCCGCCTCAGCAGGTTCAACCAAGGGGGCCCGGCTCTCCCCTTGCCCCCTTCTCTTTCTCACCTAGTTCACACCTTTTGCTCTCAACTTTCTCATGTCTACCTTTCATCGTCTGTACGCCTGCCTTTATCGTCTGCGTTTGTTTTGCACAGCCATAAAATACACTTACACACACACACACACACACACACACACACACACACACACACACACACATACTAACACACTCACATCTACTTGAATGTGCACTACCATTAATCATAAAATAGTAAACAAATAATTCAAGTCTATTTATGCATCATATTTATGCATCATATTTAATGAACAGTTGCTCACATAAATTATGTTCCTCGTCGTGATCTTATGCATGAAAGTATAAATTGTATGAATGAATTGCGAGTGTGGTTTATTTTAATGAATTGCGAGTGTGGTTTATTTTAATGAATTGCGAGTGTGGTTTATTTTAATGAATTGCGAGTGTGGTTTATTTTAATGAATTGCGAGTGTGGTTTATTTTAACTACCAGTTGTCTCGTCAGATGATTTTAGGGGAAGGTTTTTAGTTGATGCCTTAGACTTCCATTAAGCTTAAAATTACTTCCCCTAGACTCCCTTTCAAGATAAATTTGTACATTTTTCGGTAGAAAAATGTCCCGGCCGAAGGCCGGTTCGCCTTAAATTACAGGCTCGCTATCGCTCGCCAGGAAAAAAATCGACACCTAAATAGCTCAAATAGTCTTAAAATTTACAGAAATTGGACGAGGGTTCTTAAAATCGCCAAACTAATGGGGCAAGCGTCTTAAAATATAAAAAACAATGGGGCTAAACATGAGGGAGAGAAGGATCCAGAAAAAAATCCTCCAGGTGGAAATCTCCCCTTAACCACAGCATAAGAAACTACACTCGTAATGCAATCATGCGTATTATATTTCAATGTATAAGATCACGGAGAGGAACATAACTTATAGGGGCAAATGTTCATTGATCACGGAGAGGAACATAACTTATAGGGGCAAATGTTCATTGATCACGGAGAGGAACATAACTTATAGGGGCAAATGTTCATTGATCACGGAGAGGAACATAACTTATAGGGCAAATGTTCATTGATCACGGAGAGGAACATAACTTATAGGGGCAAATGTTCATTGATCACGGAGAGGAACATAACTTATAGGGGCAAATGTTCATTGATCACGGAGAGGAACATAACTTATAGGGGCAAATGTTCATTGATCACGGAGAGGAACATAACTTATAGGGGCAAATGTTCATTGATCACGGAGAGGAACATAACTTATAGGGGCAAATGTTCATTGATCACGGAGAGGAACATAACTTATAGGGGCAAATGTTCATTGATCACGGAGAGGAACATAACTTATAGGGGCAAATGTTCATTGATCACGGAGAGGAACATAACTTATAGGGGCAAATGTTCATTGATCACGGAGAGGAACATAACTTATAGGGGCAAATGTTCATTGATCACGGAGAGGAACATAACTTATAGGGGCAAATGTTCATTGATCACGGAGAGGAACATAACTTAGGGGCAAATGTTCATTGATCACGGAGAGGAACATAACTTATAGGGGCAAATGTTCATTGATCACGGAGAGGAACATAACTTATAGGGGCAAATGTTCATTGATCACGGAGAGGAACATAACTTATAGGGGCAAATGTTCATTGTTCAATGTTTATGGTTTTGCCTGATTCAGAAATGGCACTTATTTAATGTAGATTTGATGGTTTTATCGATCAATGCTTGAACAGATAAGTAGTAATTAATACAAACTAAATTATGTATTCACTAACTGATTATTTACTCATGTCCATATAATATACTATTGCTTCCATTTGGCATGCCCACTAGCAAATATTTTAGATAACTGGCAGCTATTGCTATGGTGGAATATATATATATATATATATATATATATATATATTAAACATGTTCGAATACATCCCCATTTATGAGTGTAAAATTATTTAT
This sequence comes from Paralithodes platypus, assembly GCA_032716605.1. Taxonomy (NCBI): domain Eukaryota; kingdom Metazoa; phylum Arthropoda; class Malacostraca; order Decapoda; family Lithodidae; genus Paralithodes; species Paralithodes platypus. The sequence goes on along the minus strand of CM064529.1, from coordinate 29,800,046 downwards.
AATTGTATTTTTACAGATCTTTCCTTGCTGTTATCAGTAGTTTGTACTGAACATGAAATGGTCTTGCCTTTAGCCAACATTCCCCTGCAATCCATGACCCCATTTTCCACAAGATGATTCTTAGCTTAAGAAATACTCAGATAATTAGTGGATTAACTTAACTAGTTTGTACTTCTTTGATTCAAACAGGACATTCTAAAGCTGAGTAAAATCGTTAAGTGGTAGCCAGAATAAACTGAAAATAAACGGCATTCCACTGAATGCATTAATACAGTACCTGCAATTAGAAATGCTCTTCATGATAAGAATAATATAATTGAGTGACAGATGTGCAAATGTGAATATATTCGTTCTACCAATATAGACAGTGACAATATAGCTGAAGTTAACGTATTTGAGAATTTTCCGTATGCTGAACATATGTGTACCTTTTGTCAAATACAGTTTTATATCGCACTCGAATTAATACAGATACACGTAATTGGCTACGTAATACAAAGTGAAATCAGAGCCTTGTTTTAGAGAATATTCAAATAAGCTATATTGAACTGGTTGAGAATCAGTGGCATGATAGCCTACTCCGCATTTTCTCTAACAACGTCAAAGATCCATTCATTATTAACCCATTCAGTACCGGTGATATCCTTTTAATTATATTCTGGCAACTATTTGATGGTTTTATTCAGCTTAGGCAGGATGTCTACCTGTTAAAAGATAACCGACTATCTCAATTAATCCTTGTAGCTACCATATATCCTCCTTAAGCTTCATAAAATCATATAAATGCAGCTGGGAAAAAAAGTCGTCGCTGGTACTGGGAAGATTTTCAGCCAAGGATTTTTTTGCTGAACACATTTCTCCCTCATGTTTAGCCCCACTGTTTTTGATACTTTAAGACGTTCGCCACATTAGTTTGGCTATTTTAAGAACTTTCGCCCCATTTCTGTCAATTTTAAGACCTTTCATGCCATTTAGTTGTCGTTTCTTTTCCTGGCGTGCGATAGCGAGCCTGTGATTTAAGAGGAATCGGCCTTCGGCCAGGACATTCTTCTATCAACAAATGTATAAATGCAAATAAATACGCCCATCTGCCCTTAAACATATATCAATTGGTTCAGAAGTGCCCCCACTGTGTACCGTACGCTGTGAAGTGCATGCCTGTAATATTGACTATAGCTAAATTGGCACGCATGTCAAGTGTGTGAACATTCGCTTTTGTGCAGTAATTTAAACAGTTGTATTCAGGCTTTTGGAACCCATCGATAATTCTAATGAAGATAATTATGTAATAAATATCAGGTTAAGAGGGCATATGTTTTTGTCTGGACTTCCTTCTCCCTATTGTTTAGTCCCATTAAAGACGTTTGCCCCATTAGTTTGGCGATTTTAAGATCTTTCGCCTCACTTTTCTGTCAGTATTCAGACCTGTCGTGCCATTATTTGTCTATGGTTTCCTGGAGAGCCATAGCGACCCTGCAATTTAGTAGGAATTGGCGTTCGGCCGGACTATTTTTCTACCGAAAAATCTACACATTTATCTCAAAGGGGGTTCTTGATTTTTTTTTTTTTTTTTTTAAGCTTAGAGGCTTAAGAAGCAAACTAAAAATCTCCCCTTAAAAGTGTGTTGGGTCAATATATCCCGCATAATTCAGTGGTTGAGAAAAACAGTAATTTGCGGTGCTTGGGGTACACGTCAATACTTCACTGATGGCGGTGTTATGGCAATTATTTTTCGGGCAATTGACCCTTCCAAAAATTCACCTGAGACTTGTGATGGATGCTTCCGAAGTAGTGCCAGGTTATACAAAGTTTATCACGATTTCTTAGGATTCTGCGTGTTTTACTATATACTAGATGACTACACTAAGTGCTTATATAGTATGGTAGTTGTGGGAATGTCCATATGTAGAAAGAAATAACTAAAAGCAAAATTATAAGGATGATTAACTATCATAGCAAAAAAGCGCAAAACTACCTTCTTCCATATAAATATAAATATATGCTATCTAATATTATGGGTGACTTTAAAATATAATTAGCATCAATATGCAATGACTAATATGTATCAGCTACAGAAAGTACGACATGTAGCTTATAATTAAGAATTGTGGACGGAGAGGGAGGCTGGAGAACTGCGGGATATCGACATTTAAAGGGCCCAGGTCACTTACAGTACAAAACAACGATATCGACATTTAAAGGGCCCAGGTCACTTACAGTACAAAACAACGATATCGACATTTAAAGGGCCCAGGTCACTTACAGTACAAAACAACGATATCGACATTTAAAGGGCCCAGGTCACTTACAGTACAAAACAACGTGTCTCAGGCGGCAACTCCATGAATTCTTGGTAGGGTCAATTGTGGCCTGGCAGTTTCTGAATTATACAGTTAAAATACTACAGTTGCCTAAATCCATCTACCTTTCGCTTAGTTGTCGATAATTATGCAAACATGTCCCGATATATTAGGAACTTATCGTTTATTTAAAAAAAAAAAAAACAATTGTATGCAAAAATACACACACACACATTTACTTTTTGTTCTCTCTCTGAATGTATTTTTTAATTATTATTTTTACGTTTTGTTATTCTATATTTACTTTTCATTAGGGAAAATATTGGCATTATGTTTTTCTGCTCTATTGCATATGTCAACATGTGTTGATAAGGACAAGAACACTGCATAGACCTAACATCGCTTGCGGAGGCTTGCCGTGGAAGTGGAAATACCCCAAGCTAGGAACTCTCTGGCCAATCAGGAACGAGGGTGTGTGATGCCACGACCAATCACAGGCATTTGGGAAAACAATCTCAATATTATGGGGGTCTAATTTATTTCACCAAAAGAATCACAATTTTCTTTCTCTTGTCTCAATCATTATAATAGCATAGGTTTTTGTATTTTTTTTCTTCTATGTGATTGAGGGAGGCAAAAGGCAGAACTGCCTGTAGCGAGTGCCTCCCAAACAGTTGAAAGAGTGACAGGGCCAAAATCAAGGGACGTTCGAGCCAAAATGCCTGGACACACGGAGTTTGAAGCAATTTAAGTCATAGGAAGAGGGAAAGACTGATTCTGGGAGAGAGTTCCAGAGCTCAGCTGTTGAGTAGAAGAAAGCTTGAGAGTAACGTTTCACTCTTGGGTTGGAGAGTTGCACAGAGTAGGGGTGGGATTGAGTTGCAAGACGGGTACCACTTGCCCTACGTAAAGGAGGTGGTATACACTGGGAAAGCTCTGAGGAACACTGATTATTATAGTAGCGATAGAATAGCGAGAGTGATGCAACATTGCGGCGGAGAGAGAGAGTTTGCAGAGAGTTGGTGAGTGGACGGGAGTTAATGATACGAAAGGCCTTCCTTTCAACTTTGTCTAGGAGAGCGGTGTGAGAGGAACCTCCCCACACATGTGAACAATACTCAATACAAGGATGCACTATGCCCCTGTACAGAGCAAGAAGCTGTGCAGGGGAAAAGAACCCCCTAAGGCAGTTGAGCACACCCAGCTTCTGGGAGGCTGCCTTAGCAAGACTGGTAATATGGTCCTTCCAACTGAGAGCAGAAGAAAAAGAGACACCAAGAATATTGAGAGAAGATGAAGGATTTATTTTTGTAATGTTGAAGAATAAGGGATAGTCCGCTGGGACTTCCTTACGGGTAGATAGATGGAGAAATTGGGTTTTGGAATCATTAAAGGTAACAAGGTTTTCTCTGCCCCAATTGGAGATAGTATTTAGATCAGAATTTAAGAGTTCTATGGCTTCATTACGTTTGTCGTTGAGGGATTGCTGGCTGGGGCGTTCTGAAAAACTAATGGAGTAGTGTAAGGTTGAGTCGTCTGCATATGAATAGATGGGAATTGAGGTACAGTTGAGGAGATCATTTATAAAAATTAGAAAGAGAATAGGAGATAGGACAGAGCCCTGAGGAACACCGGAGTTTATAGGGTGAGGAAGTGAACAATGGCCGTCCACAACCGCGGCTATGGAACGGCCGGAAAGGAAATTAGACACAAAGGCACAGATGGAGGGATAGAAACCGAAGGAGGGTAGTTTTGAAAAAAAAAAATTGTGCCAGACTCTATCGAAGGCTTTCGATATGTCTAGTGCAATAGAAAAAGTCTCATCGAAGTCCCGAAAGGAGGATGACCAAGAGTTAGTAAGATATGAAAGAAGATCACCAGTAGAGCGACCCTTAAGGAAGCCATACTGGCGATCTGAGAGCAAATTATGAGAAGAGAAATGCTTAAGAAATTTGGAAGCAAGAATAGTTTAAAAATCTTTAGAAAGACAAAATATGAGAACAATTGGACGATAGTTGGAGGGTTGATAGCGGTCACCCTTCTTGGGACAGGTTGAATGTGAGCAAATATCCAGCATGAAGGGAAGACGTTAGAGGATAGACAGAGACGAAAGAGTTTGCCTAGGCAGGGAGTCAGCACGGAAGCACAGTTTTTGAGAACAGGAGGAACACCGTCCGCCTTATTAGTATTAAGCCCAGAGAGGGTAGAAAGTACATCTTTAGAAGAGATTAGGATATTAGGCATAAGTAAGAGAGAGGAGGGTGGAGAGGGAGGAATAGCACCGGAATCATCCAAGGTGGAGTTTCTAGCAAAAGTTTGAGCAAAGAGTTTAGCTTTGTCAGAGGAAGAAGTGATGGTTGTGCCATCAGAGTGGAAAAAGGGGAGGGAAAGATGAGGAAGAGAAATTGTTGGAGAGGTTTTTGGCTAGATGCCAGAAAGGTTGGGAAGAGCTAGAGTTGGATAGTTCAGTGCATTTATTATTGATGAAAGAGTATTTGGCAAGTCGAAGAACAGATTTGGCTTGATTCCGGGCAGAAACATAGGAAGAATGAGAGTCTTGAGTTTTAAGGCGTCGGTACCGTTTGAATGCTCCTTATTGCGGACAGCAGTAGAACAGGCGTGAGTAAACCAAGATTTTTTAGCATTAGTCTGAGAGAAAGAGAGTGGAATGTATGCTTCCATGCCCGATAGAATTACCTCGGTAATGCGTTCAGCACTCTCCGAGGGTCCCCGGCCACGGAAGCAGAAATCGTTCCATGGGAAATCAAAGATGTACTGCCGGAGAGCCTTCCAGTCGGCAGCGCCGAAGTGCCACAAGCGCCGCCGGCTAGGAGGATCGGGTGGCCGTACTGGAGAGATAGGACAGGTGACAAAAATAAGTTTATGGTCGGAGGAGCCCAAAGGAGAGAAAAGGTCAACAGTATAAGAAGAAGGGTTGGAAGTTAGAAACAAGTCAAGAATGTTGGGCCGATCTCCGATGCGATCCGGGATATGGGTGGGTTGCTGAATTAACTGCTCTAAGTTATTTAGGATAGAAAAGACGTAGGCTTCTTCACCAGCTGGGTCAGTAGTGTGAGAGGAGAGCCATTGGCGGTGGTGAACGTTGAAATCTCCTAAGATGGAGATTTCTGAGAAAGGAGAAATGGATAAAATGTGTTCCACTGTAGAGTTTAAATAGTCAAAGAATTTGAGAAAGTTGGTAGAGTTAGGGGAAAGATAGAAATATTCTAGAAAAAAAAAAATAAAAAAGCACAGAAATATTTAGTAAGAGAACGACAGGAAAGTTTGAGCCATAAAGTTGAGAATTCAGAGGAGTCGAAATCGAGAACACGAGAGCAAGTGAGTTTGTTGTGCACATATGCACAACATCCGTCTTTGGCTTTGAAACTAGGATAGAGAAAGTAGGAGGATACAGAGAAGGGGCTGCTGGATGTTGCTACAGACACCTGAGTTTCGGTGAGGAAGAGAAGATCAGGTTTGTAGGAGGAGAGATGGTGTTCAACAGAGTGAAAGTTAGAGGAAAGTGTGCGAATGTTGCAGAAATCAATAGAAAGAGTAACAGGCCGAGGTCCAGGTAATTTTGTGGGGTCGTCAGGGGATGGTCGGTCGGGTGTGGGGGCATTTATGGTCCCCCCCCCCCCCCCTGGGGATTCCGAGGCTGGGCTTAAATTAATAATGTTTTAAAATCTTGGTATGGAGGAATGAAGTGTGGTGTGCATGTTTAGTGTAGTGAAGTGGATAGGAGGAGAAGGTGTTTGTGAGAGCTAGCTGGATTGCTCTCAGTGTAAATGAGGCACAAAGAAAATCAGTAAGAGAGGCCAAGCAAATGAAACAGGAGTTCCAGCGACTCTTTATCACATGCCTATATCCTCACCTGGGTCTAGCCCTGATCGATTGGTGCCTACAATCTCCCCATATACATACGATATACAGTATATCATATATCATATATCATACGATATCGAAATAACTACCAATATAGCCTGCAATATATCATAGGCCAATTAAAAGGGTTAAAAACGTAAATTTAATGGGAGTGAATTACGTTGATCTGGCATATAACCAGACAAATTTACACACACACCACGCACCCCAAGACCAACGTAATTATTTTGTTTCTTGATATAAGTTACCCCCTAATTACTTGCTCAACTTTCACTTCTGCATTCAAAGATAATTCCTGTTTAATGATCATTGTGTTCTATTTCATTTTCCAACTTGTTTATATATTGTTTGCCTTCGTACTGTCTCAAAACTTTCTTGCTCGCATTGTCTACACCTGCTTTGTTTGCTCTCTCAGTGCTCATTTTTGTTTTCAAATTTGTTGTGAATTACTGGTTAGGAAGAAACAGTAACGTATGATTTAAGAGGGGTGGGGGTGGTGGGTGACGAATGAAGTAATGGTGGGTCAAGTAGGGTGGTGCGGGAGGTAGAGAGGACGGGGGAGGTAAAGTGGTGGGGGAGATAGGCTACTGAGGGTGGAGTAAGGCAGGTGATGAGTGAGGTAATAAGGTTGAGTGAGGGAGGAAGAGTGGTGGGCTAGGGAGAGTGTCGGGTGAGTTAAGGTGGGTGGGTGGTAAGGGAGAGTGATGTGTGGAGGTAAACAAAGATGGGTAAGGGGTAAAGGAAGTATAGTGATGGGTAAGGTAGGAATGGTTGGTGGGAGGTGAGAGGGAGGAGGGTGACGGTGGAATAACAAGGGTGGTGGTGGGTGGAGGAGTGAGGGTACAAAGGAAGGAGTACAAAGGAAATCAAGCAACAACAGATCTAGTGACCCTTCTAGGTTGCTTGTCCTCCAAAACACTGAGGATCAAGTGTCCAAACAGTGGTTTAGAGTGGGTAAGGGAACATTGGAAAGGGAATTACTGCCCTGGAACTAATGTCCGTGGCAGGATTAGGAAGTTAGTAGGGGACAGATGGGTTAGTAACTGAGGGGGGGATAAAATAAAGTTATTCATTTACAAACGCAGTCAGTCGCGGGTTTGATGCGAGATATTTGTCTAGGCGGAGTTTAAATGAATCAACGGTGATGCAGTCTATAACGTTTCGGGGAAGCCCATTCCACAAGTTGACAACTCGATTGAAGAAGAAATTCTTAGATTCGTGTGAGTTAAAAGATTTACCAATAATTTTGCAACAAGATGGTGGATGAGGTGAGGAGGGAGAATGGTTCGTGACAGGTAAATTAACCCCTTCAGTATCGGTGACGTCCTTTTCATTATATTCTGGAAACTATTAGACGACTGTATTCAGTTTAAAAAGGGCTTCCAACAATTACCAGGCTTCGGAGTATCGCACAAAACCCTGATTACTACTACAGATCCTTCATAAAACTGCACACAATCGTCTAAATAAAGTTAGAATACCTGTATATATATATAACAAGACGTCACCGGTACAGAAAGGGGCCACAGGAAATACAGTAGAGAGAGAGAGAGAGACTTGGGAATTTATCCAGTTTAACACCGGGTCGAAACCATCGATATACTTATGGTGATGGGCTGGTCTATCAGAGTGAGAACTGAGCGATCTCTGCCATACCCATAGCTTACTCTGACTGTTCCTTTTACTTATATATTTTCTAGATCTCAAGTGACGGCGTCTCTTCCGTGGATTGACCTCCCAATCTACCAAGATTGGAAGCCAAAGTGTCACATTTTTCCTTTGCCCCTCAACTTTCTCTTCATAATTGCTGAGGGGCACAGGGCCCTGGGTGTGGCTTTGGTTTCCCGGGCGTTTCCGCACCCTCCTTAGCTCCCCACCATGTAGTGGCTTCGGTCACCCTGGCTTTATTAAGGTCAGCAGGGAGGGTTCTGTGGGGGCGCTCGGTTATGACCTTGGCCTTGCTCGGGGCCTTGGGGCTGTTCGGCCAGGCAGCTTGGGGAACAACAACAACAACAACAACCATCGATATATTATTTAGGCAAATATATTAGTGATGTCATGTACTTAATTGCCATGTCCAAACCGTCGGCAATTCATTATAATATACGCCCTAAATAACTAATAACAAATCTAAGGATGTAGTATCCGGGCTACGGTCATCATGTTTACATAGATCGTACGCTCATGGTTTCGGTTTTGTTTTTGTGTTATTCTGTGTTTACCCCCTGCTGGCAACATATATGATGATGACAATAAGTCATGGGGGGGTGAGGGGGTGCAAAGCCCCCCTCAACTTATTTTTGTGTCCCTCGGCAGTCAAAATTGCCAGAAATGTGATCACAGGGAGGAATATGTTTTGTTGCTTTGGTGTCTTAAGATTGATGGATAATGTTTGTTTTTCAATTCCCGACAGGGTTTATAAAATAACACGCCTAAAAAAACAAAACAAGGAAAACAAATAAAAAATTGTTGTAAAAATCGTCCCCGGTTTTAAACAGGATATTTACCGAGACTTGTTACTGATCCCTCTACTATAGCAAGACACTGAAAATCATTCCTTGAAACGGATATTCACTATACCTACCTCGCCTATACATGAAAGAAGTAAACGAACATGACGAATATCAAGAGGAGGCAGACAAAGAGGTCAAATAATACGAGGAGATGGGAGAGGAACAAGCAGGCACTAAACAATTAGGATAATTTATATAAATACTTACCGCGCCGATACGTTGAAGAAGATGATGACGAACAAGATGAATAAAAGGTGGAGGAAGACGAAGAGGCCAAGTAAGACGAACAGTTGGAAGACAACACACGGGTAGTAAACAAGCGGGGCAGTGGTTGAACCATAGAGTACAGAAGGATAGAGCTGAAAGTGTGATGTCACACGGTTATTTTGCCAAGCGTCCTAGGGATTTGGTGGCAGCACTGTTGTAGGGCATACAACCAAAACACCTCAGTCGTTTTTCTTTATTAGATACTCCTTGATATCTGTGTACCTGGCTTGTCTGCAGTATTACCAAAGTTCAGGGAAATTCAGCAAAATGAGGGGGGGGGAATAGATTAAAGAGGGAACGTCTATAACCCTGCTCAGGCATATTTGTTCCATATGGGGTCCGCGCGCATGCGTAAAACACGTTTTTTGCGAATATTTCACAGCCGGAGGCCGATGGCAAGAAGTTACGACGACGAGCAGTCAGTCTGCATCGTCCTACGACTGGGAGAGGGTGTGAGCCACTGCTCTCTCTCCTCCCCTTTCCTGTACCAACCTGTCCGGTCACCATATGGGGTCCATAATCCCAAATGTGTACTACAAATTTCCCCTTCGTATCAAACTTTTTTTTAGCCCCAGAGTTCTGCCTTGTTGTCACCCAAGACCCTCAGCCATCCCCTCCACGGCCCTGCAACCAAATTAATCCAGCTTATGTAATGTAAGAGATATGCCTTGCCTGTTTTGACCCTTTTTTTCACTATTTTTTTTTTTCATAGACTTAATATTTACAATAGTCTAATTTGCTCTTAACATAATATTTAAGCATTAATTGTAGTTTCTATTGGTAACAAGCAAATCAAAATCCATCAATTAGTTTTCGGGTGAGAGCCGTTTAAAGTGCCGGTAACCATATGGGGCCACATTGCTAATTTCGCCACACTTCTGGGAAATTACCTGAGCAGGGTTAAGAGTGATTCAATGTTGGTAAAAACACTTTTAAATTATTTGAAATAAATTAGATATATAAAAACGAGAGAAAAATATTAGGAGTACATATACAATATAAAATATACTTACTTATATATGATGTAAACTGTGTAGCTACAAGCAACACAACAATAATTAAAATGTCGTTTTGAATATATATTATTAGTTACATGTTATGTAGATGTTAATTTATAAAGTTGCACTACAACAGGACATTTCATGAAATACGTTCATAGGTTATACTTATGACACCTAGGGATATTTTGGCCCAGCATGTTTGACGTTGGCAACTCCCCACTCTCACAACAACAATGGTGGGCCCAGGTGGGGTTAGAAGAGACGTGGCTGTGAACCTCTTCATAATGACGACAATTTCACGTTGATCTGGCCTTTACAGTAGCCTCTACTTATGTCTATTTTACTCTGTCATGTCTATACAGTCTCTGGATAGCGTAGAATTGATTATTAATAGCGTTATTAGTACAAGGTAGATATTATTACAAATTAATGGAGACCGTCCCATTTTCCTTTGCGATCATGCTGCCATCTCTCGAACACGCGGAACGCTATTTTCAGATTTGTAGCGTCTCTCTTTCCTCTCTATCCTTCTGTACTCTATGGGTTGAAGTAGGACCCCACTGGAGTTGATTGGTTCACGTCCGCCTTAATCTTCATCCTCGGGCTCGAAAATTTGATAATTTGAAACGGGTGGTGTAACATAATTTATTAAGGTAAGGATGTGCTCGGGCGTTCTGCCTGCCTTGTTTACACTACTCGGCGGCGGCGGTGTATGCTCGCGATCATGTTTCCGTCTATTTTGACAGCCGTTGGATACATTAATATGTTGAGCCCCCCCCCCCCCCGTGACTTATTGTCATCATCATATATATTGACAGCATTAACCAAATAACCGAAACAATCGCCGTCAAAATAGACGGGAACTTAACCGCGGCGATCAACCTATGTAAACATCCTTCCCCATATTAATCTATAGTACCAATTTGATAGACATTTTAATGTCTTAATTAAATTTATTGAGGAATAATAGCACGCATATAATATTACATAATTCATCGCCTGCGTCTAAAAGTAGTTCGATCCGCACTTTCGATTCCATCTAAAGTATATATGTCACTTTTCACATTTCTTCATATACGGGTTTGAAATACACCCCATGATGACCTATATGACAACTAGATGAGCGATTAATAACGTACACATTGCTGGTTGGGAAGAATGGGTTTAGAGAAAACGAAATATACATGGACGCTGACAGATAAACTAAAACTACTGCGGAAAACATACATTCCCGGTTAATGCAACTGATTGACTACCTGCAAGATTAAAAATGAAATTAATGGAAATACCAAGCTTAGACATTTTGTTCAGATGAAATTTGAGTATATTCCTGTTAACATTAGACACATCAAGGTATATAGGCCTTATCAGACCAACCCGAGATGATGTGATAAATGTTTACCTGCGTTACATACGGAGGGTAATGGTAGAGGAAGAGTGGTGAGAGAGGAGGGTAGAAGGATAGTAGGAGAGGAGGTGGAAGGATGGTGGGCGAGGCGGGGTAGTGGAAGAGGGATGGTGGGAGAGGAGGAGGGTGGTGAGAGGGGAGGAGGGATGGTGGAATAGTAGGTGGAGGGATGGTGGGTGAGGAGGAGGAATGGTGGGTAAGGAGGAGGGATAGTGGTAGAAGAGGAGGGGGAGAGGCAGGGTAGTGATGTTGGAAGACAATAGTCCATTCATTATAAGTAGGCCAGTAATCGTGAACCCTAACCTCTGTATCTCATAAAGGACTAGCTCAAATCGGTTGTAAATGTCTACACCTATTCCCTGGCTATCTCTTCCCAAATGGTAAACATATTAGCTCAATTACTTAAGTTGTTTAAGAGTAACACAGTTATTGATCAAGAGTGTTTGCCCAAATATAATAATAGCCTAAGGAGGGGTGTGTTGGTAAAAGAAGAGGGGTTGCGACGATGGGAGTAAATAGTTAAAATAGGACTTCAGAGGCTATCAACCCTATAGGATTATTAACCCAGCACACTGTAAGTCAAGAATCGCGTCAGGACTGGAGACCCTTATTGAGAACTCCAGTCCCTTGTGTGGGAGTAAAGATGGGCGAAACGAGAGGAGGGAAGGGGTGGGAAGAGAAGGGAATGGGGAGGAGAGGAAAGAAGGGGATAGGAGAAGAAAGCAAGGGGAAGGAAAATAAGGTAGGGGGAGGAGAGGCAGAAAGTGGGGAGGAGAGGAAGTTATGGTGAGGAAGGAAAGGTAAGGGGGAACAGAGGAAGGTATGTAGGAGGAAATGTAAACAGGAAGGAAAGGAGGCAAGCAAGGGGATGGGGGGGGGGGGGGAGCAAGGGGGAAGAAATGAAGGTAGAGAGAGGAGAGGAAGTTAGGAGGGAGGAGAGGAAGGTAAGGAAGAGGAGAGGAAGGTAGGAGGTAGGGAGAAAGAAGAAGGAGAGGGAACTTGGAAGAGGAGGAAAAGCGGTAGGGAGGTGAAACAGAAGGGAGGACAGGAGGAGGAATAACGAAGACAGGAAGAGAAGGAGAGATGGAAGAATATTGTTTAACCCACGGACCTCTAAACCAAGGAAGATTGCAAAAACGACCACTATATATAACATATTGTAACATTAACAAGTAATAACATGATTACAAATGAAGCACACATAAAACAAATGAAGCACACAGAACAATACCTTACCTAAACAGTGGCGGACGGAAGGGTAGGGATGGGTTCATGTCATATATTACAAATGAAGCACACATAAAACAAATGAAGCACACAGAACAATACCTTACCTAAACAGTGGCGGACGGAAGGGTAGGGATGGGTTCATGTCATATATATTACAAATGAAGCACACATAAAACAAATGAAGCACACAGAACAATACCTTACCTAAACAGTGGCGGACGGAAGGGTAGGGATGGGTTCATGTCATATATATTCTGCCCTTGTCTCCCTCACTGGTGATGTAGATACCACCAGGTCTCCCATCCTTCCCATTCTTGAAAATCACACAAACACGCACACAAAACCGCGAAAATCACACAATAAAAAACAATGCACGTGCAGAACCGGCGACACTGGACGGTGTGGGTAGCCGAGTGACTCGTGAGCTGTGAAGGTGGGGTGTACAAAGGAGTACAAAGGAAATCAAGCAACAACAGGTCTAGTGACTCTTCTAGGCTGCTTGTCCTGCAAAACACTGAGGATCAAGTGTCCAAACAGTGGTTTAGAGTGGGTAAGGGAACATTGGAAAGGGAACTACTGCCCTGGAACTAATGTCTGTGGCAGGACTAGGAAGTTAGTAGGGGACATATGGGTTAGTAACTGAGGGGAGGATAAAATAAAGTTATTCATTTTCAATCGCAGTCAGTCGCGGGTTTGATGCGAGATATTTGTCTAGCGGAGTTTAAATGAATCAACGGTGCTGCACTCTATAACGTCTCGGGGAAGCCCATTCCACAAGTTGACAACTCGATTGAAGAAGAAATTCTTAGATTCGTGTGAGTTAAAAGATTTACCAATAATTTTGCAACCGTTTTCCCGCGTGTAATTAGATTGGTCGATAGTGAAGTACTTACTACAGTTCATATTGTCGATGCCTTTGATGATTTTGAACACTTGAATTAAGTCACCTCTTAATCTGCGCTGGGTTAAAGGAAATAGATTTAATTCTCTAAGACGCTCTTCGTATGGTTTGTTCTTTAGGCTAGGTATCATTTTGGTAACTCTACATTGAACTCGTTCTAGCTTGTTTATGTCTTTTTGGTAATAAGGGCACCAGCATTGAACACAGTATTCCAGAAGAGGGCGGACTAAGGAATTGTAAAGGGTTAGGATAACGTCTTTGGATTTATGCTCAAATGACCTGCCTATAAAGCCAATTATTTTGTTTGCCTTCTTAACAACTTCTGAACATTGTTGACTCGGTTTTAGGTTACTCGATATTGTTACTCCCAGATCGGTTTCTCTGTTTACATTCTTAAGCTGAGTGCCATTCATCGAATAGTTTGCTTTCTCATTTAGGTATCCGATATGTAGTACTTTACATTTATCCGCATTGAAACTCATTTGCCAAATTTGGGCCCAATGTGACAATTTATCTAGATTGTGTTGCATATAGTCAACTTGATCTTTTGAGAGTACGCTATTTGCAATTTTTGTATCGTCAGCAAATTTTGAGATTGTACAGGTGAGACCCTCATCTATGCCGTTGATGTAAATTAGAAAGAGAATTGGTCCTAGTACCGATCCCTGGGGTACCCCGCTACTTACATTGGTCCATTTAGATGCCTTACCGTTTATGACTACTCTTTGCTTTCTGTCGCTGAGCCAATTTTCTATCCATTTCAACACACCGTCTTGTATTCCATGCGCTTTTAGTTTTAGCAGTAAACGTTTGTGGGGAACTTTGTCAAAGGCCTTTTGAAAATCAAGGTATATAATATCTACAGCTTTACTCTCATCGTAGAGGTTGAGGATATCGTGGAAGAAGTCTAAGAGGTTTGTTAAACAGGAACGTTTTTTACGAAAGCCGTGTTGAGTATCTTTAAGTATGTTATTTTCCTCTAAGTGATTTACGAGTCTGTCTCTTATGACCGTTTCTAGCATTTTACATACAACTGAGGTTAAGCTAATTGGACGATAGTTACTGGGTAGGGATTTGCTGCCTTTTTTTAATATCGGTGTTACGTTTGCTATCTTCCACTGATCAGGCATAGTTCCAGACTGCAAGGATTTATTGAATAGTAATGTCAGTGGTTTGGAGAGCTCATCCTTAGCTTCCTTTAGAACTCTAGGCGAGATTGTATCAGGTCCAGGCGTTTTATTTACCTTGAGTTTATCTAAACAATTCAATACTTCTCTCTCTGGAACGGTGATATTGCTTAGAATATCTGAATTATCAATCTGAATCGGCGATGGTGTAGGGATATCACTGAGGTCTTCTGTTGTAAAAACTGATGCAAAGAAGGTATTGAGGGCATTACTCATTTGTACTTCGTCTTTGGTGTATTCTCCATTTTCATCGACTAACGGTCCAACAGTTGAAGTAACTACTTTTTTCTTTCTGATATAACTATAGAATTCTTTCGGGTTTGTTTTACTTTGATTCGCAATATGTAACTCTAGGGTCTTTTTACTTTGCTTAATTCACTTTTTGGCTTTGCGTCGTAGCTCTACAAATTTCACCCGTTCTTCGTCATTTTGTGAGGATTTTAATCTATCATTAACACATTTTTTAGCAAGCAGGCAGTTTGAAATATCTTTATTCCACCATTTGGGCTTATTATTATGGCCTGGACGCCGTATTTTCGATGGTATGCAGTCTTGCACTGCTTTTAGGTAAGTGGTTTCGAATAACTTCCAAGATGTATTTATATGTCGTTATTGTTAATTAAAAAGCACCAGTCAGTTTCTTTAAACATAGCTCTAAGTTTATGAAAGTTTGCTTTCTTGAAATTAGGGACTTTTTCGATGCTACTATTTGGTTCGTTACTAGTAAAGTTTAAAGTGAAAGTTATCGTACGATGGTCGCTGTTACTGAATTCATCACCATCATTCAAATTCTCTATTAATTCTTCTTTTGTTGCAAGTACAATGTCAAGAACGTTATTACCATGGGTCGGTGTTCGAACAAATTGATCAAGCGAACTCTCTTGCAAGTTCGTATACAAGTCATGTCCGGAGTGTGAAGTAAGAGTATCGCCCCACTTGGTCACAGGTAAATTAAAGTCGCCAAAAAATACGGTATCTTGTGAGTTACTTACATCTGCAATTTGTTCATAAATTTCTCGGTCAGTTTGCACTGATTGAGCTGGAGGTCTGTATATTAATGCAAGTATTATTTTTGTACCTTTATTATTCTTTATTAGCACAAAAGATGTGTCGACGTTCACAATTTGAGGTTTTGACAAGAGGGTCGGGTTAAGACTTTCTTTGATATAAAGGAGGTGAAGGAGTGAGGGATGATAACCTAACACTACCCCAATTCTAACTACGTAACGGAATTTTAGTATAATTAGTCAACAATCTTAAGAACGAGTACCCCAAGAGTGTTATATTTAGCAAGTTAAGCGTGTTTGTGATATCATATATTATATGATAATTGTGCACTAGTCCTTATAAGAATGCATTAAGGGAATGTTGGCACCCCTGTTGGGCTGGACATGCTCACAGCAACACCCAAGCTTATGTTGCTCTCTCATCCTATAAAAGCCGAATTAAAAGCCATGGGATAGAGCTCTTTAACCAGTAAAGAACCTATTGCACATACATTATAACCTTTCATTAAATTAAAATATTCCTTTCTGTATATTTTTAAGTTAAAGGTATTGTGCAATAATAATACATGATTAAAAGTATCACAGCACCTGAAATCCTAGCTAAATGAGCGCTTTCGGTTACATCTACATCGTCACTTTTCACAACCTTATATTTAAGAGCTTTTCTCACACCGCCATTCCTTCTCTCTCTCTCTCCCCCCCCCCCTCTCCTTTCTCACCACCTCTCCACGTCTCCCACCATCTCCTCCTCTCCCACCATCCCTCCTCCTCTCCCACCTTCCTACCTTTTCTCCCACCATTTCTCCTCCTTTCCCACCATCCTTCCTCTTTTCCCACCAACCTTCCTCCTCTCACACCATCCCTCTCCCATTACCCTCCGTCTGTAATGCAGGCAATAAGGTATCAGAGCATCTGGTATTGGTCTGATAATGCCTCAGTAACTTATTGTGTCAAATGTTAACAAGAGTATACAGTATATCTGAACAAAAAGTCTAAGCTTAATATTTATATTATTTTCTTCTTTAACCCTTTCTGTACCGCTGACGTCCTTTTCATTATATTTTGGCAACTATTTGACGATTTGATTCAGCTTGGGAAGGATGTCTGCCAATTAAAAGGTTACACACTATCTCAATTAATTATTTTAGCTATCATACATCCCTCCTAAGCTTCATCAAATTGTCTAAATGTAGCTAGAATACAATTTAAAAGACGTCGCCGGTACAGAAGGGGTTATTGTTGCAGGTACTCAAGCATGCACATTAACAGAGAATTTATGTTTACAGTAGTAATCTGTTGCTGTTGTAGTTCATCCGTCAGTTTCCATGCATATTTTGTATTCTCTAAACCCATTCTTCCTAACCAGGTATATGTATGTTATTAACCCTTAACTGGGGGCGCGCAACATAAGTCGAGTGAAATAAATTTGGACTATGTGGCGGCGCGCGACATAGGTCGTGTGGCAATTTCAGCACGTAATGTTGCTGAGAGAGAGAGACAAGTGGTGGCAGGAGAGTAGCGAGCGTATGACTGCTCCAGACCACCGCAGCGGACCAACTGACATGAATCCCACCCTCCTCCACCCTCTCACACTCGCTACATAGTGAAATGTATGGGGAAAGTACCGAATTACATGGTTTTTGCACTCGTGTTGCACGGTTGTTGCAAGAAAACTAGCGGTCATACAAGGATCATTGTGGTGTCATTGGAAAGCTCTGTTTATGCCCTTTCAGGGATAGATACTTGTTTTACACTCTGGGTCTTATTTAGGCATGAAAATTATCACGTAAACAGCCCTATTTTGGGTAAAACACCCCGCTGGTGGCTACATATTATTTACCGCCTAGGCCGCTCTTTAGGTGTTAATCGCTCATGTAGGCTATTAGTCATGTAGGTCATCGTGTTGAGTATTTCACATCTGTATATGAAGGATTGTGAAAAATGAAAAATGTAGATGGAATTGAAAGTGCGGCTCTATCTAGGACGCAGGGGCTGAATTACATATGTATGTGTTAGTATTCCCCAGTACATGAACACTCACCCGTACTAAAAGTTGCTCAGAGGTGGGTCCTTCCTTCCCCTACTCCACCCTGGGCAGGTGGAAGGGGGGAGTCGGGTCCAAGTCTACCCCAACTTTCCACCCCCAAACTATCCCCAACTCCCCCACCTTCCTTCTCTAGCTGGCAGTTAGTGATTAGCGACGATTGTTCTCATGTATTACAAATTATTGTTAAGCCATCATTGCACACGCTTACAATGGCCAATATTAACATTTATTAGGAATTTATATATACAATATACTGTATAATTGTATTCTCAAAACGAGTTTCTATACACAACATGGGTTACACGAATCTGGGCTGGAGTGGTCTTCGCTCTCTCTCTCTCTCTCTCTCTCTCTCTCTCTCTCTCTCTCTCTCTCTCTCTCTCTCTCTCTCTCTCTCTCTCTCTCTTATTGCACTACTTTCTACGATCAAGACTTAATGTGATTTCAATATAATAATACCGTAATTAAATCCAATTTCATACAGTATTCAGGATATTATGTTCACCATTATTGCAACACATTAACAGTCGGGATTTTATATCAAAAAAGGAAAGGACTACAGGCAAAGTGGAATAGTGTTGCAACTCTTATTGATTGTTTAGTTTATCATTTGAATAAGTTTCTCTCATTCATTCAATACCATACATACTATAAACGGTCTGCATTTAATTGTATGTGGCTTATACACTTTTTGTAATCAAGTCAATGTAGAACTTGATACAAATTACTATAGAAGTCGGTGTTAACTTTTGTTAAGGTGTGAGTATAGAGCCCTTGAGTAGCAGGGCTCGCCTTCTCACTTCCCCCTTCTCTGTCTCTATCTGTGATCTCAGCCTCCCACCTCTACAAATCCCCAAATAAGGAATAGGATTAATTGGCAGTTTTACCATCAATTCTCCTCTATGTGTATCAAATGCATCACACACACTAATGAAGGGAAATATACAACATTCAGACCCGTTAAATCTTGGTTGTAGAAAGTGTGTGCTGTGAGAGAGTTACAAGGAATTATTAGTATCTCAAAGACCTTCCGGTCCATTTCGGGGAAATATTCGAAGTAGAAGGAGAGACATTTGTCAAATCACTACACTCCTTACAGAGTGTGCAAAATACTATTTACTGTCTTCTTGAACTGCTCAACTGAGGTAATGTTTACATACAACTTCTGAGGAAAGTTTCTTCCAGGAAGAACAGATAATAAATGGGAAACAGTTTCCAAAAATACTAGTGCATAACCTTTTCAATTCTAACTGCCAGCCAAGGTTGTGTATTGTATTCATATAGAGGCTAAACATGTTGCTATGATACACATTATCAAACCCATTATATATTTAAAAATAAATTGAATGAACTGACCTCGTAGTCTGCGTGTTGAGAGAGAGAGAGAGAGAGAGAGAGAGAGAGAGAGAGAGAGAGAGAGAGAGAGAGAGAGAGAGAGAGAGAGAGAGAGAGAGAGAGAAGCAGATCACTACAGCTGAGATTCTTGTAACCCACGTTGTGTATAGAGACTCATTTTGAGAATACAAGTACATAGTAATATATTGTAATAATACATTCTTAATAAATATTAAATGTTGGCCATTGTAAGCATGTGCAATGGTGGTTTAACAATAATTTGCAATGCATGAGAACAATCATCGCTAATCAGTAACTGCCAGCTAGAGAAGGAAGGTGGGGGTAGACTAGGACCCTACTCCCCCCCTTCCACCTGCCGAGGGTGGATTAGGGGAAGGAAGGACCCACCCCTGAGCAACTTTTAGTATGTGTGAGTGTACTTACAAGATTATACACACAAATTAACATTTCAATATGAGTTAAGGGTTCTTATGTATGTGTATTAGTTACTTTACTTGTTAAGGATCTCTATCTACCTATACTTCCACTGACTATACATACCCGGGGAATCGAGAAACTTTTATCTGAGGTAGACATCAACAAAGCGACTGGACCGGACAATATACCCTGCAGGATAATCAAGGCGAATGCTGCCATTCTTGCCCCTATCCTGCAGGTTATATTCTCACAGACCATTGACACCGGAGAACTTCCCCTTGACTGGCTATTGGCAAACGTGACTCCTATTCTCAAATCCGGAGACAGAACCCTCCCTGTTAACTATAGACCTGTTTCGATTACCTCAGTTCTTTGCAAAATTTTAGAACATATCATCCACCGACATTTAATGGACCATCTAGATAGGCAAAATATACTGACTGACGCACAGCACGGCTTCCGGCCCAAACGGTCGTGCGAGACACAACTACTTGTGACCACACATGACATTTCCCAAACCCTTAACGACCTCAACCCATAACCCTTAACCCTTAACGACGCCATAGTACTAGACTTTGCCAAAGCCTTCAACAAAGTCCCTCACCAAAGACTGTTAGCTAAGTTAGATTATTATGGCATCCGAGGACCACTTCTTCACTGGATTAAGACTTTCTTGACCAATCGGGATCAACGCGTTGTTCTCGAGGGTTCTCATTCTTCCACTGTCTCTGTAACTTCTGGGGTCCCACAAGGCACTGTCCTGGGTCCCCTGCTTTTCTTTTCATACATAATTGACCTCCCACTATCGCTTATTTCTACTACTAGACTTTTCGCAGATGATAGCTTAGTTTATAGACCAATTAGTAATAGGGACGATTGCCTTCGACTACAGGATGACTTAACTGCGCTTGAAGAGTGGGAAGCAAAGTGGCAGATGACATTTAGACCGGACAAATGTCACCATATCCGTTTCACCCGTTCAAATAAAATCATCCCATTCTCCTACAAACTCCATAGCACATTTTTGGATACTGTTCCCTCCCACAAATATTTGGGGGTCCACATCTCAGCGGACATGAGGTGGACCACTCACGTTAGCAGCGTCAGAGCAAAGACTAATAGGGCCCTGGGCTTCCTGCGCAGGAATCTCACCAAGTGTAACGCAAACATCAAAATTCTAGCTTTTAAAACACTTGTTCGGCCACACTTAGAATACTGCGACACCGTCTGGGATCCACACACTCCCAACAATATAAATAAATTAGAGGCCATACAAAACAAAGCTGCAAGATGGATCAGACGTTATTACAGACAAACTACATTTGTCACTTTGCTCAAACAAGACATTAAACTCGACCCACTTGCAACAAGAAGACAAATGCACAGACAACAGATGTTATATAAAATCACCAACAACTTAGTAGACATAGACATAGATATATATTTACACCCTACAAGTATACGATTTACGAGACGCAGCCTCAACCTAAAATACAACACATATTAGGCAAGCACGGACATATTTAGACAATAATTTTTTCCCCGAAGCATCCAAGAGTGGAATCACCTCCCATCTCATGTAGTTAATAGCCCCACCCTTGATTCATTTAGAACTAGGATCACCAATCATTACATCCCTAATCCTGAAGTAAGATGGTTTAGTATTGTGTTTACCTTGTCTGTATGTTTGTTTGTGTGCGTGTTTAGATGATGGTGATTATGGTAGTAGTAGTAATGTTGGCGGTGATTATCGCGAAGTTTGAGCAAAAACTTGAAAATACTATGATGCCCATTATTTTTTTATTTTGATCTTTGGAGTTTTTATTCTAAATTTGGTGAGCAAATACCAATGTCAATATCAACTCGTATTTTGCATATAGTGAAATTTGAGATCAAGATGAACATTATGAAATATTGTCCACTTTATTATACCCTGTGCATTAACGTTGACCTTTCGAAAAACTGTTTTGTTCTCTTTTCTGACGTTCACATTTACAAGCCAGATATAACTGTGACATTAGATTATAATCCAAAAATTAAGAAATTATTGTAATTACTTTAAAAAATCAGAATAATAACCTTTAACCATATCATTTAGCGTACTGACATATAATTTGGTCAAAATAATGTCAATGTAACCACCAACCTGTATCCTGAAACTAAAGATATGTGATTATAAAAATAAAATAAATATGAAATATTACGTACATTTTTAACCTTGATATTATCATTTTTGTATTGACCTTCGTATTGACCAAATTAATATACTTGTGAGATTATGTAAAAATACATTTAATGGTCTAGAAGGGGTTTCCAGACAGACAGGCGTACGACGGGCGACGGATAAGGCTGGCTGGTGGTGCACAATATACGGGCGAAATATGTGTGTGCGCTACCACTCTGCTTATGCAGAGTCGATAATTCATAAATGTTCTCAATTACCTTATTTTAAGAAAATGCAGGAATTAATACTCAAATCAGGTTTGCAGTAACATTGATACAACGGTTTTGGAGGGGGAGGCAAATTTATTCATTTTTACTAAAAAAATATACAACTTGACAAATACCATTATACAGTATATGTACAGTTTATTTACAATTCAGTCTCTGGAAATAGAAAACATTGGGTTCGATATACTGTATACCTTATTCCTCAAACACACACGCACTCACATGTATATACATTTCTATAACTTCAGTCGTTCTTGAGACCCTTTAGATAACAGAATTGGGCATTTTTTCATTATAATAGTATATTGTTGACTTTTACATATAACCCGAAAATTCATGGTACGTTCTTTAATCTGAAAAATACTCCTGTCGTGAATCTCCTTCTGTACCAGCGACGTCTTTTAAATATTGTTCTAGCTATATTTAGAAGATTTTGTGCAGCTTAGGAAGGATATGTGGTAGCTAAAAGTCAAATTCTTCCTTCTCTGTCTCTCCTCTAACATCTTCCCTTCTTGTTGCAAGTTCGCTCTCATTCAACCTGTCCCAAAGAAGGGTGATCGCTCTCAACCCTCCAACTATCGTCCAATCGCTCTCATTGCTTGCATCTCTAAAGTTTTTGAAACTATTCTTGCCTCAAAATGTCTTAAGCATTTATCTTCCCATAGCCTACTCTCAGACCACCAGTATGGCTTCCTTAAGGGGCGCTTTACTGGTGATATTTTTTTCTTATCTTACTAACTCCTGGTCATCCTCCATTCGGGACTTCGGTGAGACTTTCTCTGTTGTGCTAGACATATCGAAGGCCTTCGATAGAGTTTGGCACAAATCCCTAATTTCCAAACTACCCTTTTTCGGTTTCTATCCTTCCGTCTGTGCCTTTGTCACTAATTTCCTTTCCGGTCGTTCCATAGCTGTGGTTGTGGCCGGCCACCGTTCACTTCCTCAACCTATCAACTCGTTTTCGTCAGGCTATTGTCCTATCTTCAATTCTATTCCTATTATTCATTAACAACCTTCTCAACTGAACCTCCAACCCCATTCACTCATATGCTGACGATTCAACATTACACTATTCAACTAGCCTTCCACAAAAATATTCACAGCAGGAACTCCAAAACTCATATAAGGAAGCCATAAAGCACCTATCTTCTGATCTCTCTACTATCTCTAATTGGGGCAGAGAAAACCTTGTTACTTTCTTTGCTTTCAAAGCTCAATTTGTCCATCTGTCTACTCATTGCCCCCTTCCAGAAAAATAGTCCAACAATAACATACAAATTAACCCTTCTTCTCTAAATATTCTCGGTGTCTCTTTTTCTTCTGGTCTCTCTTGGAAAGATCATATTACCACTCTTGCTAAATCGGCTTCCAAGAAGCTGGGTGTGCTCAACTGCCTCCAGGGGTTCTTTACCCCTGCGCAGCTTCTTGGTCTGTACAGGGGCACAGTGCATCCAAGTATTGACTATTTTTCACACATGTGGGAAGGATTCTCTCACACAGCACTTCTAGACAAAGTAGAAAAAAAAGCCTTCCTTCTGATAAACACATCCACTCACCAATTCTTTGCAATCTCTCTCTCTTCGCCGCAATGATGCATCTCTCTCACTATTCTACCAATATTACAATAACCAATGTTCCCCAGAGCTCTCCGAGTGTATACCGCCCCCTCTTCGTAGAGCGCGTAGCATCCGTCTAACTACTCAATCCCAACCCTACTCTGTGCAACTCTCCAACTCTGGAGTGAAACCTTATTCTCAATATTTCTTCTAGTCAACAGCGGAGCTCTGAAACTCTCTCCCAGAATCAGTCTTTCCCTTTTCCTATGACTTAAATTGCTTCAAACTCCGTGTGTCCAGCCATTTTGGCTCGAACGCCCCTTGAGTTTGGCTCTGTCACTCTTTCAACTCTGGAGGAGGCGCTTGCTACAGGCAGGTCTGCCTTTTGTCTCCTTCACTCACATAGACATAAAAAATAAAGATGATCTGTAGCCTTTTAATGGGAAGCCGTCCTCCCGAAGCTGAATTAAATCATCTAATACTGTCCAGAATATGATGAAAACTGTCACTGGTACTGAACGGGTTAATCGGGTTAATCGACTATTTTGGTTTAGAAACCATTCAGCGTTCATAGTAATTTACAATATGTTTTCACATTTTCGGTAGTTGTCCACTTTTCGTTTATTACAAAATCTCTAGGAACACCTCTACAAAAACAAAATGTCACACAATTTAACACGTGTACGTGTATGTATATATTACTTTTGCTTTTCCTTAGGACTAACAGTACTTATTAGATGTACAGTATACATAAATCACAAAAATGTATATACAGAATAATCGTAACTATATCCTGACCACGAAGAGTGAGAGTGAAGAGAGGTTACATTCTTGATTCTAAAATACTGTCTACAAGGAAAAGTCAACTCATGACCCAATCACAAAATAAAGCTTTCTAATAATATTATCATGCCGTCTGTAATCAATTCCCAAATTAGAGTAGATACATCAGTTTGGAGGACAGACAGTACGTGTTTCCTTTTAAATTGTAGCTTTGGGAGTGTTGTGGGGGTGGAATGTGTGACTCCTTGTGTAAATAGGGCGGCGGGGTGGGGGGGGGGGGGGGGAGGAGGGCAGTTGTCAGTGTGTGGGGCTGTTATATGTGTGTGTGTGTGTGTGTGTGCGCGCGCGCACTTATTTTTCCAAATTGCTTTATGTCTGTGCTAATGTGTGGGCGTTGGGGTGTCATTTAAATGGCCACTTCCTTGGAGTGCATGTGTATGCATCTATATATTCAGTGTTCTTTGACGTTCTTGTGTATGTGTGTGTGTGGGTGTGGGTGTCTGTGAGTTTATGTGTACGAGTGATGAAGGTTGGCCACTTTAAACAACAAGTAGCCTAAACCCACACCAACAGAAGCAGAATCTAATCAAGATGAAAGTCACAGAAGCGCTTTTTCTATACACCTGTCTCCAGCAATCTGTTTGTATTTTTATCTTATCTATTTATTTATTGTTTTGAGGGGAGGCTTCTTTTCAAGTTAACTTGCACTATTTTCGGTTACAATTGCATATAAACCCTTTGAAGATTCGGACATATTTTGACAGTTTACTCTGGCCATACGGCATTTTATTCTGATTAGGTAGGATAAATGGAAATCACATGGTAAATTGAGATAGTCTTTACCCTTTTAATTCCCACAGGTTCTTCCTAATCTGTATAGAATCGTGTAGTGATAACCAGAATATGCTTTCAAAATATATCGTTATCTTCAAAGGGTTAACTCAGAAGCGGTCAGAACAATATTGCCCAAAAGGATAACATGCTCGGGAAAGTCCCCATTAGAACCCAGATCATCTCACACTTCCCGACGACACACACGCAAGTCTTCAGTCACTATCTTTAGGGTTAGTACACTCGTATGCCATAGTCTCTAGCCCACTCATATGAATCCGAGGACTTCACCTAGTTTTAATTATGGAAGTATATCTCTGGAAAACAATTTATGAATATATTTCTCTGCAAATCAACTATAAAGTCATATATACTATTTATTGAAAAACAAGTAATATAAACAATCAATTCAGATAGCTATAATTGCATAAAGACAAACATAAGGGGTCCACAAATTCTTATGAGTGGGCTAAAGAATATGGCATCCAATTGTACAATACCCAATTATACTATGTTTTTTTGTTTTCCAGCTGACGGTAAATTGTTATGTCTTCCTCTTTATTACTCAGCTATTATGAAATTCTTGTAGCTAATTATGTTGTAAATTGTGATAACCTGGCTCTAACATGATGCCGAGACATAGTAGATGTACAGTATTTCATTAAGTATCGATCCATTAGCTGGTATGGTATTGAATTTACCGTCAGCTACAAAACATTGACTATAGGTAACTAGGTGATGTATTCCTCTCTGAACACTGTCTCTCGTTGTTGCAAAGTTATAAAACAATATTGTGTAGTAATTTGAGTCAATATCCACAGTTGCGATCGGTAATGCTTCCTTGAACGGAACTTCTACTTGCTATAAATGGTGTGCTTGTTATTTGCCTTTCCCAAATGTGTTTAAGTTGTTCGATGGTTCATATCACGTGAACTTTCATTCCCGTGTTTGCAGTATACGAATAGCACAGGCCTATGGTAGATTATAGTTTATAAATAAATACACGTGTTTTTACGGTGTAGATATGCATAATAAGATGGCAGTACAAAATTCATTAATTGAAGATGTTTGGAATTATGTATATGGTAAAAGCACAGTGATATGAATAAGTGCATCTGCAACCATGTATTCAAGGAGCATCATCGAATAATGCACAGGTGCATCATTATCATGTTTGTTCGATTTGATGTTGTACCAAGAACCTTTGACAATATGTGGTATATTATACTGTCCATTCATTATAGGTAGGCCAGAAACTGTGACTCCTAACCTCCAACTGAAAAATGGCTAAACTAAATTGCCTG